>CM019155.1:141787523-141819166 GCA_009733165.1 Naja naja
GGATGTGGGAGGAGACAAAATAATCCCATCCATCTTGTCTCCAAACTGTGGGAATGACTGTCATGGCACGAGTTCATATCTGTCTTCATAGTAGCCAGTCCCCCAAGGTAGACTGCAGATAGCTATTCAGATGGTATTGTGCAAATTCAGTTGTGCAAATCTCAAAAACTTACTGATTTTCATTTAAAAAAACTGATATGGCCACCCACTCAATTCAAAGTGTTGTCAGGAAGCTTAGAGAAATGAAACTCCCAAATAATCCCAAATAAATGTCCACACCTGTGGTTACAACAATGAAACCAATCAGTTGCTGTGCTCCTAATCATGTTGGAATTAATATTCAACTCCAAGCTGTATATATTCTTGTTATTGCCAACACTAAACCTGGATTTATATATTTCTTATCAGGTCTAGTGCTCCTTCCAAAGGAACCTCAATAAAATGTGACAAGCACTTTGGAACTTATAGAGGTATACATTATACAACATCTCCTCTCTCCTTGTTGAACCAGCCAAAAGGTCCTTGCAGTTAGTAGATTGAAGGAGAATGCATGTTACCAAACCTGAAACCTGCCCCAAAAACCTGGATATCACTCACCCAGGACCTTATCATCAACCCTATTAAAATGTCCCAGGAAGAAGACAGAAAACACTCTTTATTTTAAAGCTGACTTTAAAATGTGTCTCCTATAAGTTTGGGATGAGATGACAATGGCCTGAGGACATGACACTTTTGGGAGGCATGTGGGATGAACATTGCAATCTTTGTATGAAATGTTGGGGATTACAGGCCAATTTTGATGAATGTGGGTTTTTTCACCTAACTTTCCTTCTCCCCACAAGAGGGCAATAAACTACAACCAGATTCTAGTAAAGATCTGTCAACTGGGAACACTTGTAAGAGTTTTTTGAGGCTCTTTTCCCCTCCTCTTGACTCCGCTGGTTCTCTGAACTTACCCCTGATAGGACAGATCATAAATCTCAAGGAATGTTTGAGTGAAAACTCCCATTACTTGAAGTAGAAATAACAACCCTAATATCTGGTGTCAAAAGGATGGAGAGCAATATCTTTGGGCAGAGATATATCTTTTGGAATGGTGGGAAGCAAAGGAAGAAGACACGAGTCTTGCAGTTTTCCTTTCCCACAGTCCGATCAAATGAGTAAGGCTAATAATGTCCTGAAGATGAGCTTGACTTCTGATGCTGAAGGGTAACCAGGCTCCAGTTTTCTTGGCAAAGTTAGGAAAATGATTTGCTTTGTTCTCAGACATTGGTTCTTCTAACTAGTGTAACCTAGAACTCAGAGATCTGCTTGTGGTTTTCTACCCAAGTAGCAACTCAGCCTGATGCTGACTAATTTTCCTATCTTCACAGGGATGGAAAAAATTATTTCAGATTATTCAAGAGCTTCCCTACCAGTGATGGCTGGAAAGGGAAAAGGAGGAATGAAGATCATATCTTTGTCCTCTTTTCATGTTTATCCTTTTGGAATAGACCTGTGTCTGTTGATGATGCAAGCATGTATCATAGAATTGCAGGGTTAGATGAAGGATGTAAACTCTCCTGTGATTTTGTGGGGCCTCTGATTCATTTGCTGCCTTCTGGTAAGGCCTGATGGAGGTACAATCTTTCTTCAATTCAGATCCTGGATAGCAGCTTCCAACCCTTGTGACCAAGAGTCCCATTGTCATTCCCAATATCCCTGAAACATGACTACAATGATTTGGCAGAAAGGCTTTGGATTCTCTCACACATGGATGTTCTCAATTTGGAACAAGCTGTGTGGTTAGAATTCCATAAAGAAACCCAGAGTCCTTACTTAAATTCCAAGTACAAAGAGAAATCAGAAGACCCAGAGACAATGACATATAAAGGATAAAGGTTCCACATGAATAGGTGTACTATTATTTAAGATGGAAAATTGTTAATTGTTAAATATGAAATTAATATTTTATAAGAGAACTGGCATTAAAGATATACAACTCTTAACTGTAATAAAAATGAAAACTAATATGGTAAATTGTAATAAACATGAAATTAATGCTTGAAAATAAGATTATTATCAAAGATATATAATTGTCAACTGTAATAAATATGAAAAATAATATTGTAAGGTAGTAAAAGAAATGACATGTGGAACCCGATAGATTAGAACAAAAAAAAATAGGATAGTGAAAGATAAAAGTAATTATAGTGTTACTAGAATTCAACAATAGGTTAAATGTTTGAATATGCTTTGCTTTTGTATAAATGGGACTGGGAAGAGATTTTGCTTAAAGTGCAATGGTGGCAAAATTAAGAATTATAAGTGGATAAATAATTGAAAATATAAATTAAACATGGACTAATGAATAATTGTGAATTATACAAATTGTTAAAATTGCGGATATGATGAGTAATATAGAATTTATAATAAAAGGAGGAATGACACAAAAAAGTATATGAGAATATTGAAGAATTAAAATTAAGATTGATAAATTATATTAATACAAAATTATATAACAAAGTCAACAATATTAATGTGAAATTATTGTCATGTTTGTTTTTAAAATGTAAAACTCTCTGGGACCATACTGTTCAAACAATGAGTTGTTTGTAACAATTAAAAATAATAAAAAATGTATTAACAAAAAAGAAATCAGAAGACCCAAAGGATACTTTCTTCAGAAGATGCTTTCCTCGGTAAAGTCAGTGTGGCTGAAAGGAAATCCACTGGAAGGATCCCCAGTTGTATGCAACACTGACCATTTACCACATTTCTTATTTAATAGTTATCACTGTTCTCACACATGGTTGAATTATTGACATATGTTTCTTACTGTGAATTATTCCAGCTTAAAAAACAACAGATTTTAGAAAAATTAGATTTTGGCTTCCTTGCCAAAGAGCGTGAGTTAAGACAATACTTCTGTGTTCTGGGTTTGTGGTATGTTCTTCCTTTGATCTAAGTGAGTCAAAGCAGAGATGAGCAGATCTTTGATCCCCGGAAGGTCTGAGCATGAAATACCCACAAGATTGTGTTTGGGATCCTACTTTCCTGTGACAGAGGTGCCCTGTCTATTACAGAGAAAGGAACAAGAATGGGAGATCTGGGGAGCAGGTTTATTGCTTTGCTGTTGGCCATCTTCCCAGGTAACCTTTTTCTTTTATTGCTTCATTTATTGATGTGAATCATGCTTAGCCTACTTCTTGTTTGCTTTTCAAGCCAGGCCTCTTCAGGGTAGTTTTGGACCTAAATATTTCAAAAGCCATAAAAAGAAAACCAGCAAAATCGTCCGGCCAAAAATTTATTTATTTAAACACTTAAGAGTGTAAAGGTAGGATTACAACCTTTGAATGATAATAGCTCCTTTGGATATTCAAAAGGTTTAGTTAACTTCCTTCCTTCTTCCCTCCCTCCCTCCCTCTTTTCCATCCATCCATCCATCTCCTTTCCTAATACTCCCTTTCTATTATAGCTGTATCAAATCAAGCTATAGTCACCCAGGAGCACCAATTTCTTTCAATTAAGGAAGGAGACTCCATCAGTTTGAAATGCTCCTATTCAGAAACAGCTTCTAATCTTCAGAGGTACCAGCAATATCCAGGAGGCCAGCCAGAGTTTATGATGATCTTGTATACATCAAAGACTGTACAAAAGGATAATTTTGAAATGAGTCTTGACACATTTAAGAAGACCACACATTTGTGTATGAAGAACACCCAACTTAAGGATTCAGCCACCTATTTCTGTGCCTGGAACTTAGTGCTACAAAGACATCTGCTGGTTTTCACCAAAGGTGGTGGGCAAATAACAAGAAGAAATTGAGCTCCCTACTTGGTTCCCTTTGAAGAAAGATCTGGAGAACATCTTAAACTACACCTTCATAATGAAAGATCTACTTGTCCCAGGTCTTTTTCCAAAGGCAAAAGACTTTCTTCTTCTTCTTCTGTTGAAATTGCTTTGCTTCTCACCCCAGAAGCTTCTTCATTTCTAACTGACTGATGAAAAGTAAAGCTTTTTGGAAAAAGCACCTTTGGGAGAAACATGACTTGGATGACTGAGAATCTCTGTAGACAAAGATCTACTTATTTTTAAACTTATGCCTGTTCTCCCATATTGATTCCTTTGTAAGCCATCTGAAAATTGCAGCAGAACACCCAAGACAGAGGAATGGTTCAAAGGACTTTCGCAATCAACTTAATGACCCCCATGTCTTTCTCTTCCAGGTGTCCAGTGCCAGGACCGAGTGGATCAGAAGCCTGTGGAAGTCATCAAAGAAGGAGAGGATTCCATCATCGCCTGTCAGTTCACCTCCAATAATTTCTATAGCATACATTGGTACAGGCAATATCCAGGAGAAGCACCTGCATTTCTCCTGACTGTTACATCGGGGAACCCGAAGAAGCATGAACACTTCAGTGCCTCTTTTGACAGGCAGAAGAAGGAGAGTCAGTTAAATGCCACAAAAGTGCAGATGAAAGATGCCGTGGTCTATTTCTGCATGGCCAAAGATCCACAGCAACACAGAGACACCTGCTGCCTGTACAAAAACTCTCTTAAGTCTGAGCAGTTCTTTGAAGGGGAAATGAATCCCAGCTGGGGAATTGGAATGCAGAGTTGGACCAGCTGACCCAAAACAAGCCACATGTGGACACAATCTGCATTGCTATCAACCAGAAAGTGAAAAAGAAGCATTCCTGTGGTGTTGCACAGTGGAAAAATAGTGATAAAATGCCAAGGAAGTCAGACGTACCAGGCATTTTAAATGGGTGTAAAGATTTATTGCAATTTAAGCTCTCTATAAGAATCTGAGCTACAAACATTCCAAAAGAAATTGGAGGTAGATAAGAGTCAGTGGAATTCAAGGTGGGCTAGACTTAGATCACTTGTGGGCACAAAAGGATTTGCAACTGATGGTGCATTTGACCTTTCCCTCGGGCTCAGCCTGATCATCTCCTACATCGATATATCCAAAAAGGACATTACCACCATTTGTAAGGCTCAAGTACATTGGAATTTCTTGCACATAAAAGCAACATCCTGTTTTGCCAAAGCATTGACTATGGGGTTAGTCTACAAGTAGTGGGAAGTCATTTATTGGTGGGACTGGGTCTTTCTATTTTTTTAATCCTGTGGAGCATGTGCAGGGATGTGGTTGTCACCTTGTCCACACACCCTCTGGAAATAGCCACCTCAAATAGATTCTCTTCTGGCATAGTGCTCTGATGCAACCTGAGATATATTGGTATCCTATTCTCAGTTATTCGTCCGACGTTAGAACCGTAAAGAGATCAATCACATTGGAAGATTCAGTGAAGTTTTTATTTGCCTCTCATGCCGTAACAATGGGTAACAACGAGCAAAACATTTGTTGAAGTCAGCTCTGGCTTGCATTGCAATCCAGAGCTGTATTTATACTTGTCATTCATTAATTACCAAATAACTATAGTTATCTTCTGGCTGCTGCCACCACCTAACATCCGGAATATTTATATAAAACATGATAACAATCACCAGCCCCTTATTTTTGCTCCCATACACCCTATTGGATCGCACTCCATTCTGATGTTGCCTCCATACACCAAGTTTTTATCCAAGAAGTTCCGCATTTCTGTCATCTCTTTTGGTGTCATTGCATATATACGAGGCTTTGGTAATTTTGCCCCTGGAACCAGCTTGATGGCACAGTCTGTTGGGCGGTGTGGTGGTAAAATCTCACACTTCTTTTCACTAAAGATTTCTGCCAAATCCTGATACGCTGATGGAAAAGAAGAACTATTATTCTCAGTTATCATAGTTACTGGTTCCATTTTTGGACTCTGTTGAGGCAATTCTAGCTCTTACTGTGGAGGTTCTGGGCCTATAAGAAGCCTCACACATCAAAAAACCCCTTCCCACCAAATGGTGGGCTTCCATCGATCTAACCACACCAATCCTAGGATCACAGCCTCTTGCATCTCTGGTACTACATTAAGCCTTAAGCGTTCCCAATGGGTTCCAATTTCTAATCGAACAGAAGCAGTCATCATCATTGCCGGCATCCCTCCTAGTAAGGATCCATCAACCTGCTTGAATTTCATGGGGTTAGGAAGGGCTGCCACTTTTACTTGAAGCTCATCCACCACACATTGACTAATTAAGCATTGGGTACACCCAGTATTGATTAAGGCCCCATATCTGCCTTGGATTCCCTTAATTATAATTAATTCCCTTAAACAGATCCTTGCTGGTGCAGGCTGTTAAATGCCTAGCACTTAATTCCAGCTGCCTGCAAATAGTGCAGGCTTGAATCTCACCAGGCTAAAGGTTGACTCAGCCTTCCACCCTCTTGGGGTAGGTAAAGTAAGGATCCAAGATTGTTGGGGGCAATAAGCTGATTTTGTAAAAATGCTGCTTGGGGGAGCCAAAAAGCCCTAGTAATAAGCAGGCATACACAATTGAATGAAGGCTATTGCTGAGCGCATTGGGTTGTGTCCCCAAAAATTGTAAGCCACCCTGAGTCTTCGGAGAAGGACAGCATATAAATGTTATTTAAAAAATTACATTTTCTAATATTATAGGTATTATAAAAGGTTGAACAGGAGAGCTTACCATGGTGTCTTCTTGACTTTCTTCACCACTGTCATACAGTCCCGACACAACTCTTGGCTGGTGCTGCTCTTCGTACTGTTTCGCCTCTTTTATAACTCATGCAAAGAACTCAACACAGTTCAATCAAGATCCTGTGAGGTACAAAGACCACTCTATAAAGCTTTAGTTAGACCATACCTAGAATACTGCATCCAGTTTTGTCACCACACTATAAAAAAGATGTAGAGACACCAGAAAAGCTGCAGAGAAGAGCAATAAAGATGATTAAGGGACTGGAGGCTAAAACATACGAATAACAGTCACAGGAACTGGACGTGTCTAGTCTAGTGAAGAGAAGGACCAGAGGAGACATGAGGGCAGTGTTCCAACACTTGAGGGGGTGTCAAAGAGAGGAGGACTATTTTCCAAAGCACTTGAAGGCCAGACAAGGAATAATGGATGGATATTAATCAAGGAGAAATTCAACCTAGAAATGAGGAGAAATTTTCTGAGTCATGACAATCAACCAATTGGAAGCTTGCCTTCAGAAGTCATGGGAGCTTCATCAATGGAAGCTTTCAAGAAGAGCCTGGACCGCCATCTGTCAGAAATGCTTGGGGTCTCCTGCTTGGGCAGGAAGTTTGGACTAGATGACCTACAAGGTCCCTTCCAATTCTGTTATTTTGTTGTATTTATTTATTTATTTGTTGGGATTTCTATGCCGCCCTATCTCCTGAAGGCCTTAGTGTGGCTTACAATGGTAAAAACAGAAAATACAAACTTTAAAAAAACTATTAAATCTAAAAACCCCAACACTAGACCTAAAACCAGTTAAAACCCACAGACAAATTAGGACAAATTAAAACTATTAAATCCCCTTCAGTCCAGGTTGGCTGATCGAAAAAGCCAAGTCTTCAGGTCACCACGGAAGGAGCGGAGGTCAGGCACCACCTGAAGCTCCACGGGCAGTTGGTTCCAGAGGGCAGGCGCTCCCACAGAAAAGGCCCTCCCCCTGGGAGCTGCCAGCTGACATTGTCTGGCTGACGGCACCCTGAGGAGGCCCCATCTGTGTGAGTGCACTGGGCAATTGGACGTCGTTGCTGGCAGCAGATGCTCCCGCAAGTACCCCAGACCTAAGCCATGAAGGGCTTTATAAATGATGACTAGCACCTTGAACAAGTTATACAACTTGCTTTGTTGATTATGTTGTCAATACGTTGGGCTACAGCTTCTTAATTCTCCACTACTCATGTCAGAGTTAATAATAATTGACAATTTATTGAGAATAATGGATTCTGCATGTGTCCTATTAGGAATAGCTAAATATTTATGTATATAGAATTGCTTTAAATGATACGTCTTTCCTAACCAACCTGGACATTGGACATTGAGGATTTTATGAAATATATTCTGTAGGTAAAATTTGATAGCATTCTTTCAGAAGAAAATTCATAGATGCTCAGTTTGAGAAAAATTGAACCATTAATGAAATAGACATTTTCTAATAGTCATGTTATCTTCATCTTGAATTTGAATCTTTTTGATTTCAAAGTGAATTAGGTGCCCTTTGTTGTAGTGTTAAAACACACACACACACAGAGAGAGAGAATGTGTTTTTTTAAATATATATCTGTTAGTTAAATTTATTTCCTGCAAATTTCCATGTGGTCTCATCCAAGCTCAGCTGATCCTGCTTAGGCAGAACCAAATCTGTCTAGTGAAAATCATTTGGTGCTAGTAGAAGATCCAGAGACACTCTGAACAAGTGGGGCTCTTTGGAGGCTTCTGAACTTTGCAATTGTGGTACATGGAGACAACAACAGATAGAAGAGCAAGATGGCTGCGCTGAACACCCCCCCAGCCCCGTTCGATCCGACGGCAGAAGACTGGGAGTCGTATGCAGATCGTTTTCCAAATGTATTTGGAGGGAAACGATCTTGCCGCCATTTCCGAGCAGCAGAAGAGGGCGGTCTTCCTTATGTACTGCGGTCCAGCAGTTTTCAAGATGGCTAAGGCACTCGCAGGAGCAGCAGACGTGAAGGTAATGGCTTGGCCTGATCTGGAAAGGTTGTTAAGAGCCCATTACGCACCACAAGTATCATGCCTCATTAAGAGACATGAGTTTTACCATCGCGATCAGGGGGAAAACAAAAGTATAAATGACTTCATGGCAAGTTTAAAAGACATTGGGGGTGCATGCGAATTCAACAGTTTAGAGGAGGCCATGCACGATCTTTTCATTTTAGGCCTTAAAGACAAGGTGCTACAGAGCAAGTTATTAATGAAACCTAAGATCACGCTGAAAGAAGCAATAGAAGAAGCCTCTTCAGCTGAAGCTACCAAGTCCTCAGCAGCAGCCATGAAAAAGATTAACAAGGCCATGAGCCATTCTGATGTGGAAAAGTCCACCACAAATCATTGTGAGGAACTAGATTCTGAGTCAGATTGCAGTGAGGTGGAGGAAGGAATTTACAGACTCAGAATGAAGCGGAAAAAGAAAGACCTGGGAAGAAAGAGGCAAGATTTTTACTGCAGAGGTTGTGGGGGAAGCCACCCCCACACTGAATGCAAGTTTCTAGACACCATTTGCCTCCGTTGTGAAAAAAGATGACACCTAGCAAGAGTCTGCAAATCATCCAGAACTCCACCCAACAGAATGAAGTTTGCTGCAAGCAAAGACAAAGAATTCAAGCCTAACAACCTCAGTGAGAAAATGGGGTGCAGTACAGAAGCAAATGGGAAGAATGAAACTCATCAAACAGTAACTATTGGTCATTCTTCCCTTTAAAAACAGAAAAGTGCATGTCAAGGTACTTATTGAAGGAAGACCTTGCCAAATGGAAGTGGACTCAGGCTCTTACCTATCTATGGTGTCATGGGACACTATTCACAGACTACTTCCTAACATCCAGAAGAATCACTTCAAGAAGCAAGCATTGATTCTTAAAGACTACCAAGGGAACAAGATTCCAGTAGTTGGAACAAGAGAATTCAACATGAAATTCAAGGGCTACACCAAACGCCTACCACTGACCATCGTGGACAAGGATCGCCCAAGTCTGCTGGGCCTTGAATGGTTCAACCCGCTGGGCATCGAGGTGACTGGCATCAATCACGTGAGCAACACTGAGTGGGAAGAGGCCTTGAAGTCTGATTTTCCAGAGGTCTTCAGTGACGGATTAGGCAAGTACTTGGGGACCCCTATCTCCTTTAACCTTGATCCCAAGGTACAACCAATCCATTTAAAACCCAGAAGGGTTCCATTTGCCTTAAAGGAAAAAATTGATGCACAATTAGATAAACTAATAGCCCAAGGGGTTTTAGAGCCCACTGACCACTCCAGGTGGGAGACACCCATAGTCACACCAGTCAAGGCTGATGGGTCTGTGAGAATCTGTGCAGACTACAAGGGGACATTGAACCATGCGCTACAACAGAGCGCATATCCAGTTCCAGTAGTGCATCATTTATTACATTCTCTTGGAGGGTGCACAGTTTTTGCCAAATTGGACTTGGCACAAGCGTATCAACAATTAACAGCTGATCTAGAGAGATGGCAAACACTGTGGGATCAGAATTATAAAATGACAATGTCAACTGCATATAAAGAAAATTTGTATAAGATGTTTTACAGGTGGCACCTATCCCCGAGAAGGATTGCAAGAATGTTCAAGGATAAATCGGATAAGTGTTGGAAATATCATCAGATACCTGGCTCCTACTACCACATGTCGTGGACTTGCGTTGATGCCAAAAGATACTGGACTAAAATCCACATGTGGTTGGAAAAAATGACACAACAACATATAGACTTGAAACCTGAGATATTTCTGTTGGGAATTGTACCAGAGACATTTAACAAAATTGAAATATTTGATTGTTAATGTACTGACAGCCGCTAGAATTGTATTTGCTAAAACTGGAGAAATGACAAGACACCTATGCAGGAGGTAGTGATTAAGAAGATTTTGGATTGTGCCGAAATGAGTAGATTAACATTTGAAATTAGGGACCAAGAAGAAAAGCAGTTTTATAAGATATGGAATATGTTCTATCAATGGTTAGACAAAAAAAGTTTGGTAATATATTTTTGGGAATATAAAGATAGATAGAACTGTTGAAATAATATAGAGATTATAATATGATAAAGGATTAATAATAATGATTATATTTTTTCCTTTTGTAATATTGAGTATGAATAATGAGGGAAGGCACTGTGATTTTTGACGACCGACATACTTAAATTGATATGGATCTATGTGTTGTATGTTTGTTTGTTATGTTTGTGTTTTGGAAAAATAAAACCTCTTATAAAAAAAAAACAATTAACAGCTGATGATGCCACTGCAGAAGCCCAAACCATTGTGACCCATAGAGGTGCTTTCAAATGCAAAGGTTGCAATTTGGAGTAAGTGTGGCACCAGGCATCTTTCAAAGCCTTATGGAAAGGGTTGCCAGGGGTGGTGCCCTATTTTGATGATGTTTTAATTTCTGCTGAAAATGACACTCAGTTACAGAGACTCAGAGAAGTCTTAATCAGATTCAAAAAGCGGGGTTAAAAGTCAAAGAAGAAAAATGCACACTTAGAACAGATAAAGTGGAATTCTTGGGTTACATGAACGATAAACATGGCATCCACCCCACAGAGGCCAAAGTTCAGGCAATCAAAGAAGCCCCCAGGCCAAAATGCAAAACAGATTTGCAAGCATTCTTGGGACTCATTAACTTCTATCATATGTTTCTACCTCAGAAGGCAACCATTGCAGAACCCCTACACAGATTACTGGACAAAAAAAATCTGCATGGGTCTGGGGCAGAAAGGAACAAGCTGCATTTAACAATGTTAAGAGACAAATCATGTCTGATTCTGTACTGATACAGTTCTCTGAGAACTTGCCTGTTGTACTGACTTGTGATGCATCCCCTTTTGGAGTGGGGGAGGGGTGTTAAGCCACATGCTTCCCAGCGGAAGGGAAGCCCCTATTGCATTTTACTCTTGCACCTTGGCTAAAGCAGAGAGAAACTACAGCCAACTGGACAAGGAAGCTTGGCAATTGTAGCAGCTGTCAAGAAATTCCATGAGTATCTTTATGGGAGAACATTTACTATTGTCACAGATCACAAACCTCTTTTAGGCATCGTGGCAGGAGACAAACCAACGCCCACGATCCTGTCACCAAGAATGCTGAGATGGACCGAATTTCTTGCTGCTTATTCATACGAACTGATCCACAGACCTGGTAAAGACATTGGGCATAGATGCTTTGAGTCGCTGCCCACTTCCTTCACACATTGAGGACCCTGTTCCTGAGACTCACACCTTTTTCTAGAAACTGTTGCCAAGCTTCCAGTACATGCTGCTGAAATTGCCAGAGAGACTGCCAAAGACACTTTATTGGCTCCTGTTATAGGCTGGATTAAGAAAGGTTGGCCACTTCAAGATCTACCTCAACTTGCCCAACCTTTTAAATCCAGGCAAACTGAAATATCTGTATTAAGAGGATGTATTTTGTGGGGTAACAGGGTGGTTATTCCTGCAAAACTACAAAAAGAGGTTTTGGAAATGTTACATGAGGGTCACCCGGAATTGTCAGAATGAAGGGATTGGCCAGGAGTTATGTATAGTGGCCAGGTATTGACAAAATGGTTGAAAACTGGGTTGCATCTTGTCCCAACTGTCAGGTAGTCAGACCTAAGCCACCTCTCGCCCCCCCACAGAATGGGAATGTCCTAGGGGCCCATGGTCCAGGATTCACATTGATTTTGGTGGCCCTACCAGAGGGCACACTTTCCTTATTATAGTAGATGCATATTCCAAATGGCTAGAGGTTATCTCTATGGCATCCACCATAGCTGAAGCTGTCATCAAACAGCTTAAAAAGCTTTTGTAACTCATGGGTTACCTGATGTGCTTGTTTCTGACAATGGTCCTCAATTTACATCCAACCTTTTTGAATCATATCTAGCACAGCAGGGTATCAGACATGCCCTGACAGCCCCTGGGCATCCTTTGGCTAACGGCGGGCTGAACGCATGGTATGATTTACCAAGGAAAAACTTCAGCAATTGGGTCCAGGGGACATCACTGAGAAAGTTGAAAAACTACTCAGTGTCCAGCATATCACTCCCAACCCCTCAACTAACTTAACCCCAGCTGAATTGTTGATGGGTAGGAAACTCAGGTCTCCCTTGACCGCCTTCATCCCACTTATGCACCCAGCACCACTAGATTCCACTAGCAAAATTTGCACATTCACTGTGGGTGATTCTGTTTATGCTAAGAACCTTATGGGTGAACCATTATGGATTCCTGCTGAGATAACCCAAATCACAGGCCCCAGGTCTTACAGGGTACAGGAAGGTGTCCTCTGGAGCAGGCACATTGATCAGTTAAGATCCAGATTACCTCAGGAGCATCGCCCTTGCTCCTCTCTGGTCCCATACCTACTGCCTCTTCTAGGGGAAGGGAGGATTATGAGATAATCAGCAAGCAAGAATCAACCCCATGTGTAACGAGGACAGGAACCATCCCAAAACCTTTCACAGTGCCAACAACCATTTTTACAAATGGAAGATTGTACATCACTACCTGACTTAGGTGCTGACATTGGGTTGGAGATGGATTGGGAGGAGACCAGGTTGTAGTAACCAAACAGGTTCTACCATTACTAGAAGTCCAAGTAAGGAAATGTCAACAGACACATTTCCTTCCTCACAAGATGAGAACCCTAAAACACCTGAACCACGTAGGTCTCAATGTACACGTAAGAGCCCCACCTATTTAAAAGAATACATTAGATAGATGGGGTTTGAGTATGGACTAAACCTAGTGGGGAGGGGTGTTATGTATGCAGTGTTTGAAATCATTGGTTTAGTTTGAATTGTTCTTGTAAAGTGTTGGAGATGATTGGTTTAAAAGTGCGGGAAAACCCTGCACTCTGATTGGCTGTCAGCTGCGGCTGCCAGCTATAAATAGCAGCCGCAGCAAAGACAGTCAGGTCCATTCTGAGCTGAAGTCACTAATAAACTTAAGAGCTGAAGTACTCCGCATCTGCCTCTTCATGCAAACTTAACAGTGAGGAAAATAAAGGTTTTGTGGCAAAGTATTTGGACAAGGGGGAAGAAAGCCAGCTGCATCGCCCTACAGCTCAGTTTCAGGATTCAGGAAACTACTTCTGTGCTGTAAAAGACACAGTGGTGTAGGAAGGCAACAACTCAGAAACCAAACCTCAGTCCTTCTGAAGTTTCATAGGTGTCTATATTCTTTGTGCTTCTCTGGAGCATATGTTCCTCTGGTCTGGTTGGACAAGTTTAAAAAGTTCTGAGTGTCAAGCTCTTGTGGATGACAAGCTGGTGGCCATCAGTGATGATTGACAACTGGGTGGGATTTAGGAAAGAAATCATGATCCTGAAATCTGTCCTACAGACCAACCACTAAATTGTATCCAAAATCTTGTTAAGTCTATTGTGTAAGAGACGAATAAGGCAGAAATCCCAATAAACCAAACAATAACAAAAATTAAGTTAATCCCATAGAAATTGCCATTGGGCGAGTCTAAGGAACACAAATAACATACCAGGAGATTATTAAAACTGCCAAATTTATGAACAATTATATTCATTTCGCAGTCTACATCATGGAGTAGCAGCTGGAATCTCATTGACTGCCAATAAGTTATATTCTGTAGAATCGTTACACTGGATACCTTGGAGAGGAATTCATTGCTTCCAATAATCCAAATGGAAGTAATCTCATGATTCAAAAAAAGACATAATTGGTTAGTGTTGAAAAGTGAGTTTCTATTTAACTGAGGTCAATTAAATTGAAATGGGAAGAAACCTCTCCCAAACAGCACCACCCTCTATGTCAAGTTGCAGTATTGAAATCTGCAACCTAAGGTTTGCCAGGGTTTGTTACCTGTCAAGGTTTCCTTATGGAATCTTCGTTTTTCTCATGGAATGTTTTCAATTTTTCACATGGATTGAACCAATCTTGAAAGTTTGGGGGTGGGAGGGCATCAATAAGAAATTTAGAAGATCAGGTCCAGATGTTTCAAAATTTCAAAACCCAAGTGGCACTTTTGGTTTGCCTTTATTGGTTCATTCCCAGGAAATGGGACATTCCAAGATAGTGGTTACATTTTGTAAGAAAATTAAATTCAAAATGTTATAATCAAGCTATATTCCATGGCTGCTCCTCTTCCTCCTCTCCCTCCTCCCTCCTCCTCCTCCTTCTTCCCTCCTCCCTGCCTCCTCTTCTTCTTTCTCTTCCTCCTCCTTCCTCTACTTCCTGGGAGATGGAATGGTTCAATTTCTTCCTTCTTTCTTTCTTTCCTTCCTTCCTTCCTGAAAAATTTGATAGTATTCTTTCTCAGAAGAAAATTCATGGCTGCTTGTTTTGAGAAAAATTGAACATGAAGGAAGAAATTGTTTCCTAATAGTCATGTTATCTTCGTCTAGAATTGGAATCTTTTTTATTTCAAAGCAAATTACATACACTTTGTTGTAGTGTTAAAACACACACACGTACACAGAATGTTTTTTAAATATATATATATCTGTTAGTTAAATTTATTTCCTGCAAATTTCCATGTGGTCTCATCCAAGCTCAGCTGATCCTGCTTAGGTAGAACCAAATCAGTCCAGCAAAAATCATATATTGCTAGAAGAAGATTCAGAGACACTCTGAACAAGTGGGGCTCTCTGGAGGCTACTGCCCTTTGCAATTGTGGTGACAGACAACAACAGATTATGTATACCTGCCCTTTGTGTCTTGACTGTTGCACACTTGAGGACATCATGGTAGTGGGACAGAACACAGTGTTGATGGTTTCTGGGCAAGATCTTTTTAACTTGTACAATATTTTAATCTTGTATTTTATATTTTATGTCATAGATTATGCAACAGTTTCTACAACAGTTATGCCATCAATAATTCTTCCAAGCTGTATCATGACTATTTGTAGTTTCCTCACTCATTTTGCTTTCATTCCTAACAGAGGGAGGTTTGGTTATAGGTGTTTTTGTTTCTTTCATCCTCCTGGTTTGGTTAACCACAAGGTCTTTTTCTTTTTAATCAATAGATGGAGAAACCAAACAGCAGCCTTGAAAAGAGAAGAAAGTGACTCAGTTTGAGAAAGGAGAAGCTGCGTTGTTGCCTTCCCTGTTTCTCCTGAAGCATGGATACCTTTAGAATGTTCTCAAGAACTTGGAAAGTTCACTGGAAGACACTTCTCATTGGATTATTCATTCTGTGTAAGTGAAAATGTTCCAAGAAATATAATGAGGTTTCTGTTCAAGCTTTATTTTATGCAGCTCAGGAAAGCATAGACAATGTTTCCACCTCCTATTTTCCCTTTAACAACAATCCTGGGAGTTGGGTTGGGCTGAAAAAGGGATTGCAGGAAAGTGCCCCAGTCAGATTTCATGCTAAAGAAGCACTAGAACCTACCTTCTCCTGGCCTCCAGTCTTGTTCCTTAGCCACTTGATCAAACTGTATCTCTTGGAAAAAAGATGATAGCTCGAATCCTGGCAAAGCAGAGTAAGGGAGACCTTGGTACTCTCTGAGCTTGGTGGCTTTCTTCCTGGGGAAATCATCCCTTCTTTTCTTTTCTTCTCAGCCTGCAGCTTGGATGCCCAAGTTATCCAAACACCTGCAAAGCTGGAAGTTCAAGAAGGAGGCTCTTTCACTGTGAAGTGCAACTACTCCATTCAGTATCAGCCCTATTTTTGGTACCATCAGCTTCCTGGAGAACCTCCAACTCTCATCCTATCTATATCTTCTCAAGGAAGTGAAGATAATAAAGATTTTGTGCCAAAGTATTTGGAGAATGGGAAAGAAAGCCAGCTGAATCGCCCTACAGCCCAGCTTCAAGGTTCAGGAATCTATTTCTGTGCTGTAGGAGACACAGTGATGTAGGAAGGAGCCACCTCCCAACTGAAACCTCAGTTCTTCTGTGTAGGTGTTATCTGTGCTTCTGTGGTGCACAGTTTCCTCTGGTCTGGTTGGTGCAGATGAAAGTAGAGTAGCTGGGTTAGAACAAATACCAATCTTTGGGTGAAGAATGTTTGAGAGTCCATTGTAGGAGATGTCCAGGCATTGCCTATGGGAGGGGTCAAATGCACCATCAGTCTTAGGTCCTTTTGTATCCACATAAATCTTCAGCATCCAGAGGCTCCTCCCAACCCAAAGGTCAGTTCTTCTTGAAGTTTCATAGGTGTCATATTTGTTGTGCTTCTCTGGAGCACGATGTTCCTCTGGTCTGGTTAGAGAGATCAAAGCAGAATAGCCAAGTTAGAACAAGCTTCTTAGTGTGGATGAAAAGCTGATGAGTGCTCTAGCTGCTGGCCATAGACCAGGCAATTGCATTACAATATTGTGACTATTGGTTCTGGATCTATTGCCTCCAAAAGGTGCAGAAGACCACTTGAATTTGTTCTTGCCATGTAAATTATTGCATGATGTAAATTATACCTGGTCATCAATTTCATCGAGCTTCATCGTCGTTGATGTCAGAATCAGCAGCAGTGGCAGGTTCCTCATCATCCATTACAAAATTTTCATTGGAATCCAATTTCACTTCACTCAGATCACTCTCTGCTTCTTCATACCATGTTAGAAAGTTTCTTCAATGTTTGTATCATCTAATCATAACTTTTTGGCAGAAAATGTGGCCCCACATTATAAAAAAAATACGTTAACAATGATCTGCGGTCAAAATGACCGCAACTCAAATTCAAATGCCAGCACAGAAAACACCAAATAACTCACACAAGCACAATGCTGCGTACACTCCTATTGGTGGGAAAAGAAAAACTATTTGCAACTGGAATGGTCTATTTCAAAAATAGGCGTGTTCCAAAACATTTTGGAAACTGTTGTGATCACTATGACCAAGGGTCTCTGGTTATGTGTTAATTCTCCCCTATTACATATTAAGAGTTACACCTGTGAAAATGAGGAACAGAAGGGAAGCCATATTTATCTGATATTTGAACTATGCAATGATTACTGGACAGTTATGTAATTACAATTGATAAACATGTTATGTTCTGTAACTTGTTATGTTCTGAAGCAAATGTCAGTTTTTTAGCTAGAACACGGGTCTGTAATTTTGGCATACATAGATGTGAAAAGATCCCAGGTCATCCTGACCCAAACGGAATGTGTTAATGATCTATTGTGTTACAAAAACACCCAGATGGTCATAACAGGAAGACAAAGCCATGAGGATGAGTGGTTTCCCAGAGATGGTCTGGGAGGAGCTAATGGAAAGATACCTAGGAAAGTCCTTAAAATTACTAAAAGAGCATAACAGGAAGAATTGCATAACATATGTATATAACACCCTATAAATGTAATAACCACTTTAGATGTGGTGTCTTGATACTCCTAATGTTAAGGAGATGAAGTCCTATTCCGATATTTGCAAATTTTCTGAATAAAGAAGCCTTTTTACAGTTCCACGCTTGAGGACATCATGGTAGTGGGACCGACAGAATACAATTAATGTTGCTACTTTCTTCTATTTCATATTTTATGTCGTATGTTACACCTTATTTTAATTGTGAGGATTCCAACACAAATAAATATAAATAAATATTTGTTGAAACCATTTTCTGCAAGATTTATGCCATCAATAACTCTTAAAAGCTATATCGTAACTTTTTGCAGTTTCCTCACTAGGTGGCACTATCTTGCTTTCATTCCTAACGGAGCGAGATTTGGTTACGGGCAAAGGAGTTTTTTCTTTCTTTCTTCCTCCTGGTTTGGTTAACTACAAGGTCTTTTTCTTTTTAATCAATAGATGGAGAAACCAAACAGCAGCCTTGAAAAGAGAAGAAAGTGACTCAGTTTGAGAAAGGAGAAGCTGCGTTGTTGCCTTCCCTGTTTCTCCTGAAGCATGGATACCTTTAGAATGTTCTCAAGAACCTGGAAAGTTCACTGGAAGACACTTCTCATTGGATTATTCATTCTGTGTAAGTGAAAATGTTCCAAGAAATATAATGAGGTTTCTGTTCAAGCTTTATTTTATGCAGCTCAGGAAAGCATAGACAATGTTTCCACCTCCTATTTTCCCTTTAACAACAATCCTGGGAGTTGGGTTGGGCTGAAAAAAGGGATTGCAGGAAAGTGCCCCAGTCAGATTTCATGCTAAAGAAGCACTAGAACCTACCTTCTCCTGGCCTCCAGTCTTGTTCCTTAGCCACTTGATCAAACTGTATCTCTTGGAAAAAAGATGATAGCTCGAATTCTGGCAAAGCAGAGTAAGGGAGACCTTGGTACTCTCTGAGCTTGGTGGCTTTCTTCCTGGGGAAATCATCCCTTCTTTTCTTTCTTCTCAGCCTGCAGCTTGGATGCCCAAGTTATCCAAACACCTGCAAAGCTGGAAGTTCAAGAAGGAGGCTCTTTCACTGTGAAGTGCAACTACTCCATTCAGTATCAGCCCTATTTTTGGTACCATCAGCTTCCTGGAGAACCTCCAACTCTCATCCTATCTATATCTTCTCAAGGAAGTGAAGATAATAAAGGTTTTGTGCCAAAGTATTTGGAGAATGGGAAAGAAAGCCAGCTGAATCGCCCTACAGCCCAGCTTCAAGGTTCAGGAATCTATTTCTGTGCTGTAGGAGACACAGTGATGTAGGAAGGAGCCACCTCCCAACTGAAACCTCAGTTCTTCTGTGTAGGTGTTATCTGTGCTTCTGTGGTGCACAGTTTCCTCTGGTCTGGTTGGTGCAGATGAAAGTAGAGTAGCTGGGTTAGAACAAATACCAATCTTTGGGTGAAGAATGTTTGAGAGTCCATTGTAGGAGATGTCCAGGCATTGCCTATGGGAGGGGTCAAATGCACCATCAGTCTTAGGTCCTTTTGTATCCACATAAATCTTCAGCATCCAGAGGCTCCTCCCAACCCAAAGGTCAGTTCTTCTTGAAGTTTCATAGGTGTCTATATTTGTTGTGCTTCTCTGGAGCACGATGTTCCTCTGGTCTGGTTAGAGAAGATCAAAGCAGAATAGCCAAGTTAGAACAAGCTTCTTAGTGTGGATGAAAAGCTGATGAGTGCTCTAGCTGCTGGCCATAGACCAGGCAATTGCATTACAATATTGTGACTATTGGTTCTGGATCTATTGCCTCCAAAAGGTGCAGAAGACCACTTGAATTTGTTCTTGCCATGTAAATTATTGCATGATGTAAATTATACCTGGTCATCAATTTCATCGGGAGCTTCATCGTCGTTGATGTCAGAATCAGCAGCAGTGGCAGGTTCCTCATCATCCATTACAAAATTTTCATTGGAATCCAATTTCACTTCACTCAGATCACTCTCTGCTTCTTCATACCATGTTAGAAAGTTTCTTCAATGTTTGTATCATCTAATCATAACTTTTTTTGGCAGAAAATGTGGCCCCCACATTATAAAAAAAATACGTTAACAATGATCTGCGGTCAAAATGACCGCAACTCAAATTCAAATGCCAGCACAGAAAACACCAAATAACTCACACAAGCACAATGCTGCGTACACTCCTATTGGTGGGAAAAGAAAAACTATTTGCAACTGGAATGGTCTATTTCAAAAAATAGGCGTGTTCCAAACATTTTGGAAACTGTTGTGATCACTATGACCAAGGGTCTCTGGTTATGTGTTAATTCTCCCCTATTACATATTAAGAGTTACACCTGTGAAAATGAGGAACAGAAGGGAAGCCATATTTATCTGATATTTGAACTATGCAATGATTACTGGACAGTTATGTAATTACAATTGATAAACATGTTATGTTCTGTAACTTGTTATGTTCTGAAGCAAATGTCAGTTTTTTAGCTAGAACACGGGTCTGTAATTTTTGGCATACATAGATGTGAAAAAGATCCCAGGTCATCCTGACCCAAACGGAATGTGTTAATGATCTATTGTGTTACAAAAACACCCAGATGGTCATAACAGGAAGACAAAGCCATGAGGATGAGTGGTTTCCCAGAGATGGTCTGGGAGGAGCTAATGGAAAGATACCTAGGAAAGTCCTTAAAATTACTAAAAGAGCATAACAGGAAGAATTGCATAACATATGTATATAACACCCTATAAATGTAATAACCACTTTAGATGTGGTGTCTTGATACTCCTAATGTTAAGGAGATGAAGTCCTATTCCGATATTTGCAAATTTTCTGAATAAAGAAGCCTTTTTACAGTTCCACGCTTGAGGACATCATGGTAGTGGGACCGACAGAATACAATTAATGTTGCTACTTTCTTCTATTTCATATTTTATGTCGTATGTTACACCTTATTTTAATTGTGAGGATTCCAACACAAATAAATATAAATAAATATTTGTTGAAACCATTTTCTGCAAGATTTATGCCATCAATAACTCTTAAAAGCTATATCATAACTTTTTGCAGTTTCCTCACTAGGTGGCATTATCTTGCTTTCATTCCTAACAGAGGGAGATTTGGTTACAGGCAAAGGAGTTTTTTCTTTCTTTCTTCCTCCTGGTTTGGTTAACCACAAGGTCTTTTTCTTTTTAATCAATAGATGGAGAAACCAAACAGCAGCCTTGAAAAGAGAAGAAAGTGACTCAGTTTGAGAAAGGAGAAGCTGCGTTGTTGCCTTCCCTGTTTCTCCTGGAAGGCTGTGACACAAGCCAAAGCACGGATACCTTTAGAATGTTCTCAAGAACCTGGACAGCTCAGTGGAGGACACTTCTCATTGGATTATTCATTCTGTGTAAGTGAAAATGTTCCAAGCATTGGGATGAGATTTATTTTTTACAGCTCATGGAAGCATAGAGAATGTTTCCACCTCCTCTTGTCCTTGTAACAACAATCCTGGGAGTTGGGTTGGGTTGAAAAAGGGGACAGCAGCTAGTGCCCAATCAGAATTCATGCTCAAGAAGGACTAGAACCTACCTTCTCCTGGCTTCTAACCACTTGATCAAACTTGATCAAACTGTATTTCTTGGAAAGAAAATATGAGCTGGTTCTAGCCCTAGCCCAAATCTTGGCAAAGCAAAGAATAAGGGCGACCTTGGTGCTCTCTGATCTTCGTGGATTTTTTCCTGAGGAAATCACCCTTTTCTTTTCTTTTCTTCCCCTTTTCTTTTCTTCTCAGCCTGCAGCTTGGATGCCCAAGTTATCCAAACACCTGCAGAGCTGGAAGTTCAAGATGGAGACTCTTTCACTGTGAAGTGCAACTACTCCACTCAGTATCAGCCCTATTATTGGTACCATCAGCTTCCTGGAGCTCCTCCATCTCTCATCCTATCTATATCTTCTCAAGAAGACCAGAATAGTAAAGGTTTTGTAGCAAAGTATTTGGAGAATGGAAAAGAAAGCCAGCTGCATCGCCCTAAGGCTCAGTTTCAAGATTCAGGAAGCTACTTCTGTGCTGTAGATGCACAGTGATGTAGGAAGGAGATACCTCTCAACCCAAACCTCAGTTCTTCTGTGATTGAATTCTCTGTGCTTCTCTGGTGCATATGTTGCTTTGGTCTGGTTGGTGCAGATAAAAACAGAATTGCTGCATTGGAACAAGCATCATCTTTGTGTGTACAAGATTTGGGAGTCCATCTAGGGGATGACGAGGCATTGCCCATGGGAGGGGTCAAATGCGTCATCAGTCTTAGGTCCTTTTGTGTCCACAGAAATCTTCAGAATCCAGAGGCTCCTCCCACCCCAAACCTCACTAAATTGCACTTTTTTGGCAAAAAACATAGCCCCCACATTATAAAAATATATATATGTTAATGTCATGCCCCTTTTGGAGACTGACTCTGAGGGAGAGGAGGAAAAGCCAAAAGGGAGTGGAAGTGTGGTTCCAAAGGTTGTGGAGGAGGCTGGGGAAGGGCAGAGGCTGGCTGGGCATTCAGAGGAAGACCCAGGCCCATCCCCTCTCCATCCTAGGGCATGCAAGGAGGAGAGGATAAGAGACAGATCTGAATGGTGTGGTCTACAGGGGAGGAAAGGGACTTGATCCTCTTCATGGGCTGCAGCTGTGGTTAAAAGGATGGGCCAGTGCTGGAAACAAAGCGTGGAAATATCTCTACTCTGTTGTTCCTCTCTGAGTTTGGCATCCTTCCAGTGTGTGTTCCAATATCTGTGGACATCTTCAAACCCTTATCTTGTCTGGTTCCCTAAATCGCTTCAGTATGGTTTGTTTTGTTTTTACTCTTTATAATTTATAGGCATTTTTAGTTTAAATGGCATTTCCTCCTTTTCGTAACTGCTTGTGGGGGAGTTTTTTGTCCCCAGTCAAGGATATTTGGAGTTTGAAGCAAAGTGAATAAAAGGGGCTTCACCTGTTTTTGTGACTGTTTATTTTGTATCCCAACCTGGGTCACCATAGTTAACAAAAATCTGCAGTCAAAATGACAGCAACTCAAATTGAAACTGTTATGTTTGGAAGAAGACAGGACACAAACTACTTCAGCTCTTTTTTATAGTGTGACTACAGCTCAGCACTCCGCCAGAATGGCTTGGTCTCAGCAGCTTTTATAGCTGGCTGCCGCAGCTTGTAGCCAATGGCGGTATTCGGATTTCCTGCCGTTTCAACAACCAATCAGATTGAACTCTACATATTTACAACAACCAATCAGATTAACTCTGCATACATTACACCCCTCCCCACCTGGTCCAGCCCATACTCAAACCCCATCTATCTAATGTACTCTTGTAAATAGGTGGGGCTTTTACGGTTACCTTTGGACCTGCGTGGTTCAGGTGTTCTAGGAACTTCTATTTGTTTTGAAGGAATGTTAGTTGTTGGAATCCCCTTATTAGGAATCCTTTGGCCGGGTGATCCAGCTCTGTTACTCCAACCTGGTCTCTCCTCCCAGTCCACTCCCAGCCCATTGGCATCCCCTTGAATAGGTGAGGTTGTGCTGTCCTCTATTGGAGTTAGCAGTTGTTGTGATTGTGTTAGGGCTTGGGATGGCTCTTGTCGTGTTATTCCGTTTAAAAGGGGGTTGACTATTACTTGTTCATTATTCAAAAGGTCTCCCCCTTCCCCCACGGCTTGGGATGTGCGTGATGAGTCCTGAAACATGTCTGGGTAATTTTCCAGGGACTTTCTGACCTTAATTGGTCTATATGCCTTTTCCAAGCGACCCCATTCTCCGTTTGTACCCTGTAAGACTGGGGCCATGTTACATGGGTAATTTCCACAGGAATCCATAAAGGCTCACCCACAAGGTTCTTAGCATAAACTCGATCCTCTAATTGAAAAATGCGAGTTTTGCTACTAGAATCTACAGGTTTTTCAGTTGCGTAAGTAGGGTGAAGGCGGTCTAGGGTTGACCTGAGTTTCCTGCCCATTAATAGCTCGGCAGGGCTTAAATTAGTGGAGGGTCTGGGGGTAATGTGTTGGATACTGAGCAGTTTGTCCACTTTCTTGGAAATATCCCCTGGACCCAACTGTTGAAGTTTCTCTTTAGTAAACCGAACCATACGTTCAGCCCGGCCGTTAGTCGAGGGGTGCCCGGGGGCCATAAGGGCGTGCCTGATGCCCTGCTGTGCTAAGTATGATTCAAAAAGGGTGGCATTAAATTGGGGACCATTGTCAGAAACAACAACATCGGGCAACCCGTGAGTTACAAAAAGTTTCCTTAGCTGTTTGATAACAGCCTCTGCCTTGGTGGATGACATGGGAATAACCTCAAGCCATCTGGAATATGCATCTACTACAATCAGAAAGGTATGCCCTTTAGTTGGGCCAGCAAAATCAATATGAATTCTGGACCATGGCCCCTAGGACATTCCCATTCCTGTTTAGGGGTGATAGGCGGTGTGGGCCTCAGTTCCTGACAATTTCTACAGCCAGCAACCCAGCTTTCAACCATTTTGTCTATCCCCGGCCACCATACATAGCTCCTAGCCAACCCTTCATTCTGACAATCCCCGGGTGCCCCTCATGCAACATAGTCAATACTTTTTTTTGTAACTTTTCAGGAATAACCACTCAATTTCCCCATAGAATACACCCTTTTAACACAGAGAGTTCAGTTTGCCTGGACTTAAACGGTTTGCAGACGTCCGTTAGTCCTTGTTGTGGCCAACCCTTCTTTATCCAATCCACAACAGGTGCCAATAAACTGTCTTTAGTGGTCTCTCTTGCAATTTCAGCAGCACCCACAGGTAGTTGAGCAACAGTTTCTAAGAAAAAGTTGTAAGTCTCAGGAGCTGGATCCTCAGTGTTCATAGGCAATGGGCAGCGGCTCAATGCGTCTGCGTGCCCTATTTCCTTCCCTGGACAGTGAACGAGTCTGTTCGAGTATGCAGTGAGGAATTCGGTCCACCTCATCATTCGGGGTGACAGGATGATAGGAGTTGGTTTATCACCAGCCACTATTCCGAGGAGAGGCTTGTGATCGGTGACAATGGTGAATTTTCTTCCATAAACGTATTTGTGGAATTTTTTGACAGCTGCTACTATTGCCAGCGCTTCCTTGTCCAGCTGACTATAGTTTCTCTCTGCCTTTGTCAATGTTCTTGAATAGAATGCAATGGGAGCTTCTCTTCCACTTGGTAGCTGGTGGCTTAACACCCCTCCCCCACTCCAAAAGGGGAAGCATCACATGTTAACACCACGGGCAGGTTTTCACTAAACTGTATTAATACACAATCAGACATGATTTGGCGCTTAATACAGTTAAAAGCTGCTTCTTCTCTTTTGCCCCAGATCCACGTAGCTTTTTTATCGAACAGTCTATGTAGGGGTTCCGCAGTTTTTGCTTTCTGCGGCAAAACATATGGTAGAAATTAATAAGTCCCAGAAATGCTTGAAGGTCAGCTTTGCATTTAGGTCTGGGGGCTTCCTTGATTGCCTGAATTTTGGGTTCTGTGGGGTGAATACCATGTCTGTCAATCATGTAACCTAAGAATTCTACTCTGTTGGTTATTAGTGTACATTTCTCTTTTTTGACTTTTAGTCCTGCTTTTTTGAACCTGATCAATACTTCTCTGAGTCTCTCACATAGCTGAGTGTCATTTTAGCAGAGATTAACACATCATCAAAATAAGGTACCACCCCTTCTAAACCTTGTAACATTCTTTCCATAAGGCTTTGAAATATGCCTGGTGCCACACTTACTCCGAATTGCAACCTTTTGCATTTAAAGGCACCCCGATGGGTCACAATAGTTTGTGCCTCTGCAGTCGATCGTCTACTGTTAACTGCTGGTACGCTTGGGCAAGGTCTAGTTTAGCGAAAACAGTACCCCCGCCTAAGGAGTGTAACAAATGATGTACCACTGGAACCGGATACGTGCTCTGTTGCAGTGCATGGTTCAATGTCCCCTTATAGTCCCCACAAATTCTTACAGAGCCATCACGTTTAACAGGGGTAACTATGGGTGTTTCCCATCTGGACTGGTCTGTGGGCTCTAGTACCCCTTGAGCCATCAGTTTGTCTAACTGTTCATCGATTTTTGCTTTGAGTGCAAATGGCACTCGTCTGGCTTTTAAACGGATTGGTTGTACGTTGGGGTCTAAATTGAAAGTAATAGGGGTCCCCTAGTACTTGCCTAATCCGTCGCTGAAGACCTCTTGGAATTCTGTCTTCAAGGACTCTTCCCATTCTGAGTCCCTTACATGGTTGATTCCGGTCACTTCGATGCCCAGCGGGTGGAACCATTCCAGTCCTAGAAGACTTGGGCGGTCTTTATCAACCATGGTCAATGGTAGAAGTTTAGTGTGATTCTTGAATTTAACATTGAATTTTCTTGTTCCAATTACTAGAATCTTGTTTCCTTGGTAATCATTGAGGGTTAGTGCTTGCTTATTGAATTGGTTTTTCTGGATTTCTGCAATGAGTTTCTGTATAGTGTCCCATGACAACATGGATAGATATGATCCTGAGTCTACCTCCATCTGGCACTGTCTTCCCTCGATATACACCTTGACATGCACCTTCCTGTTGTTCAGTGATGAAGAATGACTGATTGTTACAGTTTGATGTGTTTCATTTTTCCTGCTTGCTTCTTTTCCGCGCCCAATTTTTTCACTTGCGCTGCCGGGTTTTACTTCTCTGTCTTTGTTATTTGGATTGAACTTCCTTCTGTTCGGTGGAGTTCTGGATGATTTGCAGACTCTTGCAATGTGCCCTCTCTTCTCACAATGGAAGCAAATGGCTTCCAGGAACCTGCATTCTGTGCGGGGGTGGTTCCCTCCACATCCTGCGCAATGGAAATCTCGCTTCTTCTGGCCCTGGTCGTTCCAGTTCCACTCCATTCTGAGTCTGTTTATCTCTTCTATCTCTGCTGTACTCTGATTCTGACTCTAGTTCATCAAAATGCGTTGTTGCAGTTTTTTCACTTTCTGGATGGGTGGTTATTCTATTCATCTTCCTCATTGTGGCTGCGGAGGTTTTCATGGCTTCTGCTGCTATTGCCTCATCGATGGCTTCTTTTAGCATAATGTTTGGTTTCATGAGTAGTTTACTTTGTAACATCTGGTCCTTAAGCCCCAAGACAAAACGATCATGCATGGCTTCTTCTAGTGTGATGAATTCACAGGCACCACCAAGGTTGTGTAAGCTGGCCACAAAGTCACTGATGCTTTCTTCTTCTTGTTGATCGCGGTGGTAGAATTCATGTCTGTGCATCAGGCATGATACCTGGGGTGTGTAGTGCATCCTCAATAGCCATTCCAAGTCTGCCCATGCCATCGCTTTCACATCTGCTGGTGCAGCAAGAGCCTTTGCCATCTTGAACACTGTGGGGCCACAGTGTGTTAGGAAAACTGCTCTTTTCCGTTGTTCAGAAATCGATGCCAGATCATTTCCTTCTAAGAATATTTGGAATCTATCTGCATAAGACTCCCAGTCTTCATTCTTTGGGTCGAACTGGGCTGGTGGCATGTTCAGCCCAGTCATCTTGTCTCTTTCTTCTGCATTGTCTTCTTATCCGTTACGATCCCATCCTCATCGCCAATGTTATGTTTGGAAGAAGACAGGACGCGAAGTACTTCAGCTCTTCTTAATAGTGTGACTACAGCTCAGAACGACGCCAGAATGGCTTGGTCTCGGCCGCTTTTATAGCCGGCTGCCGCAGCTTGTAGCCAATGGCGGTATTCGGATTTCCTGCTGTTTCAACAACCAATCAGATGGAACTCTGCATATTTATAACAAGCAATCAGATTAACTCTGCATACATTACAGAAACACCGCTACAGAAAACACCAAATAACTCACGCAAGCACGATGTTGCTTACACTCTTATTGGCGGGAAAAGAAAAGCTATTTACAACAGGAACAGTCCATTTCTAAAAATAGAGGTGTTTCAAACATTTTGGAAACTGTTGCAGTCACAGTGACTACAGTGCCACAGTGACCAAGGGTCTGTGGCTATGTGTTAATTCTCCACTACCCATGTGAGAGTTAATAATAATTGATGAATTATTGAGAATAATTTATTTATTTATTATTATTTATTAATTCAACTTGTATGCCGCCCCATCTCCAGAAGGACTCGGGGCAGCTCACAGCTAAAAATACAGCAATAAATAAAATACCTAAAAACATATTAAACAATTACAAGCTGAATTAAAGTTAAGCACCCTAAAATTAAAACAACCAAGCCCCCAGAGGGTCAGCACAGCCTGGACTATACAAATAGCCAGGTCTTCAAACCATGGCAGAAGGTGCGGAGATTGTGGGCCAGCCAGAGCTCCAGTGGAAGAAGATTCCACAAAGTGGGAGCTGCCACAGAGTAGGCCCTCTCCCGGGTCATCGCCAAGTGACATTAAGTCATGGACAGCACCCCGAGGAGACCCTGTCTGTGGGCCCGTACAGGGAGGTTGGTATTTGATGCTGGGAGGAGTCGCTCTCGTAAATATCCTGGACCCATGTCATGTAGGACTTTGAATGTTAACACCAAAACCTTGAATCTCACCCAGAGGGCAACCAGAAGCCAATGCAGGCCGTGCAGGAGGGGTGTAATATGGGAGTATCGGGAAGCTCCCATCACTACCCATGCAGCTGCATTCTGCACCAGTTGAAGCCTCCGAGTGGTATGCAAGGGCAGTCCTAGGTAGAGAGTGTTACAGTAGTTGAGTCAGGAAATGATGAGCGCCTGAGTGATCCTGTGCAGGGCATCTCGGTCAAGGTATGGGCGCAACTGGCGAACCAGCCAGATCTGGGCAAAGGCCCCCCTCACAGCCCCCACCTGCTCCTCCAATTTGAACCGTGAGTCCAGGAGGACCCCCAGATTCCGTGCCCTGTCCATGGGGGGCAACACCTCCTCCCCCATGACCAAAGATGGAATTTCCAAATTGGACCGAGATGTCGGTATGCACAACCACTCTGTCTTGGCCAGATTGAGTCGAAGCATGTTCCTGTCCATCCAGATCCACACCGCTTCCAGGCAATGGGACATCACGGAGAGAACATCACTGATGTGGCCTGGGGTAGAGATGTATAACTGTGTATCATCAGCATACTGATGATACATCACCCCAAATCCATGGATGATCTCACCCAGCGGCTTCATATAAATGTTGAACAAGAGGGGCAAGAGGACCGACCCCTGGGGCACCCCACAAGTGAGATACCTTGGAGTCTACCTCTGTCCCCCTGCCAACACTGTTTGTGAACGTCCTGAGAGGTAGGAGGAGAACCACCGTAAAACAGTGCCTCCCACTCCCAACCCCCCAAGACGTCGCAACAGGATACCATGGTCGATGGTATCAAAAGCTGCTGAGAGATCTAACAGGACCAGGACAGAGGAAAAACCCCTGTCCCGAGCCCTAGAGAGATCACCAATCAGCACAATCAATGCTGTCTCCATGCTGTACCCGGGCTGGAAGCCCGATTGGTACGGATCCAGGTAGTCTGCTTCCTCCAGGAAAAGTGGCAATTGCTGTGCCACCACACTCTTGACAACCTTCCCTAAAAAGTGAAGGTTGGAGACCGGATGAAAGTTGTTCAACGAGGCTGGGTCCAGGGTAGGCTTCTTCAGGAGGGGCCTCACCACCGCTTCTTTCAAAGCAGCAGGGAACAGCCCCTCCCTTAACGAAGCATTGACCACTGCCCGGAGCCAGCCGCATGTGACCTCCCTGGAGGCGTAAACCAACCAGGAAGGGCATGGGTCCAATAAACATGTGGTGGAGCTCAACCACCACATAATCCTGTCCACTTCATCCTCAGAAACAGGATCAAACTCAGTCCAGATCACATTAGCCAGACCACTCACATCCCCATCCTCAGACCACTGCAAGTCCGAATGCAACCCTTCCTGGATCTGAGTGATTTTATCCTGCAGATACTGACCAAATTCCTCAGCTCTGCCCCACAAAGGGTCCGCCACCTCCCCCAGCTGCAAGAGGGAGCAAGCGACCCTGAACAGGACGGCTGGGCGATTATCTGTGGATGCTATGAGGGCGGAGAAATGAGATCTTCTCGCCACCCCCACAGCTACCAGGTAAGTCCTAATGTGGGCTCTTAACTGGGCTCGGTCAGATTCAGAGTGGGTCGCCCTCCACCTGCTCTCTAGTCCCCTTCTACGACGCTTCATCTCCCGGAGCTCCGCATGTCCCCTTTTAGCAATGGCTAAATATTTGTCTACAACTCCTTTGTGGAATTGCTTTCAATGATCTGCCTTTCCTATACAACCTGGCATTGGACATTGAGGATTTAATGAAATATATTCTGTAGGTAAAATTTGATAGCATTCTTTCTCACATGACAATTCATGGATGCTCAGTTTGAGAAAATGGAACCATGAAGGAAATTGAAACAAAAAAAAAGTCAAATTAAAGAGGAAGGGAACATGACTTTTAGAAAATGACTATTTCTTTCATGGTTCCCTTTTTCTCAAAGTGAATTACATTCACTTTGTTGTAGTGTTAAAAAAACACAGAATGTTAAATATATCTGTCAGTTAAATTGATTTCCTGAAAACCTCCATGTGGTTTCATCTAAGTTGGAACTAAATCAGTCTAGCAAAAATAATTTTGGTGCTAGAAGAAATTCAGATACACTCTGAACAAGTGGGGGCATCTGGAGGCTTCTGCCTATTACAATTGTGGTGAAACAATTGTACACAACAGATATCTATACCTGCCCTTTGTTTCTTGATCATTGCACACTTGAGGACATCGTGGTAGTGGGACCGACAGAATAGAATTAATGTTGCCAGTTTCTTCTATTTTTTGTTTTATGTCATATGTTATGCCTTATTTTAATTGTGAGGCTTCTGACTCAAATAAATATAAACAAACATTTGCTGAAGCCACTTTCTGCAAGAGTTATGCCATCAATAACTATTCAAAGCTATATCGTAACTATTTGTAGTTTCCTCACTAGATGGCACTCTTGCTTTCATTCTTAACAGAGGGAGGTTTGGTTACAGGCAAAGGAGTTTTTTCTTTCTTCCTTCCTCCTGGTTTGGTTAACCACAAGGTCTTTTTCTTTTTAATCAATAGATGAAGAAACCAAATAGCAGCCTTGAAAAGAGAAGAAAGTGACTCAGTTTGAGAAAGGAGAAGCTGCGTTGTTGCCGTCCCTGTTTTTCCTGGAAGGCTGAGACACCAGCTGAAGCACAGATACATTTAGAATGTTCTCAAGAACCTGGAAAGCTCAGTGGAGGATACTTCCCATTGGATTATTCATTCTGTGTAAGTGAAAATGTTCCAAGGATTGGATGAGATTTATTTTTTACAGCTTGTGAAAGCATAGATGTTTCCACCTCCTCTTGTCCTTGTAACAACAATCCTGGGAGTTGGGTTGGGTTGAAAAAGGGGACAGCAGCTAGTGCCCGATCAAAATTCATGCTCAAGAAGGACTAGAACTTACCTTCTCCTGGCTTCTAGCCACTTGGTCAAACTGTATCTCTTGGAAAGAAGATATGAGCTTTTCCTAGCCCTAGCTCAAATCTTGGCAAAGCATAAGGGAGACCTTGGTGCTGTCTGACCTTGGTGGCTTTCTTCCTGGGGAAATCATCTTTCCTTTTCTTTTCTTTTCAGTCTGCAGCTTGGATGCCCAAGTTATGCAAACACCTGCAAAGCTGGAAGTTCAAGAAGGAGGCTCTTTCATTGTGAAGTGCAACTACTCTACCCAGTATCAGTCCTATTATTGGTACAATCAGCCTCCT
>CM019155.1:141869617-141905913 GCA_009733165.1 Naja naja
GCATACAAGTCTAAATAAATAAATAAATAAATAAATAAATATTATTTCAATGTTATCCATTCTTTTCACCCACATCAGACTTGCAGCTTGATAATACAATTCCCAGTTTGGTAGTGCTAATCCTCTTGACCTTGCATCTTGCCAAAGCTAAATTTGATTCTTGGCTTTTTTGCCTGCCATATAAATTTTGATGTGATTTTATTTAAATCTTCAGTATTCCCAAGTCTAATTTGGGATTGTCTGAAATAAATATAAGATTCTGGGTAAAACATTCATCTTGACTGTCGATATTCTGCCAATAAGAGATAATTGCATATTTTCCATCTTTCAAGATCTGTCGCTATCTGCTGTTTGAGTTTTATAATTATCTTCTTCTTTCAATGTACTGCATCTTGATGTTATATATATTCCCGTTAACTTTATTTGCATCTGAATCTCTAATAAATCTTTCTAAATCTTTTCCAATGCTTACAATATATTTTGTTAGATCTTTGTTTTGTCTTTATTAATTTTTAAACCTGCCACCATTCCATATTCTTTTCTTTTTTTCTATCAACTTAGGTGCTGATTTAGTGGATCCTCTAGTATGAATGCCAAATCATCTGCAAACGCCTGTAGTTTATATTCTTCTTTTTTAATTTTCATTCCTTTTATTTCTTCATCTTCTCTGATAGCTCTATTCAGTACTTCTAGTGTTAAAACAAACAGCAGGTGACAGAGGACAATCTTGTCTGCCTTTTCTTATCCCTATAGATTCTGTCAGCTCTCCATTTACCAATATCTTTGCTGTTGATTATTATTATATATTGCCTCAATAGCTTGTATAAAGTTTTTCCAAATCCCATTTGCATCATTTGCAATATCATAAACCGCCAGTTCACATTGTCAAATGCTTTTTGAGCATCTAAAAACATCAGTGCCATCTGTTTTTCAGGATGTGTTTCATAATACTCCAGAGTATCTAAAATTATTCTCACTTTGCTTGATTTGTCATTTTGGCAAAAATCCATTTTGATCCGTGTGGATAAATTCATTTAAGTATCTTTTCATTCTTTCTGCCAAGATTGAAGCAAAAATTATAATCTGAATTCAACAATGAGATAGGTCTATAATTTTTAACTTGTTGTAGATCCATTTCTTCTTTAGGTATTAGTAATATAAGCTTCCAACCATGTCTCAGGTATTCTCTTTTTAGTAAGACTTCATTCATCACTTCTAGAAGGGGAGCGCTAACACTTCCTGGAAGGTCTTGTAAAATTCGCCGGTAGACCATCTGGGCCTGGTGCTTTTCCTATATTTTGTTTCTTCAAGGCTTCTGTTAATTCCATCATGGTTATGTTCCCTTCTAACATTGTATCTGTGGTAGTCTTGTCTTTTGTAGATACTGATCATTTTTTTTCTTCTAGAATATCTTCTTGAGAGTACAGTTTTTCATAGTAGTCTCAATAATTTTTTCTTTTCATCGTTCCCATGCTGTATATTCCCTTTTCCATCTATTAATTGGCTAATTTTCTTTATTTCTCTTTCCTTTCTAATTTTATACAACCACCTTCCTGGCTTATTACCATTTTCAAAGTAATTTTGTTTAGTGCCTTTAATCTTTTGAGCGATTTCTTCCTTGTCCATTAAAGCCATTTTATGTTTAATCACATCCATTTTCCTTTTAATATCTTTCCCTTGCGGTGATTGTTGTAGTTCTTTTTCCAATTTCATGAGATCATCTTCCAATATTTTGAGTGTCTTCTTCCGTTTAATATTTCTTTTCCTTATATAGTCAATTATCAAACCTCTTGTGTAAGCCTTCATCGCATCCCAGCAAGTTTGTAGTGATGTATCTTCTTTTCTATTTTCCTTGAAAAGGAAGGAAAAAGAGATGAAGGCCAATAACAAAAAGTAAAAATAAAAATTAGTGTTATAAAAAGGGGAAAGAACAATCCTTTTTAACAGAAAAAAGGGAAAAGAATAGTAAAAGGAAAAAAGGGGGTTCAATTACATATCAATAATACATCAATAATTTGAAAAAAGGCAAAAATTTAAAAACTTGAATTTAAAAAGGAAAAAAGAGAAAAAGATAAAAAGGGTCCAATAATTAACTATCTTGTTTCCAATGTGCAGAGTAAAAAAACCAACTCTCAAAAGAAAAAAGGCTAAGAGTTGAAAAATAGGAAGGTATCAATAAAAAAAAGGATAAAGTAGTAGAATTCCCTTTAGGAATAACAAAATATATTTTTAGGGGCTCCAATTATAAAAAATTAAATTCCAAACAATAAAAAGCCTTGGCAGGAAGCAATATCACTCTTTATTCCATTGCCACTATGCAGAGTCCAGAGCTTAACTAGTGAAAGCGGAAAGATAGCAGCTCCTCTGTTTTGCCTCTTGAAGAAATCCAATTTTTATTTTAAAAGCTCCAAGGTCACTTTACTCTTCAGTTCCAAACTGAAGGCTCAAGATATTCCAAAAGCACCTATCCGCACTTTCTAATCAATGGAGCCTTGGATACAGTCCTTGCAAGTGTGTATGTTTATATAAGATAACAGGTCTCTAGTAGCAATATTGTATCTCACAACCAACTTTCACTTCCTTGCCAAGTGACTTCCAAATGTATCACTTCCTGTCTTATTCAAAACAAGAAGGACAGTAAAAATCTGTGGCCATTTCTTATATGCAAAATAAAAGTAACCAGATCAAAATAACCATTAGAGCCCCTTGCCAAAAAGGAAAAAAGAGACAAAATTCAAAAAAATATAAAAGGTATTCAAGGACTCCCAAGAGGAAAAAGTAAAAGTAAAATCTTTAAAGCCATAAAAAGAAAGAAGAAACAAAATTCTTTACTTTCAAACACAATCTCTTCCACCGCCTATTCCATATCACTCTCAGTTTCACACCATTAGAGTTGCTAGGGTGTTCCCAAAGGGTTAAAAACAAGATGATCTCACCGACCGACAAACTTCTTCCGATCTCATTCCTCCGGAGCTGTCACAGCTTCTTCAGCCCGGTGGCTGCCTCAGCGCATTTCGGGTAAAGGGGCTGTCCTGGATCAACCAGGGACTTTTCGACATCCCTGGGATCAACAGGAGGCGCCCCCAACTTTCACCAACCCTACGAGTCAGTTTAGATCCCGGGGGACCATCCCGAAGCGGCAGTATCAGAGGTGATCTCAGGAGTCAAGATCACCTCCGTCTCGCGGCAACTCCAGCTCCGCCCATCTCCAAGATAAGAGTCAGTGGAATTCAAAGTGGGCTAGACTTAGATCACTTGTGGGCACAAAGGGGTTTGTAACTGATGGTGCATTTGACCTCTCCCTCAGCCTCAGCCTAGTCATCTCCTACATCGATATATCCAAAAAGGACATTACCACCATTTGTAAGGCTCAAGTACATTGGAATTTCTTGCACGTAAAAGCAACATCCTGTTTTCCCAAAGCATTGACTATGGGGTTAGTCTACAAGTAGTGGGAAGTCATTTATTGGTGGGACTGGGTCTTTCTATTTTTTTAATCCTGTGGAGCATGTGCAGGGATGTGGTTGTCACCTTGTCCACACACCTTCTGGAGATAGCCACCTCAAATAGATTCTTTTCTGGCATAGTGCTCTATCTCCCACTTGGAAGGGTTTGTGGTTCTGTCTCTTTTTATTTGCTTGGGTTTTATACTCAATTGATGTGGGAATGTCTCCTGCCAGCATCACACTCCGATCGCCCTGTACGCTCCCACAGGCAGGGCCTCCTTGGGGTACCGTTGGCCAGACATTGTTGGCTGGTGGTGCCCAGGGGTAGGGCCTTCTCTGTGGGAGCACCCACCCTGTGGAATCAGCTCCCCTTGGGCCTTCATTTGGCCCCTGATCTCTGCTCCTTCCGCCTGGACCTGAAGACCAGGCTATTTCAGCAGGCTGGTCTGGAATGAACTAAGGAGTCATGGTTCTTTCTTTTTAAAGTAATTTTAATTGTTTTTAGTATTATTGGGCTTGTACTGTTTAATTATTTTTTAAGTAAATTCTTGTATTGTGATGCATAACCCTGACCCAAGCCATTTAGGACTTTATATGTTGTCACTAATATCTGTTACTTGTAATGTTATCTAATGCCCATTATTTGTATCCATTACCATTAATTAGCTGGAGCTGCTCTTCGTACTGTTTCGCCTCTTGTTTGGGTGGATATACTGCTGGTTCTTTTTGTATTAGACCCTGTGTTGGTTCATGGTTAATAGCTCCCCTCCCACTATATCTAGCTTGTGAAACAGCTCCAGAAGGAGCCCTTGCTGTTTGCTTCATATGTTCTGTGTCCATTGTGGGACATTCAAATGCTCTATGTCCCACTATATTACAATGAAAGCATTGGAGATTTAACCTACCTCTACCATTAGGGGGAACATTCCCTTGTCCATCCCTTCTTATATTTGTCCCACCTGAGCTAGTCTTTCAAGGGACTTCAGTTTTGTCTTTAAACTCCTTTAATCCCACGTCTAGCTCTACAACTGTTTTATACCAGTCTGTTATTTGTTGAGGGACTCCCCGGTATAGACAAGTCTGCCTTAATCCTCGGTCCAAGCCTGCCCTAAACTCTTGGATTAAGGGACATTCAGGTCAAGCTTGTAACTTCCTAGCCAACCATCTGAACTTTCTGATGTATTCCACGGCCGGCCGTCCATTCTGTTTTAATGCCATTATTGCTTCTTCAGTCTGGTATATCCTAGATTTATCTTCAAATTGATTACGCAGCGAATCCAAAAATAAATTTACATCAATCAACTCCCTAGTCCGGGCACTGTGCAGCTCTGCCACCCAATCTGCTGTGTCCCCAGTGAGCACTCCTGTGATCACTACAATCATGGACCACTGGGAAGGATAATATGTTGCATACAATTCCAAATGGTTTACCACCTGGCTTCGAAACAATACTATGTGATCAGGGTTCCCATCAAAGGAAGTTTGCAATGGGGGTGGGCCCCACACCAGTCACTGTTGCCACTGTCCAGAAACTCTGTGGGATTCCCAAGAGCTTTCCTGTTGTCCATGTCAAGGGGATGACTCCCCCATGCCCAACTACATGTCAGTGTGGCTCCTCTTGTCTGGGGTTCTGACATCCCCACCAGCTCAGCTAGTGTAGCATCATACCCAGTTGCGAGTTCAGTCATTGTTCTCCTTCGGCTAGGGTCTCCTTCATCCCAGGTTAGAGAATTAAAGAATCAAGTGTCCTCTATGCTACTTCCCCCCCCACGAATGTTTAGAGGTATGGTGTCTAATACTCAGTTCCCCATAATTTAACCACAGGAGTTCTAACGTACTAGGCCCAAGACTGGATGTGGAGGTACTCCACTTGTCTTCCTATCCTCCATTCCCTTCACTTCTCAAATGTTCCAGGATTCACAGGGATATGAGCAGGGGGCTTTCTTCATATGCTTTTTGGCCCTAAGTCCTCAGAAAGTTGCAACACACTTTTTCTTTCTGGTCGAGTTTTTGGCCTCACCACCCTTTGTATGTCTTCATCAGTTCCTTTTGCCGCTCCTCCCATTCTATCATCCCATTCCATATTACTGCTCGCACCTTCTGGATGGCCCTCCTCCTCCTTTTCACACTCAAACTGCACCTCAGTGTCCACATCTGTCCCCTCAGCCATCGTTGCTTATGTTGATAAGCCCAGATAAATGGAATCCTCTGGAGGAACAATATTTGTGAGAGTGAGAGTTGACTTACTATCTCAGCTGTTCATCCGACGTTAGAGCCATAAAGAGATCAATCACGTTGGAAGATTCAGTGAAGTTTTTATTTGCCTCTCATGCCGTAACAACGGGTAATGAGCAAAAAATTGTTAAAGTCAGCTCTGGCTTGCATTGCAATCCAGAGCTGTATTTATACTTGTCATTCCTTAGTTAATTACCAAATAACTATAGTTATCTTCCTGCCACTGCTGCCGCCTAACATCCGGAATGTTTATACAAAACATGATAACAATCACCAGCCCCTTATTTTTGCTCCCATACACCTTGTTGCATCTCACTCTGTTCTGATGTTGTCTCCATACACCGCATGCCATCCCATCCCGTTCTGACCCTGCTATCTAAATACATCTCCACCCTTATGCCCCCCCCCTTGGTCATGAAGCTCCGATCTTGCACAGCCCCCTCGTAGTTTGCTGCTGTCATCTCTTCACTTTTTTTTTAAAGTCATTGGCTACGCATCATGCTGCCACTGCTACTCAACACTGCATAAGGTAAGCTCCGGTGTCTGGAACAGTCAAGTCCATTTCTCTAGCCAAGGGAGGTGCGATTCTTGCCACATCGAATCATCAGTTGTCGTGGCTCCACACAGTTCATCTTTGGAGTCATGACACCTATGACTAGTCCTCCATTAGGAACATATTGCTATTGTCTTGTTAGATTGCTTAAAGTTTTGTGGGAGTCAGGAGTTTTATAACTGATGCAAAAGACTCAACACAATTATAGTTCCTTATGGGTCAACAAAAATTGGACAATATGACCTGAAATTCTAACACAACTTGAATTTGTTAATTAGCATTCAGGATGGGCTGAGTTCTTAATTCTTTACTACCATAGCTAATAACAATTGATTAGGAATAGCTAAATATTTGTCTACAAATCCAATGTGAAATTTATTTAAATGTCCTGCCCTTAATCAAAGTAGTGAATACTTCCTGTGAAGTATTAGTACCACTTTATAAAACCTTAGTAAGACCACACCTGCAACCAGTTTTGGTCACCGCATTATAAAAAAGATCTTGAGTCTTTGGAAAAAGTACAGAAAAGAGCAACTAAGATGATTAAATGTCTTTGGAGATTCTCAGTCAACCAAGTCATGGTTGTCCCAAAAGTGCTTTTCTCAAGAGGCAACTTGACTTCCTGGGTTTTTCTTTGAAGACATTTTTCTTCTCATCCAATAAGCTTCTTCAGCTCTGACTTGATGGTGGGGAAATGGAAGGATTTATACTCCTTGCAGAGAGCTGGTCATTTGCATTCTTTTTAGTGAGTTATTAAGGTCACTTGGAGATTTATCTGTGTCATCAGGATAACTTCATAAACACATGGCACAACATAGGAGAACAAACCCTTCAGGACTAGATTTAGCAGTCCATCTGCATTTAAAAGACAAAGTCCACTTTTTTGAAGACAACAAAGTCCATGTTTTAAACAGAGAAGACTGCTGGTTTGAAAGAGGGGTTAAAGAGGCCATCTATGTCTCTCGGGGGGGATCGGGAATACAACACCATCTATCTCCAGTCTACAACACAGTCCTTTCAGCAGTTCCAAAAGGCTCCACACCCATTTCCACAACTCAGATGACCCTGAGGACACAAACAAACCTCCAGGTGGCCTTAACAACTTGCTAAAAGAATGGAACCCACCAGCTGTCTGCAAGGAGTATAAATCCTTCCATTCCTCACCATCCAGTCAGAGCTGAAGAAGCTTCTTGGAAGAAAAGTGAAACATCTTCAAAGAAAAACCAGAAAGTCCAGTTGCCTCTTGAAAAAGGACCTTTTGGGACTTCTGGTTGTGCTCCTGTCAGGTCGGAGCAGAATCCATGATCGTGCGTGGTTTTGCTCTGCGCTTGCTCATTGGAGGGTCCCAATTGGGACCGGAATCACCCTGTAGGGGTGATGAAGAAAGGGGGGACCACCTGGAGGGTTGAGGGGAGCCGCATCTCCCCTCCCTGATAAGGTAACCCCCTCCAAAGACAAGTTACAGCAGTGGTCTACAATGTTCACCATGAAGATGGGAGGCAGTCCAGGAACTGTGCTGGAGCGGTGAAGTTGTGAGATGGATGTATAAATAGGGTCATGTTTGTATTGAAATGTAAAAACCTGGAACCACATTGTTCACCCAAAGAGATGTTTTTAAAAATATAAAAATAAAAAAAAAGAAAAAGAAAAGAAAAGAAAAGAAAAGAAAAGAAAAAGCACTTTTGGGATAAGATGATTAAAGGTCTGGAGACAGGGGTGGGATTCTGCCAGTTTGGACCAGTTTGGGTGAACCCCTAGCTCTGATGATCAGCTGGCTCCAATCTGGTTCGCTCCAATGATCATGTGGGCCCACTCGCTCACCCCTGCGCTACACTCACCTATATCTACTCAGCTGATTTGCGTGGCAATCTGCCTCAGCTGTGTTACTTCCCCGAAGTAACATTGAAGGTACGTAATTTTGAAAGCTGTGCACACACACTCAGCGTGTATCACAGGTGCATTCACACACGAAGCGTGCAATTAGTGAACTGGTTGTTACACTGGCTGCATCCCACCACTGTCTGGAGACTAAGACATATGAAGAACAGTTGCAGGAATTGGGTATGGCTGGTCAAGAAAAAAAAGGACTAGGGAGGACATGATAGCATTATTCCAGTGTTTGAAGGACTGCTGCAAAGAAGGGGGAGGTTTCAACTTATTTTCCAAGGCAGCAGAAGGCAAGACAAGAAACAATGGATGGAAACTCATCAAGAAGAGAAGCAACCTGGAATTAAGGAGAAACTTCCAGTGAGGACAAATGACCAGTGGAATCACTTGCCTTCAGAAGTTGTGGGTGCTTTGTCATTGGAGATTTTAAAGAAAAGACTGGAGAGCCACTTGTCTGAAATGGTATAGGTCCTGATTGTGCAGAGGGTTGGACTAGAAGACCTCCAAGGTCCCTTCCAGCTCTATTCTGATTGAATGAAAACAATCTGGTCAGTGGACTTTGAGATACTTATGAAATGCCGAATATTCTGTAGGCAAAATCTGACAGCATTCTTCCCAGAAAAGAATTCCAGAATGCTCATCTGAAACCATGGAGTAAGTAGTCAATTCCTAAATGTTGGGTTATCTTCTTCTTGAATTTGACTTATTGATTTTAAAGTGATTTAAAATCACCCAGGATGTGTTTTTTTTTTAAATTTGCTAATTAAATCTACTTCTCCCAAATTCCTTGTGGTCCCGTTAGGGTTGTCCTGATCTGGCTGAGGTGGTTCCAAATCAGATGAGCCAAAATTATTTTCCGCAACTGTTGTGTTCTCAGTTGCTCTTTCAATTTAAATTATGACTATTTGCACTTTTCTCACTAGATGGCACTCATTTTGTTTTCATTCCTAACAGAGGTGGAGGTTTCAGTTACAGCTGAACGTGTTTCTTTTCTACTTCCCTCTTTTAACCACAAATTCTTTACTTTTATCATTAGATGGAGAAAGTACACAGCAGCCTTGAAAACAGAGTAAGTGACTCAGTTTGAGAAAGGAGAAGCTGCGTTGTTGCCTTCCCTGTTTCTCCTGGATGGGTGAGATACCAGCCAAAGCATGGATACCTTTAGAATGTTCTCAAGAACTTGGAAAGCTCAGTGGAGGACACTTCTCATTGGATTATTTATTCTGTGTAAGTAAAAGTATTCCAAGAATTATGAGGTTTATATTGCAGCTTTAATTTGTACAAGTCAGGGTAGGCATAGATAATAGTCTAATTCCCATTTTCTTCCTAAAAATAATTCTGGAAGGTGTGGTCCAAAAAGTGTCCATGCTAAAGGAGGACTAGAAGTCACCATCTCCCAGTTTCTAATTCTGTTCCTTAATAATTAGATCAAACTGGCTCTCTTGGAAAGAGCATGAGAGCTGTCCCTAGCCCTAAACTGAACTATGAATAAGGGAGACCTTGCAATTGTTTCTTTGTTTCCTCTTCCCCCTAATGGGAATGCAAGAGGATGAAGAATGAAAGAGCATGTGAGAATGGAGCATCTACCTGTAAAACCATCCCTCCTTTTCTTCCCTTCTTCAGTCTGCAGCTTGGATGCCCAAGTTACCCAAACCCCTGAGATCTTGGAAGTTCAAGAAGGAGGTTCTTTCACTCTGAAGTGCAAGTATTCCAGCCAGTATCGTCCCTATTTTTGGTACTATCAGCTTCCTGGAGTGCCTCCATCTCTCATCCTATCTATATCTTCTCAAGGAAGTAAGGAAAACAAAGGTTTTGTGCCAAAGTATTTGGACAAGGGGAAAGAAAGCCAGCTGGATCGCCTTACAGCTCAGCTTCAGGATTCAGGAAATTACTTCTGTGCTGTGGAAGACACAGTGGTGTAGGAAGGAGACACCTCCCAACTCAAACCTCAGTTATTCTGAAGTTTCATAGATGTCTGCATTCTCTGTGCTATACTGGTGCACATGTTCCTCTGGTCTGTTTGGTGAAGATTAAAGCAGAATAGCTGGATTTGAAGAAGCAACAATTTTGTTGGGTTTGAGAGCCAATGGAGGAGATGACCAAGCTGAGTCCATGGGAGAGGTCAAACATGTCATCAGTCTTCATGCCCACAAGAAATCTAAGTTCAATCCACTTTGAATTCCACTGATCTTATCTACTCATGTTTCCCCCAAAATAAGACCTAGTCTTATTTTCTTTTGGTCTCCAAAATAAGCACTAGGGCTTATTTTCAGGGGATGTCACATTTTCCCCCCACACATTTTCCCCCTATGTATGGGAGGAACACTTCTTCTGCTTGCTCATAGCAGGGCAGGAGGCCACGTGGGGTGCCAGTGCTGCTGCCATGAGACAGGGAGTGAAGCTGCCCCAAGCACCCCATACTGGCTTACCTCAGGTCCCGGCAGCCAGGCCACCCATACCCTGACTCCTGTCTTGCCTCATGGCAGTGGCTTTGGCATCCCCATCCAGCAGGACCCTGCGTGGCCACTGGCTCATATCTTCTGCTTGCTCATGGCCGCAATGGAGTAGGAGGCCGAGCAATGCAGTGGTGCCACTGCCATGAGGTGAGGTGGAGAAATGGAGATGCCCCATGCACCCCACACTGGATTACCTTAGTGCCCCCACAGCCAGGCCACCCATGCCACAACACCTGCCTCACCTTGCAGCAGTGGCATCAGAACAACTTGACCTCCTGCTCTGTTGTGGCCACAAGCAAGCAGAAGTGGGCCAATGGCCACATGTGCTCTTGCTGCACATGGCTGTTCATGCTGCTGCCATGAAGCAGTTGTCAGGGCATGGATGGCCTGGCTGTGGCAGCCTTGAGGTGTAGCCCCCCACCTCACCTCACCTTATGTCAGCAGCACCATGAGCAACCAGATGGAATGGCTGCGCAGAACCTTATGAAGGACTTATTTTGGGGAGTTGGGATTATATTAGGCACACACGTAAAAACATGCTAGGACTTATTTTGGGGATAGGTTTTATTTTTGGGAAACATGGTACCACAAATTTGCTTTGACAGTTAGTAGTTCAGATTCTTGTAGGGAGCATAAGCAGACAGTAAACCCATATTCATTTGAATTGACTGGACTCCTGATTTCCTGTGCCTGATAATCAAGCTTTTGTGGATAGAAAAGCTGGTGACCATCAGCTGTAGAGATAAATGACAATCTGTGTTATTCTTAAAGTGTGAAACCTGTTTCTACAAAAAGTTCAACCAAGCATGGGGAAAATGGTAACAACAGTAACAAGGAAGTTCATTCTTCACTGGGACTGAGAGGGACTGAAGTGATACAGTAATTGTGGTCTGCAGCACTTGGGTAATGATCGGATAGGATAGGATAACAGAGCTGGAAGGGACCTTGGAGGTCTTCTAATCCAACCCCCTGCTTAGGCAGGAAGCCCTAATGGTTGTGCAATCTCTTCTTAAAAACTTCCAGTGTTGGAACACCCACAACTTCTGGAGGCAAGTTGTTTCACTGATTAATTGTGGATCTAACTTTCAGGAAATTTCTCCTTAGTTTTAGGTTGCTTCTCTCCTTAATTAATTTCCATCCATTGCTTCTTATCTTGTCTTCAGGTGCTTTGAAGAATAAGTTGACCCCTTCTTCTTTGTGGCAGTCCCTTAGATATTGGAAGACTGCTATCATGTCAACCCTAGTCCTTTTGTCTAGACTAGTCATACCCAATTCCAGCAACTGTTCATCATATGTTTTAGCCTCCAGTTGGCTAATCACCTTTGTTGTTCTTCTCTGCACTCTTTCTAGAGTCTCAACATTTTTTTTCATTGTCGCAACCAAAACTGGATTCAGTATTCCAAGTGTGAAATATTGCTTACCCAGGCATTATAAAGTATTATTATTATTATTATTATTATTATTATTATTATTATTTAGATTTGCATGCTGCCCTCTCTCCCTAAGGACTCAGGGCAGCTCACAGAATAAAAATACATTACAATAAATGAATTAAAAAAGGATTAAACAATACAAGCCTAATTTAAGAACAAAACAATTTAAAACTATTAAAATTTTTAAAAACAGAACCCCACCTTCTTGCTCAGTCCAGGCTAGCCTGCTGAAATAGCCAAGTCTTTAAGTCGCGGCGGAAGGAGTGGAGATCTGGAGCCAAATGGAGGTCCACGGGGAGTTGATTCCACAGGGTGGGTGTCCCCACAGAGAAAGCCCTACCCCTGGGCACCACCAGCCGACAATGTCTAGCCGACGGTATCCCAAGGAGGCCTCATCTGTGGGAGTGTACAGGGCAAGATAGGAGTGTGATGCCAGCAGGAGATGTTCCCACAAGTACCCCAGACCCAAGCCATGTAGGACTTTATATGTTGTTACTAAGACCTTGAATCTCACCTGGAAGGCAACTGGCAACCAATGCAGGTCGCGCAGGAGGGGTGTAACATGGGAGTATCGGGGCACTCCCATCACAACCTGCACAGCCGCATTCTGCACCAGCTGCAACCTCCGGGTGGTCCACAAGGGTAGTCCCATGTAGAGAGCATTGCAGTAGTCAATTCGGGAAGTGACGAGTGCATGAGTGACTGTCCGCAGGGCATCTCGGCTCAGGTAAGGGCGCAACTGGTGAACCAGACACACCTGGGCAAATGCCCCCCCTGGACACAGCCCCCACCTGCTCCTCCAGACTGAGCTGTGTATCCAGGAGGACGCCCAGGTTATGCGCCCTAATGCTTCATGTAATATTATTATTTATAGCATCTGATGAGAATATGATAGAAGAGAAGTAAGCATATATACACAGTCCCACATAATTATAAGTAAACTTATGAGTCCTTAGCAGTGGCCTCATAACTGGATGTCCACTTCAATTATCCTGTGCTGTGCAAGGTGCTGCAAGAGCAGCGAGCAGGCCATGGAGGTGGCAAGAGCAATGGTGTCAGCTGCAGCTGGCCCAGCCAGTGTCTCAGGATGGAGAGAAAGATGCACATCTCCTCATATTCCTCTCACCACGTCCATGGCCTGCTTGCTGCTCTTGCAGTGCCTCACGCAGCACACTTAAATTTAGCACACTTCACAATGGGGGAGATGGCATCCCCTCCTCCTCCTGGAGTCCATTACAATGCGGAGCATTGGCTGCAGCCTGTCCAGTCAGTGTCTTGGGGCAGAGAGAAAGTTCTGCATCTCTCTGGTGCATGTAGCACCAAGAAGGGCCTGAAGAAAAGGCAAGTAGAGAGCCCTTCGCTCCTGCTCTGGAATATGGAACAAATCCCTATCTGCCACCATTGCCCTTCCCTTCTCAGGGCAGGTGAGGAGTGAGTGGGAGGGGAGGATGAGGGGTGGGACCAGCTACTGTTGGGTTCAGCTAGCAGGAAGCCACAACAGGGGGCCCAAAGAGCTTCATTTAGCTGGAAACCTGAAATGACTCTTGATTTAAATCATATGGTAAAAAGCACTCAAAGAAGAAGAAAGAACAACATCAGCAAAAAAACCAAACAAACCCAACCCTCATCTGTTTTAGGAAATGGTTCAAGAGGAAACACACACACACACACAGACACAAGAGAGAGAGAGAGAAAGAGAGACAGAGAGAGAGATGAAAGAAAGAAAAGAGAGAGATGAGAGAGAAAGAGATGAAAGAGAGAGATGAGAGAGAAAGAGAGAGAGAGAGAGAGACAGACACACACGCACACACACACACACACACACACAACGACACACAGATACCTGTTTCCCAAAGAAAAGAAAGTATGGGGAGCCACAAAACCTGGGTAGGCATGGCTGGGGGGGGGTGTCATGTGACTGGGTGGGAGTAAGTTTTGTGGCTCCCGGTGTTTTCTTTTCTGTGGGAAATGAGTTCAAATGGCTCTTTGGGGGTTTATTGTTCAAAAGGGAACACACACACACACACACACGAGAGAGAGAGAAAGAGAGAGAGAGAGAAATGACAGAGAGAGAGAGTGAAAGAGGCAGAGAGAGAGATGACAGAAAGCAAAGAGAGATGAGAAAGAGATAAGAGAGAGGGAGAAAGAGAGAGAAAGCAACAGAGAGAAAGAAAGAGAAAGATGAGAGAGAAATAGAGAGATGAGAGAGAGAGAAAGAGAGGGAGAGAGATGAGAGAGAGAGAGAGAGAGATACACACACAGATACCTGTTTCCCAAAGAAAAGAAAGTACCGGGAGCCACAAAACCTGGGTAGGCATAGCTGGGAGGGAGGGTGTCGTGTGACTGGGTGTGAGTGAGTGACGTCGAGTTGGCCACACTCACCCAGGTTTTGTGGCTCCTAGTACTTTTCTTTTTCTTTTCTGTGGGAAATGGGTCCAAATGGCTCTTTGAGTGTTTAAGGTTCAAGAGGGAGTGCACACACGCACACATGCACACACACACACACACACACACATGGGAGAGAGAGAGAGAGAAATGACACACAAAGGGAGAAATGACACACACACACAGAGTGAAAGAGGCAGAGAGACAGAGATGAGAGAAAGAAAAGAGAGAGATGAGAAAGAGATGAGAGAGAAGAGACAGAGAGAAAGAGAGAGGGGAGAGAGAGAGGAGAGAGAGAGAGAGAGACAGACAGACAGACAGATGGACACACACACAAACACAGACACAGACACAGACACTCACAGATGCCTGTTTCCCAAAGAAAAGAAAGTACCAGGAGCCTCAAAACCTGGGTAGGCATGGCTGGGAGGGGAGGTCATGTGACTGGGTGGGAGTGAGTGACATCGAGTGGCCACACTCACCCAGGTTTTGTGGCCCTGGTACTTTTCTTTTCTTTTCTGTGGGAAATGGGTCCAAATGGCTCTTTGAGTGTTTAAGGTTCAAGAGGGAGTGCACACACGCACACATGCACACACACACACACACACACAGTGAAAGAGGCAGAGAGACAGAGATGAGAGAAAGAGAAAGACAGAAAAGAGAGAGATGAGATGAGAAAGAGATGAGAGAGAAGAGACAGAGAGAAAGAGAGAGGGGGATGAGAGAGAGGGAGAGAGAGAGAGAGAGACAGACAGACAGACAGATGGACACACACACAAACACAGACACAGACACAGACACTCACAGATGCCTGTTTCCCAAAGAAAAGAAAGTACCAGGAGCCTCAAAACCTGGGTAGGCATGGCTGGGAGGGGGAGTGTCATGTGACTGGGTGGGAGTGAGTGACATCGAGTTGGCCACACTCACCCAGGTTTTGTGGCTCCTGGTACTTTTCTTTTTCTTTTCTGTGGGAAATGGGTCCAAATATTTCTTTGAGTGTTTAGAGTCTTTGAGTGTCTAGAGCAGAGTCCTGCTCTAGAAAGAGTGTAAAGAAAAACAACAAAGATGATTAGGGAGGCTAAAACATACAAATAATGGCTGCTGGAACTGGGTATGTCTAGTCTGATGAAAAGAAGAACTAGGGGGTGACATGATAGCAGTGTTCCAATATCTCAGGGGCTGCCACAAAGAAGAGGGAGTCAATCTATTCTCCAAAGCACCTGAAGGCAGGACAAGAAGCAATGGGTGGAAACTGATCAAGGAGAGAAGCAACTTAGGAGAAATTTCCTGACAAGTTAGAACAATTCACGAGTGGAACAACTTGCCTCCAGAAGTCATAAATGCTCCAACACTGGAAGTTTTTTAGAAGACATTGGCCAACCATTTGTCTGAAGTAGCGTAGGGTTTTCTGCCTAAGCAGGGAATTAGATTAGAAGACTTCCAAGGTCCCTTCCCACTCTGTTATTCTATTCTAACTCCGAACTATATATATTCTTGCTATTGCAAACAATAAACCTGGATTTATTTATTTATTTATTTATTTATTTATTTATTTATTTATTTATTAATGGGACTTATATGCGCCCATCTCAAGACTCAAGCTTACAAATAAAACAACAACAACAATAAATAATTTAAAAGCAAATTAAACTAAATAAGCCCCATTACAACTACAAATTCAACCCATAAAAATTATCCTATAAAAAACTATTCCATAAAAAACCATCCCATCCCAAAAAATCACAACCTGGATTGGTTAAACAACCAGGTCTTCAGGTCATGGTGGAAGGTGCGGAGGTCAGGGGCCAGACGGAGCTCCAGGGGAAGTTGGTTCCAGAGGTCAGGGGCCGCTATAGAATAGGCTCGTCATCGGGGGACCGCCAGCCGGCATTGGCCAGCTGATGGGACCCCAAGGAGTCCTTGCCTATGTGCTGCGCACAGGGCGGTTGGCACTCGATGTCGGCAGGAGCGCTCCCTTAAATATTGGGGACCCATGTCATGAAGGACTTTGTATGTTAACACTAAGACCTTGAATCTCACCCAGTGCAACCGGCAACCAATGAAGGCAGCGCAGGAGGGGGTAACATGGGAGAACGGAAACTCCCATCACCACCAGCGCCCGCATTCTGCACCAGCTGCAATCTCCAGATGGTATGCAAGGGCAGTCCTAAATAGAGAGCATTGCAGTAGTCGAGTCTGGAGGTAACAAGGGCGTGAGTAACCGTCGTGGGGCATCTCGGTCTGGCTGGAACCAGATGGAGCTGGGCAAAGGCCCCCTGGCAGCGGCCCCCACCTGCTCCTCCAACCGGGCGAACATCAGGAGGACCCCCAGATTCCACGCCCTATCCACAGGGGGAATACCACTCCCCAATGGCCAAAGATGGACACTCCAAACTGGGCGAGATGCCGGTATGCACAGCCACTCAGTCTTGGCGGGTTGAGACGAAGCATGTTTCCGTTCATCCAGATCCGTCGCATCCAGACACTGGGTCATCAGGGAGAGGGCATCACCGATCTGGTTCGGGTGGAAATGTACAGCTGAGTATCATCAGCGTACTGATGGAAACTCACCCCAAAACCGTGGATGATCTCACCCAGCGGCTTCATGTAGATGTTAAATAGCAGGGGAGAGGACCGACCCTGAGGGACCCCACAAGAGAGCACCCTCGAGGTAGACCTCTGTCCCCCGCCAATACTGACTGCGACGCCCAGAGGTAGGAGGTGAACCACTGAAGCACAGTGCCCCTATACCCAACCCCTCGAGCTGCAGAAGGATACCATGGTCGATGGTATCGAAAGCCGCTGAGAGGTCTAATAGGACCAGGACAGAGGAAAAACCCTGTCCCGAGCCCTCCAGAGATCATCCATCAGTGCGACCAATGCCGTCTCGTGCTGAAACCAGGCGGAAGCCCGATTGATCTGGATCCAGGTAGTCCTTCATCCAGGAAAAGTGGAAACTGCTGAGCCACCACTCTCAACAACCTTGGCTAAAAAGCGAAGGTTGGAGACTGGAGCAAAGTTGTCTAACATGGTAGGGTCCAGGGCAGGCTTCTTCAGAAGGGGTCTCACCACCGCCTCCTTCAAGGCGGGGAAAAGCACCTCCTTAATGAAGTGTTGACAACTGCCCGAGCCAACCGAGTGACCTCCCTGGCGGCATAAGCCAGCCAGGAAGGCACGGTCCAACAAACATGTGGTGGAACTCAGCGCATAATCCACTTCATCCTCGGAAACAGAATCGAACTCCTCCCAGATCATACTGGCCAATTTATATATTTCTTATCAGGTCTAGGTGCTCCTTCCAGAGGAACCTCAATAAAATGTGACAAGCACTTTGTGAGTTATAGAGGTAGACATTATGCAGCATCTGATCTCTCTGTCGCACCAGCCAAAAGGTTCTTACGGTTAATAGCTAGAAGGAGAATGCATAAAAAAGCCTAATGTTGCCTCAGAGACATGGATATCAGCCACCCAACATCATATCATCAACCCTATGGGTGATGAATGCCCAAAATATTCCAGGAAGAAAACAGAAGACAGTCTTTTAAAACTGCAACATCTTATAGAGTTTAAAATATCTCCACCATGGAATGGAGGTGAGATGGCAGGGTTATGAAGACACGATGTAAATGTGGTTTTCAGGGCATGTATCTGTGTGGTGCTCATCTGGATGTGACCTTATAATCACACAATTCTTTGCAAAGTTCATCCTGGTAGGAAATGTTGGGGATTACAGGCCAATTTTGATGGATGTGGGTTCCCCCACCCCTCTTCAACCTTGCTTCCTTCTTCCCACAAGAGGGCAGTAGAACCACAACCAGATATCAGCAAAGTTCTCTTGTAGGAATAGGGTGGAGTAGAGTAGAGTTGAGTAGAGTAGAGTAGAGTAGAGTAGGGTAGGGTAGGGTAGGGTAGGAATGGGAATGGGAATGGGAATGGGAATGGGAATGGGAATGGGAATAGGAATAGGAATAGAAATGGGAAAGAATAAGAATAGGAATAGGATGAATAGAATAGGAGTAGAGTAGAGTAAGGAATAGGAATAGAATGGAATAGGAATAGAATAGAATGGAATGGAATGGAAAGGAATAGGAATAGGAATAGGAATAGGAATAGGAATTATTTATTTATTTATTTATTTATTATTTGAACTTGTATGCCGCCCCATCTCCGAAGACTCAGGCGGCTCACAACTAAAAAAACAGACAATAAATACTTAAAAAACAATTAGATTAGTTTACAAGCCCAAATACTAAAACAGATTTACACAATTAACATTAAAACCTATCCCCCACCAGGAAGGGGTCACAGCCCGGGTTGGTCAAATAACCAGGTCTTTAAATCATGGCAGAAGGTGCGGAGGTTGGGGGCCAGGCGGAGCCCCAAGGGTAGCTGATTCCAGAGGTCAGGGGCCGCAACAGAATAGGCTCGCCGCCGGGGGACCGCCAGCCGGCATTGGCTCGCCGACGGGACCCCAAGGAGTCCTTGCCTATGTGCTCGCACAGGGCGGCCGGCATTTGATATCGGCAGAAGACGCTCCCTTAAATATTGAGGACCCATGTCGTACAGGACTTTGTATGTTAAAACTAAAACCTTGAATCTCACCCGGAGTGCAACCGGCAACCAATGCAAACAGCGCAGGAGGGGGGTAACATGGGAGAATCGGGAAACTCCCATCACCACCCGCGCCGCCGCATTCTGCACCAGCTGCAATCTCCGGATGGTATGCAAGGGCAGTCCTAAATAGAGAGCGTTGCAGTAGTCGAGTCTGGAGGTAACAAGAGCATGAGTGACTGTGTGCAGGGCATCTCAGTCCAGAAAAGGGCAAAGCTGACAAACAAGGCAGAGCTGGGCAAAGCCCCCCTGGCAACGGACACCACCTGCTCCTCTAACCGGAGAGCCGTACATCCAGGAGGACCCCCAGATTCTACGCCCTATCCACAGGGGGCAACACCTCTCCCCCTATGGCCAAAAGGTGGACATTCCTGACTGGGCCGAGATGCCGGTATGCACAACCACTCAGTCTTGGCCGGGTTGAGTCGAAGCATGTTCCCAGAACAGAACAGAACAGAACAGAATAGAATAGAATTATGCAGGTCCTCAATGGAAGGTAGGTTGGTTGAAATAGGTTTTTTTCTACAATCCTAACTATCTATTGAAATCTGTTCCTGCCCTGTTTGGCTGCTGTATGAAATCAGACAGTTATAGAAGTACAAATGACAGACTCAATAATTCCTCTGTAGAAATGTATCAGCAGCTGCTTGGGCAGGCTCAACTTTCTGAGTTGGTGAAGGAGGAACATTCTTTGTTGTACCTTTTTAATAATGGTTCTAATCAGTGGTGGGACTCAAAAACTTTTACTACTGGTTCTGTGGGCGTGTCTTGGTGGGTGTGGCAGGGGAAGGATACTGTAAAATCTCCAGTCAGAGGTGTTTTTTGCTGGTTCTCTGAACTACTCAAAATTTCCGCTACCGGTTTTCCAGAACTGGTCAGAACCTGTTGAATGCCACCTCTGGTTCTAATGTTAGGTGTCCATTTCAAATCCTGGGAGAGTATAGAACCCAGAAAGCTGAAGCTTGCGGCATTTTTTGCCCTCCTTTTGACTCCTTTGGCTCCCTGAGTCTACTCCCTGATAGGACAGACTAGAAATGTCTAGAAATGTTTCAGTGATGACTCCATTCCTTGATGTAGAAGTAATAATCCTAATATCTGATGTCAAAAGGATGGAGAGCAATTTCTTCAGGGTAGAGATAAGAAACCTTGGCATTATAGGAAGCAAGGGAAGGAGGCTTGTTTTTGTTTCCCATGGTCCCATCAAGAGTGTAACATAGGTAGTCCTCGACTTACAACAGTTCATTTAGTGACCGTTCAAAGTTACAACAGCACTGGAAAATGTGACTTGTGACCATCTTTCAAAGGTATGACCTTTCTTACATCCCCATGACGATAATGATAATGATAATGATAATGATAATGATAATGATAATGATGATGATGATAATAATAATAATAATAATAATTATTATTATTATTATTATTATTATTATTTATTAGACTTGTATGCTGCCCTCTCTCCCTGAGGACTCAGGGTGCCTCACAATATAAAATTGCCATTACAATAAGTTAATTAAAAATAATTAAATAATTAAATCACAAGCCTAATAATCAAACTAATAAAACTAAATTAAAATTTCTTTAAAAAGCCCATCCCCCCTTATTTCAGTCCAGGCCGGCCTGCTGGAACAGCCAGGTCTTCAGGTCGTGGCAGAAGGAGCTGAGATCAGGGGCCAAACGAAGACCCAGGGGGAGCTGGTTCCACAGGGTGGGTGCTCCCACAGAGGAGGCCCTACCCCTGGGCACCACCAGCCAACAATGTCTGGCTGATGGCAGCCCAAGGAGGCCCTGCCTGTGGGAGCATACAGAGCGATCGGAGTGTGATGCCGGCAGAAGACTCCTTCAATCATGCCATCAAAATTCAGGTGCTTGGCAGCTGGTTCACACTTATGGCCGTGGCTGTGTCCCAAGGTCACATGACTTTTGCAACCACCTGGCGAGCAAAGTCAATGAGGAAACAGATTCCCTTAACAGTCGGGTTTGCTCCCTCATCCACTGCAATGTTTCATTGAACCACAGTGGCAAAAAACGTGGCCAAAGGGGGAAAACACTCGCCTAACCAATGTCTCCTTAACAACATAAACTATTGGGTCAATTGTCATCCTAAGTCAAGGTCTTACCTACAACATCCTGAATTTGAGCTTGACCTCTGGTACTGAAAAGTAAATCAGCAGGTTCCAGTTTTCTGGCAAAGTTAGGAAAGGGATTTCCTTTGTTTGCAGAATACTTATTTTGCTTCCTAGTTTGGTTTAGTTTGTTTCTTCAAGTGTGTGTGTGTGTGTGTGTGTGTGTGTGTGTGTGTGTGTGTGTGTGTATTAAGACAAAGTTTCTATCTTCTGGGTTTGTGGTATGCTCCTCCTTTGATCTATGTAAGTCAAAGCAGAGCTGAGCAAATCTTCAGTCCCCAGAAGGTCTGAGGATGAAGTCACCCAAAAAACTGTAGCTGGGCTGTCATTTTTCTCTGTTTTAGTTGACAGAGTTGCCCTGCCTGTTGCAGACAAAGGAAGAAGGATGGGAGATCTGGGGAGCAGGATTGTTGCCTTGCTGTTTGCCATCTCCACAGGTATCCTTTTCATCTTATTTTTTTCATGTATTATCGGAAATCATGTTTAGGCGAACTTTTTAATCAAGCAAGGTCTCCTCAAAGTGGTTTTGGAGCTGAATTTTTCAAAAGCCATTAAAAAGAAAAGAAAATCAGCAAAAGCATCAAATGGAACCAATTTGTTTAAATACTTCAGGGTGTGGATATAGGATTGCAAACCAAATGATAATGGCTCGTTTGGAAATTTTAAAGGTTCAAACTAACTAAACTTGTTGGTGATTTTTTCTTTCTTTCTTTCTTTCTTTCTTTCTTTCTTTCTTTCTTTCTTTCTTTCTTTCCTTATTTCTTTCCATCTTCCTTCCTTCCCTTCATTCAGTCTGTCTGTCTGTCTTTCTTGCCTTCTTTCTTGCCTTCTTCCTTCCTTCCTTCCTTCCTTCCTTCCTTCTTTCTTTCCTTCCTTCTTTCCTTCCTTCCTTCCTTCCTTCCTTCCTTCCTTCCTTTCCTTCCTTCCTTCCATCTTTCTTTCTTTCTTTCTTTCTTTCTTTCTCTTTCTTTCTCTTTTCTTATTTCTTATTTCTCATTTCTCTTTTTTCTTCCTTCCTTCCTTCCTTCCTTCCTTCCTTCCTTCCTTCCTTCCTTCCTTCCTTCTTTCCTTCCTTTCCTAACAACTTTTTTCTATTACAGTTGTATCAGGTCAAGCTATAGTGACCAGGAGCATAATTTTTCAATTAAGGAAGGAGACTCCATCCGTTTGAAATGCTCTTATTCAGAAACAGCTTCTAGTCTTCAGTGGTACAAGCAATATCCAGGGGGACAGCCAGAGTTCATGATAATCCTGTATTCATCAAACACTGAAACAAAGGATAATTTTGAGATGACTCTGAACACAAATAACAAGACGACTTCTTTGTATCTGAAGGACACCCAACTTAAGGATTCAGCTGTCTATTTCTGTGCATGGAGCACAGTGCTACAAAGACACCAGCTGGCTGTCATCAAAAGTGGAGGGCAACCATGGAGAAGAAATTGAGCTCCCTACTGGGGGCCCTTCATTTAAATCAGAGCCCAGAATAGCTTACCTTTCAAGACTAATTTGGGAGAACAAGTTTGGGATCCCATCCGAAATACCTTGTTGCCTGGGTCCACCAAGTCAGTAAATGTTGGAAGTAGTTTCTTCGAGATGACCAAGGTTGCATCTTAACTTCGTTGAAAACAAAATGTTTGACAAAGTGTTTGACTCTTAGCTGCACATGACTGTATTTGGATGAGAAGTAGTATAGTCTCATCCATCTACCAAAAGATGAACTGGAGATACTTAAGCATATAAAAGTAGGATGGTGAACATTGTATAGCAATTTCTACTGTGGAAACTCACAATTCTCAAGTTTCAACTAATTAAACCTATTGGGAGAGCCTTATTTCTTCTTTCCATCTGTCTGTCGTTCCTTCTTTAATTCCTCCCTCCCTCCCTCCCTCATCCTGTTCCTTCCTTCCTTTTCCTCCCTTCCTTCCTTCTTTCTTTCTTTCTTTCTTTCTTTCCTTCCTTCTTTCTTTCTTTCTTTCTTTCTTTCCTTCCTTCCTTCCTTCCTTCCTTCCTTCCTTCCTTCCTTCCTTCTTTCCTTCCTTCCTTCCTTCCTTCCTCATCCTTTTTCTTCCCTCCTTCTTCTTTCCTTTCCTTTTTTCTTCTTCCTTCCTACCTTCCTTCCCTTTTTTCTTCTCCCTCCTTTTTTTCTTTCCTTTTATTAGTGGATTCTTCTCTCTCTTTCTCCCTCCCCCGTCTCTCTTTCTCTCACACACACTCACTTTCTCTCACTCTCCCTTCTCCTTTCCTAACAATCTTTTTCTATTACAGCTGTATCAGGTCAAGCTATAGTGACCCAGGAGCACCAATTTCTTTCAATTAAGGAAGGAGACTCCATCCATTTGAAATGCTCCTATTTGGAAGCAGCCACTAATCTTCAGTGGTATAAGCAATATCCAGGAGGACAGCCAGAGTTCATGATAATCCTGTATTCATCGAACACTGAAACAAAAGATAATTTTGAGATGACTCTGAACACAAATAACAAGACGACTTCTTTGTATCTGAAGAACACCCAACTTAAAGATTCAGCTGTCTATTTCTGTGCATGGAGCACAGTGCTACAAAGACACCTGCTGGCTGTCATCAAAAGTGGAGGCAACCACAGAGAAGAAATTGAGCTCCCTACTGGGGGCCCTTCATTTAAATCAGAGCCCAGAATAGCTTACCTTTCAAGACTAATTTGGGAGAACAAGTTTGGGATCCCATCTGAAATACCTTCTTGTCTGGGTCCACACAAAATGTTTGACAAAGTGTTTAAATCTTAGCTGCACATGACTGTATTTGGATGAGAAGTAGTATAGTCTCATCCATCTACCAAAAATTCAACGGGAGATACTTAAGCATATAAAAGTAGGATGGTGAACATTGTATAGCAATTTCCTCTGTGGAAACTCACAATTCTCAAGTTTCAGCTATTTAAACATCTTGAGAGAGCCTTCCTTCCTTCCTCCCTCCCTCCCTCCCACCTACTCTCTCTCCCTCCCTCCCTCCCTTCTTTCTTTCTTTCTTTCTTTCTTTCTTTCTTTCTTTCTTTCTTTCTTTCTTTTTCCTTCCTTCCTTCTTTCCTTCCTTCCTTTCTCATCCAAGTAACTTCTTCAGCTCTGACTGGATAGTGGGGAATGGAAGGATTGCAGATAGCTGGTCATTTGCATCCTTTTAGAGAGTCATTGAAGCACTTGGAGATTTATCTGTGTCCTCAGGGTCACCTGAGGGTCACCTCCTGGTTCCTGTAATCTACCATTTTTTTCTGTGGAAATCCATTCTTACTCCTGCACCATTCCAAGGGTGTTCATCCAAAGTCTGTAGAGATTCTCAGTCATGGTTGTCCCAAATCAGCTGTGGAGATAACTGACAATTTGTGCTCTTCTTAAAGTGTGTGAAAACTGGGTCTAAAAAAGGAGAAGGACCAAGAACCCCAAACAATCAGTAACAAGCCAGTTCATCCTTAACTCGTGCTGAGATGGACTGAGAATGGTAGCAGTGAGTGAACTGTGGTCTTGCAGCTCTTGGAGGCAGCTTGTGAAATAGGAGAAATGATGTGTCAGGAGATAAAATGATTCCACCCAGTTTGTCCCCCAACTTTTTTTGACAATTTTTTTATTATTTTTAAACAAAGATGCAAACAAAATATATAGTGTGCCGGTAGCTTATAACTCATCTTCTCCATCCTCATTAAATACAATTAATATGCAAAATATTCCATATTTTTTAAATTAGTTTTTCTTACTACAATTCATATTATCATTCCATAACCATTTCCGGCCAACCAAAATACAATATACGCAAACCAATACAATACAAAAACAATAGACAAAAACATAAAAGTTCTTCTTTTGAGAACAGTGTGTGTCCTGGCCCTCACTTCTCCATACAGATATAATTTCGATTATTCACTCATTTCTTGTATTCTATTCCATTTATCATAACAATTTATACTATTTTCCTTTATTTCCCCCCAGTATTTTTCCAATCAATATTAATACACTTTTATCTGTCTTGTTTACAATCGTATACTATCTTATAAAACATATTTTGCCCTGTAACTATTACTCTAGGGGATAGCACCTCAATCTCTTTTAACCAATTATTATTTGACATTTATATTTCACCTTTACAATTATTACCTGTATTAGACCTCTATTTTATAAGACCTAACTATTATCAATCAGGTTCTGCTTGGTACTTTCTTTTTTATCTATTAGAATTCTTAACAATACAAAACAAAAAGAAGTTGTGCATATATATAACAATTGTCACTGAAGTAATTATTTCTATTCAAATTCAATTCTACCATTAATATTTATGTCCATCTTATTCATTCATTTATATTTAAAATATTTCCATTTTATTACCATTTGACATCCATATCACATCAAAAGAATCTTTTTAAATTATTAAAAACCTTATTCTCTTGTCATCTTTACCTCATTTACTTATTTAAAAAAACACATCATATTAATCCTCTAAAGCTTCTAGCTTCTATCTATTTCTAATATAATCATATATCTCACGTATCCTTGCAGATTTTTTTAAATTGACTTAACCATTATCTCGATATCCAAATAGGTAAAAAAACTCTTTAAACCTCGTGTAATTCTTTTGCTTCTGCATATCTTGCTTCCGTTTTTTGCAATTTCCTTTTTTTTCCGCCTCCCTTCTTCTCCCTTCCTTTTCTATTCCCTTTTCTATCAAATTCTCTCTTCTGAAATCCTGTCTTTTGGTTCCTTATAATATTATAATTATGCTTTTTTTGCTTGTTGCTTCAAATCTTAAATTCCTAACTCTTTTCCCTCTTTTCCCTTTTTTCCCCTTTCACTTTTTCTTAACCACACCAACAATTATTTGATCATTAAAGCTGGCATCCTCTTCTTTGTTCCGCCCTTCTTGTTCAACCAACACTTCCTGTAGTTTTATATATTTCAAAATCTCCATTTTTATTGATTGTACCACTTCTTTACAGTCTTTGAGGAGCATTTTTAATTCTTCCATAGATGATGACATTTTAAGAAAGGATTTTCTTTTTAAAGCAACCCCCAGTTAACTTTAATCCACTTAAAATCCTCTATCCAAAAGAGCAAGAGCCCTCCAAATATCGAAAGCTATTTCTTGCTTCTTTACACACTTTCACTTTTCTGGGGCTAGGCTTGCAACAAAGTTTCAGTTGTAATGTATTTTTTCCCAAGTCCTGTTACAAATCCACTCTCAATTCTTTTAAGTTCGGGTGGTATCCTCAATCTCCAGACTCCACCCTACTTTCACTTTTCTTCTTCCTCTATTTACTTTCTCTCTCTTTCTTTATGAAAAGAGTTCTTTAAAGGTTCTCAAAAAATCTTCATCACTTGACACTTTATTTTCAGCTATAAAAAGCCTGTTAATGTCCAAGTGAGTTAATATCCATTTCTTGTGCCTGTCTTTTCTCAATATTCCTAATCATTCAAAGCTGTCAACATCAAAGAGGAAGAAAAAAAACCCTGGCTTTTCACTTTACTTCGCTGCTTTGAAAACCTTTCTTTTAAAGATGTTATTATTATCCACTGCTCAAATTCTGGTACCTTAAATAAATATTTTCCATATCAAGCCTGGTCTGCCACACTTTCTCTTGCCAACTTCCTCCTGCATGATCTTATCCTCTTGAGTTCTTCTTTGAGGTGGCCATTTCTGACCACCGCTACGCCGCCTTTGGGAAAGGGAGAAAGACCAGCTGGGGAGGAGAGATGCGGCTCTCCTCAGCCCTGCTAGTGGCTCCCCCATCTTCACCACCTCTATGGGGTGGTTTTAACCCCAGAGCCAGCTGGCTCGGGGTCTCCAGTGGTGAGCACGGACCGAAACCGTGCACAGTCGCGGATTTCAGGTCCGTCGCCGAAGAGATTCAAACTGGATGTCCCCCAGCTTGTCCCCCAACTATGTGAATGACAATCCTTGAGTTTACTTCACAGAAGACAAAAAAATGCTTTAAAGCAGGTATGTCAAACTCAAGGCCCATGAGCCAGATCCAGCCTGTGGGGTGCTTAAATATCAAAGGACCAGCCTGTGGTGCCTCTGCCAGCCAAAACAGGAGGTGTGCATCCCCCCAGCCCATTTTTGGCCTCCATGGCCTCCTGCAGCACGCTGCTGGCCAAAAATGATTTTGGCCAGCACACTGCTGCTGGAGGCTGGGAAGGCCAAAAATAGGCTTCATGAGGGTTGTTTTTGGCTGGCAGGATGCTGTTGGAGGTCATGGAGGGCCAAAACGAGGCAGAGGGGGAAGTGTGCAACAAACCACCCCCTGTGCTCCATTTTGGCTGGCTGGGTGCTGCAGGAGGCATCCGTTCTGTCTCCCTGCCAATTCCCCCCTGCTGGTCCATGAAGGACAACTCCAGTGCTGATCCAGCCCTCAAAGAAATCCAGTTTGAAACTCCTAGTCTAAAGGTTCCTTACAAACAACTGAATGGATCCCATCTCTTTCTCTTCCAGGTATCCAATGTCAGGATCGAGTGGATCAGAAGGCCATAGAAATCATAAAAGGAGATAATCCAGCATCACCTGTCAGTTCAACACCAGCAAGGAGGGGTGGGGTGTCTTCAAACTTGACAGCTTTAAGACTTGTGGAGTTCAACTCCCAGAATTCCTTCCCCAGTCATGTTAGCTCAGGAATTCTGGGAGTTGAAGTCCACAAGTCTTAAACTTGCTGAGTTTGAAGACCCTTGGTATATTCCATTCACTGGTATAGGCAATATCCAGGAGAAGGACCTGTACTTCTCCAAACTGTCACAGCAATGAGTTTGGAGAAAGATGACTGCTTGACTGCCTCTTTTGACAAGCCAAAGAAAGAGATTCAGTTCAGCATCAGAGGGTACAGTTGCAAGATGTTATGGTTTATTTCTGTGGGACTGAAGATCACTCCAAGCCTGAGCAATTCTATGCTGGGGAACTGTATTTATTCATAAAATTTATAGGCCACCTATATCAAGGCAACTCTGGGTGGCTTAAAGGTAAAGGTTCCCCTTGCACATATTTATTTTATTTATTTTATTGGACTTATATGCCGCCCCATCTCTGAAGACTCGGGCTGCTCACAATTAAAACGTACAATACAATAAATATTTAAAAAGGATTAAACAATTATAAAGCCCAATAAAACCAAATTAAAATACTTAAAATTATCCCATACCCCTGGTGAGGTAGTCACAGCCCGATTTGGTCAAACAACCAGGTCTTTAAATCGTGGCGGAAGGTGCGGAGGTCAGGGGCCAGATGGAGGTCCAGAGGCAGTTGGTTCCATAAGTCGGGGACCGCTGCAGAATAGGCTCGTCACCGGGGGACCACCAGCCGACACTGACTTGCCAACGGGACCCCGAGGAGTCCTTGCCTGTGTGCCCGCACAGGGCGGATGGCACTTGATATCGGCAGGAGACGCTCCCTTAAATATTGTGGACCCATGTCATGTAGGACTTTGAATGTTAAAGCCAAAACCTTGAATCTCACCCGGAGTGCAACCGGCAACCAATGCAGGCCGCGCAGGAGGGGGTAATATGGGAGAATCGGGTAACTCCCATCACCACCCGCGTGGCTGCATTCTGCACCAGCTGCAATCTCTGGATGGTATGCAAGGGCAGTCCTAAATAGAGAGTGTTGCAGTAGTCGAGTCGCGAGGTGACAAGGGCATGGGTGACTGCACGAGGGCATCTCGGTCCAGAACGGGCGAAGCTGGTGAACCAGCCGGACCTGGGCAAAGGCCCCCTGGCGACGGCCCCCACCTGCTCCTCCAATTGGAGCGCAGATCCAGGAGGACCCCAGGTTCACGCCCTATCCACAGGGGCAAGCACCACTCCCCTATGGTCAACGATGGACATTCCTGACTGGACCGAGATGCCGGTATGTACAGCCACTCAGTCTTGGCCGGGTTGAGCCGAAGCATGTTTCCGTCCATCCAGGTCCGTACCGCATCCAGACAGCGAGTCATCACGGAGAGGGCATCACTGATCTGGCCTGGGGTGGAGATGTATAGCTGAGTATCGTCAGCATACTGATGGTATCTCACCCCAAAACCACGAATGATCTCACCCAGCAGTTTCATGTAGATATTAAATAAAAGGGGGGAGAGGACCGATCCCTGAGGGACCCCACAAGTGAGTGCTTTGGGGGCCAACCTCTGCCCCCATCACACCAATGCGCCTGAGAGGTAAGAGGAGAGCCACCAAAATACAGTGCCCCCCCACTCCCAACCCCTCAAGGCATCGCAAAAGGATACCATGGTCGATGGTATCAAAAGCCGCTGAGAGGTCTAATAGGACCAGGACAGAGGAAAACCCCTGTCCCGGCCCTCCAGAGATCATCCATCAGTGCGACCAATGCCGTCTCCGTGCTGAAACCAGGCCAGAAGCCCGATTGGTACGGATCTAGGTAGTCCGCTTCATCCAGGAAAAGTGGAAACTGCTGAGCCACCACACTTCCACAACCTTCGCCAGAAAACGAAGGTTGGAGACTGGACGAAAGTTGTCTAACACGGTCGGGTCCAGGGCAGGCTTCAGGAGGGGCCTCACCACCGCTTTTCAAGGCGGAGGAAAGACACCTCCCTTAACGGCTGACCACTGCCCGAGCCAACCGCAGGTGACCTCCTGGCGGCATAAGCCAACCAAGAAGGGCACGGGTCCAACAAACATGTGGTGGAACTCAGACGCCACATAATCCTGTCCACTTCATCCTCGAAACAGGATCGAACTCAGTCCAGATCACATTGGCCAGACTGCTTGCACCACGATCCTCAGACCACTGCAAGGTGGAACACAACCCGCCTAATCTGCGATTTTATCCGATAGATATTGACCAAATTCCTCAGCTCCTCCCCAGAGAGGGTCCACCCGGAGCGGGTGGCCCTAAACAGGGCAGCCGGGTGGTTATCTGCGGATGCTATGAGGGTGGAGAGATAAGACCTTCTCGCCACCCCCATAGCTACCAGGTAAGTCCTAATATGGGCTCTTAGCTGGATTCGATCGGATTGGGAGTGGGTGGCCCTCCACCTGCTCTCTAAGCCCCTCCGACAGCGCTTCATCTCCCGGAGCTCCTCAGTATACCAAGGAGCCACCCGGGATCCACAGCACCTGAGGGGATGCATGGGGACAACTCTGTCAAGGGCAGCCCCAGCAGCCTGCTGCCAAGCCGGCCGCCAGGTCCTCGGCAGAGTTGTGGGCAAGGAAGGGAAAAACCCCAGTTCCACCTGGAACCTCTCGGGGTCCATCAGGCGTCTGGGGTGGAACCATCTAAGTGGCTCCTCATCCCAGCGGTGGGGAGCGCCTGTTGGAAGACCAGCCAAAGGAGATAGTGATCAGACCATGGGACGGGCAGGGTCGTACAACTAGCCTGCCCTATATCACTACGCCACCATTCCAAGATAAAAACTAGGTCGAGGGTGTTTCCCCCCTCATGAGTCAGGCCCTGAACCAACTGGGTCAGGCCCATGGCCCCTATGGAGGCCATGAATTCCTGGGCCAAACCCGACGCCTCCCCCAGGGAGGGCAGATTAAAATCACCCAGGACCATAAGCCCTGGGAGATCCACCGCCACCCCCGAGAGGACGCCGAGAAGCCCAGGCAGGGCTGCTGCTACACAGCTGGGGGAAAGGTATGTCAGCAGCAAGCCCACCCAACCACCAGGCCCCCACCTCAGGAGAAGAGTCTCACCCCCACCTATCTCAGGAACGGCGACCTCCCTTGGAATCAAGGTCTCCCGAATAACCACGGCCACTCCACCACCCCTCCCCTGGTCCCGTGACTGGTGCAAAATCTGAAAACCTGGGGGGCATAGATCTACCAGAGGGACCCCTCCCTCTGGCCCCAACCAGGTCTTGGTGATGCAAGCCAGGTCCGCAGCCTCCTCCTCGATCACCTCACAGAGGAGGGAAGACTTATTAGCCACGGACCTGGCATTAAAATACACCAGTCTGAGCCCAGGGGCCCAGTTCCCTGCCCCAGGGAGGAGGTCAGGGTCGAGCACGCCACTCAAGATAGCGAGGGCGCCCCAACACATAATCTGGCCCTATGCCTCCTCGCCTCGCCGATCCCAATCACCCTGGGATTGCGGTCCCCGCCCGCACTCCAGGCCCCCATCAGCCCCCAACCCCACCCCTGCCACGAGCCGGCTGCAGCTCACCCCCTCAGCACCATTTCCCACCCTCCTCCCTAACCTTCTTAAAAATTTGTTAAAAATTTAAATAAAGGCCCTAGTGAACCTCTTTCGCATTTTATTAGAACCCCAACCTCGCCCCATCCCTCTGCCATGCCATCTCTCCGGGTTCCATAACCCATCCTCGAGGTAGGCCGAAGATAGTACAATAGGGCAAACCCGAGAGGGAGGGAGTCCTCTCAGGGCCTGCAATTCTGCTACCGTGTAAGATCGTATGGTAAGAGAACATATCTAAAATGGACATAAGGGTTAAAAGAGATGATAACACCAATAGCGGCAACAGAGTCTGGTATACAACTTGGTCTAGTCTGAGATATTATATTATCCATTAGAGAGTCCAGATTCAAAAACCAGGCTGCCCTCTCACGGCAGACCCGTGGCAGATGTTCAAACCTCAATCTGGAGTAGGCCACGCTCTCTCACCGCGGGCATCTCCAATGTAGTCTATAGACAAAGGTCTTAAATGGCTGCACAGGGAGAAAGTGTGTCCCACCTGCTGGTCTCTCACTCCAGCAATGGGCACAATAAAACCCCGCAGCCGTAAACCAAGTTGAAGGGTGTGGAGCCAGCTGGGATTCCGAACCCCGGTCACCAGGGTGTCCGAACTCACCCTTCCATGACCTGAGGTTGAAAACAGATAGTTCACTCCCAGCGGGAAGAGTACCTTGAAGTTTCAGACAGATGACAAAAAGATGGCAAAAGGATAGGCAACACATGAGATAAGATGGAGAATAGTGGCTGAGGCCAATGGGGGAGACCAGAGTCCAGCAAACGATAGCCCCAGAGGAGGGCGGTTGGACTCTTGGCAGATAGAGCTCTGGCAAAAGAAACCATCCCAAAACAGGGCTAGGCCGACGGTGGTCCCGGGATCACCACCACTAATCTTCCCCGGAATCCACAGAGTCACATACATGCTAGTCGTTTCTGGCTCTAGGGGGCAGTGCTCATTTCTGTTACAAAGTCAAAGAGCCAGCCCTGTCTGAAGACATCTCCATGGTCATGTGGTCAGCATGACTAAATGATGAAGGTACATGGAATTCTGTTACCTTCCCACCAAAGTTGGTCCCTATTTTTCTTCTTGCATTTTTACGTGCTTTTGAACTGCTAGTATGACAGAAGCTGGGACAAGGAACGGGAGCTCACTTTATTACCCGGCGCTAGGGATTCAAACCACTGAACTGCCAACATTTCTAATCAACAAGATCAGTGTCTTAGTCACTGAGCCAACATGTCCCTCTGGGTGGCTTACAATCCATAAAAAATGAGTAAACTAAAAACATAGATAAGTTAATGCAAAATCCAAAATACTATGGCCCAAAAGATGGGAAGGGTGGGAGCAGGATGGGAGTGGAGGTGAGATCCATTCAGTGGTGAGATTCCAAAAATTTTACTACCTTTTTATTACTTTTTTTTTTACAGTTCTGTGGTGTGTCTTGGTGGGCATGGCATGGGAAGGATACTGTAAAATCTCCAGTCAGAGGTGGTATTTGCCGGTTCTCTGAACTGGTCAGAACCTGCTACTCAGAACCTGCTACTTGCTGGTACTCCAAACTACTCAAAATTTCCACTACCGGTTCTCCAGAACTGCTCAGAATCTGCTGAATACCACCTCTGGATCCATTGTTAATTGATCAATCATGTCCACTGTGATATTCCCCCACTGGAAATGAGCCGAGGAATTCAGATGTAGGTTGAACCATAGCAAGCCATGGATGAGTGCTAAAGTGAAAAGAAGAATTCCAAGGGGTTGTAAGTGGGAAGAAAAAGTGACACAGCCAAGAGGAGCAATCCCTCCACTTGCAAGTCTCAAGTATATTGGGGTTCTTTATGGATAAAAGCTACACCCTCATTTACCAAACCAAAGTGTTGCCTATGGGGTTAGCCTACAAATAGTGGGAAGTCATTTCATTTCTTTGTGGGGCTGTTATATAGGCAGATATCTTTAGGGCCTTCTCTCTCCCCCACAGCTCCAGCCAAAGAATCATAGAAGTCCCATTGCTGTTAATACAGGAAATCCTCGACTTACCACAGTCTATTTGGTGACAGTTCAAAGCAGGGGTGGGCTTCAAAAATATCAGCAACCAGTTCTCTGCCTGGTTGCTGAGTGGGCATGGCCATAGTGGGCATGGCTTAGTCAGCCTCCTGCATGGCAGGGAGGGTACGTTTTCACCCTCCCCAGGCTCTGGAGGCTTTCATCAAAGGCCTGTTTCTGGCCTTCGGGAACTTCTGGAACTTCCCGTTCCTGTTTTTCACCCTCCCCAGGCTCCGGAAGCTTTCCTCGAGCCTCTGGGAGAGTGGAAACAACCTCCCCCAAGTTCCCGAGGCCCTCTGGAGGCCAGAAACTGGCACATTTCTGGCCTTCCGGAGCCTCCAGGAGGCCCATTTTTCACCCTCCCTGAGCCTCTGTGCGGGCCCTGCACTTACCTGGCATCCAAATGGGCCATGCAAGGGGCAGGCAGGCCCAGTCAGGGGTGAGATTTGCCAGTTTGACAAACTGGCTATAAAACTAGATATGGTTTGCCCAAACCGGGATGAACCAGTATAGCAGCCCACCCTGGTTCAAAGTTACAGTGGCACTGGAAAAAGTGATTTTTCCTCAAGTTTTTTACACTTATGACCTTTGCAGCATCCCCATGATCATGTGATTAAAATTCAAATGCTTGGCAGATGATTAGGATACTTACAAATGTTGCTGTGTTTATGACCTTCTGATGAGCAAAGTCAATGAGGAAGCCAGGTTCACTTCCAACCCACGTTACTAACTAATCAACTCTAGTGATTCACTTAGGAACAGCGGCAAGAAAAGTTGTAAAAATGGGCCAATGTCTCACTTAAAAACAGAAATGTTGGGCTCAATTGTGGTCATAAGTCAATTGTAGTGGTGTGGTGGCCTAGAGGTGGAGCTCTCACCTCACAATCAAGAGGCTGTGGGTTTGATCCTAGGTAGAGGCAGATATTTCTCTCTCTGGACACACTGATATAACAAAACTCCATATTGGCAACAGGAAGGGCATCCAGCCAACAAAACACTCCACTAACTCCATTCAGTTGCCCTGACTCTACCCCACAAGGGATTATGGGGTCATTAAATGATGATGAATTGTGGTCATAAATTGAGAATTAGATAGAATGGGAACACATACAAAAGCCTAAATTGGCCCAAAGACCTGAATATCACCCACCCAGCACCATATCAGCAATTCTATGGGCAATGAATGACCAAAATGATTCAGGAAGAAGACCAAAAACACTTCTTTAAAATGGCAACAACTGTAGGGGTTTTAAATATCTCCACCATGGGCTGAGGATGAGATGGCCATGTTATGAGAACATAACATAAATGTGGCTTTCAGAGAGAATGTGTGTGTGGTGCTGATCTGGATATGAGGATGAAGCTTTTAATCACACAACTCTTTGCAAAGCTTGGTAGGAAATGCTGGAGATTACAGGGCAATTTTGATGTTTGTTTTTTTCACATCACTAAACCTTGCTTCCTTCTCCCCACAAGAGGGCAGGGTAACCCACAAGCAGATATCTGCAAAGTTCTCTTAAGAGGGATATGGTAAGAGTTTTATGTGATTCTTTTGCTCTCCTCTTGATTCCTCTGGCTTTCTGACACTTCCCCCTGATAGGACAGATCAGAAATCTTCGAGAAATGGTTGGAAGAAATATCCAGGTCCACTTCCAAGCCGGGAGAAAGGGACTGGAAATAAAATGGAGGCTGGAGGCTGATGGGAAAGAAAGATTCCCGTTATTGATGAAGCAGAACCACCAACCACATGAGATTCTGGGACAGCTGACAAAATGGAGTTGAGAGTGGGTGGGGTTTTATACCTTCTGGATTCTTATGGGGGTCATGTAAGGGTCATAGCTGGTTCTATAGGCAAAATAGGAAATGCAAATCCTAGGTGTTTGATTGAGCTAACTTTGTCAACCTCTTGTTTGTTGCTTATCTGAGTTTCTTTCTTGACCCAGTCTTTTTGAATGGATTACCAAATTCTGCATTTCTAAAAGCTGGCCTCCTCGGTTTCTGCTTGGGGCAGGGAGACTGGGGCTGGTTTCTGCCTCCTTTTTCCCATTTTTCCTTAAGGGGAAATATTCCATCCTGCCTTTTTAATATTCCTCAAAATATTTCATTCTCTTGGAGGGTGGGTGGGTGTTGACTTTCTACAAGGGATACCCATTGGATGCATCATTGATAATTCACTGGACTTCTTATTTAACACCATTCTCATACATGTTTGAAATATTGACATACATTTCGTATCGTGAATTATTCCAGCTAGAAAACAGAATAACAGAAGAGTTGGAAGGGACCTTTAAGGTCTTCTAGTCCAACCCTCTGTTCAAGCAGGAGACCCTATACCTTTCCAGACAAGTCACTGTCCAGTTTCTTCTTAAACGTCTCCATTGATGGAGCACATACAACTTCTGGAGGTAAGTCATTGTACTGGTTAATTGTTCTCATTGTTAGGAAGTTTATCCTTATTTCTAGATTGTTTGTCTTCTTGATTAGTTTCCATCCATTGTTTCTTGTCCTGCCCTCAGGAACTTTGGAGAATAAGTTGACCCCCCCTTCTTTGTGGCAGCATCTCAACTATTGGAAGACCACTATCATGTCACCCTTGTTCTCTTTTTTCATTAGACTTCTTTTTACTAAAACAACAGAACCTGATTTGGCTTTATTTTGTGTGGGTTAAGCTTCTATGTTCTGGGTTTGTGGTATGCTCCTCCTTTGATCTACATGAGTCAAAGCAGAGATGAGCATATTGTCAATCCCCGGAAGGTTTGAGCATTGAAGCCACCCACAAGACTGTGGTTGGGATCTCACTTACCTGTGTTTTCTGGTGGCAGAATTGCCCTGCCTGTTTCAGAGAAAGGAAGAAGGATGGGAGATCTGGGGAGCAGGATCGTTGCCTTGCTGTTGGCCATCTCCACAGGTATCGTTTTGTTTTATTGTTTCATTTATTGATGGGAATCATACTTAGCCTACTATTCGTTTG
>CM019155.1:141906913-141959772 GCA_009733165.1 Naja naja
AATACAGTCTTCAGTGGTACAAAGCAATATCCAGGAGGCCAGCCAGAATTCATCATCTTACTGAGTACATCAGAGATTAAAGAAAAGGATAATTTCAAAATGACTCTGGACACGGTTGAGAAGAGCACCTCTTTGAGTCTGAAGACCACCCAACTTAAGGATTCAGCTGTCTATTTCTGTGCAATCAGGCACAGTGGTAGAAAGACACTTCCTGGCTGTCTTCAAAGGTAGAGGACAACTGAGGAGAAATAGAGCTGCCTACTTGTGTCCCTCTGAAAGAAACACCAGAAGAACCTCTTGAGCCACAGCTTCACCAAGAAATACCAAGAAAGCACAACAAGGAATGTTCTTTCTGAATCAATTCAGAAAGCTCAAACTGCCCAAGGAGCTGCTGATACAGTTCTACAGAGGAATTATTGAGTCTGTCATCTGCACCTCTATAAACTGTCTGGTTTGGCTCTGCAACCCAACAAGACAGACACAGACTCCAGAGAGTAAGTAGAACTGCAGAAAAAACAATTGCTAGCAACCTGCCTGCCATTGAGGACCTGTATACTGCATGAGTCAAAAAGAAGGCTGTGAAAATATTTACAGACCCCTCACATCCCGGACATAAACTGTTTCAACTCCTACCCTCAAAACGAAGCTATAGAGCACTGCACACCAGAACAACTAGACACAAGAACAATTTTCTCCCGAAAGCCATCACTCTGCTAAACAAATAATTCCCTCAACACTGTCCAAATATTTACTAAGTCTACACTGCTATTACTATAAACCTTCTCATCACTCCTTATCACCTATCCCCTATCACTTGTGACTGTATGACTTTAACTTTGTCGCTTATATCCTTATGATCTATATTGACTGTTTCCTAGTATGATTTGATTGCTTATTGTATCCTATGACTATCATTAATTGTTGTACCTATTAATTCTTGACTCTTGATGAATGTATCTTTTCTTTTATGTATACTGAGAGTATTTGCACCAAGACAAATTCCTTGTGTGTCCAACCACACTTGGCCAATAAAGAATTCAATTCGATTCGATTCGATTTGACTCGACTCGACTCTATCTGCTTATTTTTTCACCTTATTCATTTCCTCCCTAGTTGTTCCACATGTTAGTCATCTGCAAATTGCAGTAGAAAGCCTAAGCCAAGAAATGGTACAAAAAATCCTGGTAATCTACTGAATTATGCTGTTGTCTATGCTGTTTTATGGTTCCTCATGGAGATCTTCTGTAGTAAGCCCTTGTGAGCAATCCTGCTCCTTTTTTGGATTCAGAGAGAAATTGGGGGAGCTGATGTATTTACTAAGCCTTTTATACCGTGACTGTGGGGTCCCCTCCCTGTGAACCTGTCTTCAGTCTGCCATTGTTTCCCAGGAAGTTGGATTTAAGCTGTTTTAAACAGATAATTGAATGAACTCAAACATAAGTTATGCCTCTGTGGGTTATTTAACCATAGGTTTTAGTGGTTGATCACAGATCCCTCACTGCCCTCTCAACAAATCTTGACAGACTTGAACACTGGGCCAGGGGTGGGATCTGACTGGTGTAACTACCAGTTCGGTGATTTTACATTTTGCGACTTTTACATTTTCTAACTTATTGTCTTTCTGGGAGAACATCTAACAATATCATAGCATCAATAATTGGGGAGCCAAAGTTGCCAAAAAAATATCAAGCAATCTCATTATAGCTTGGGCTTAAAAAATCTAAATTTTGCTATTGTTCCTACTTACAGGATAATTTGGAGTTTCCCACAGATGGACACCGATTTCCAAGCTCAATGATTCTTGGCAAGCTGGACTTCAGCTCCCAAAATTCTTCAGCCAGCATGGCTGAAGGGGGCGTTCTGGGAGTTGTAGTCCACACATCGTCAACTTGCCAAGGTTGAGAAACACTATCCTAGATTACTCAGAGAGGTTTAGTTGTCTCATATATTTCAGGTTTCTGGAGAGATCAAGAAAATGCATTAAATCTATATATTCCATTGGTCAGATGTTGATCAGATATCTATTTTCATCCTTGTTGTAGGTTCTCTTGGAATAGCAAAAACTATTGAACAACCTATGTCAGCAACAGCCTTGGAGGGAAAGCCATACCGCCTTAGCTGCCATCTCTCTTCTGTTACTACAGAAATGATCCAATGGTATCAGCAATTTTCTGGACAGAAACCACGGTACCTTGGTGGGACCTACCCAAACTATGAAGATGAAATTGAAAATCCAAAGGGAAAGTTGCATTTTTCTAAAGACAAGACATCCAGTACACTCGTGATCGAGGAAGCCACTCTAGCAGACGCTGCTGTCTATTTCTGTGTTCTGAGTGACACACAGTGTCTCAAGGATGGATCTGTTGCCTTCATGAACCTCCTTTAGAGACTGAATGGAGGAGGCGCTATTGCAAAGTGAGATGGAGCAGACAAAGTAGAAAAGAATATCAGAAGATACTGAACTGTCCCTTTGTGATATGATCAGACATGTTTGTGGCAGGTTGACTCAAGTTGACTATGTCACCTGGTGATTCCAGAGACACATTGCTGTGGTTTTCCTGTCAATTATGTGAAAGGGGTTTGCTTTGGTTTTCTTCTGGGTTGTATTTTGGAATTGTCACAGTTGCCTTCTTCAGCCTTTAGTTTCAAATTATCTCCTAGTCAAGTAAGCCTGGCTCTTTCTTTTTTCTTTTTTCTGGTACATCAGCCAAATTCTGCTTTCAGTACAGCAGAAAGTTCAGCATTTCCCAGCCGTGAATCTTGAGATCCATGTAGCTATGTATCCAATTCTTCTGTAGTTCCTCTGGTTTTTATGGATGTTTCAGATTTTTCTCTCTCTTGATTAGTTTCTAACAATGGGGGGAAACTAATCAAGGACAGAAGCAACCTGGAATTAAGGAGAAACCTCCTAACAGTGAAAACAATTAACCAGTGGAACAGCTTGCCTCCAGACATTGTGGGTGACTCATCATTAGAGGTTTTTAAGAAGGTTGTTTGAAATAAGATCTCCTGCTTGAGCAGAGGGTTGGACTAAAAGACCCCCAAGGTTTCTTCCAGCTCTAATCTGATTGGTTGGATGACACTCTTAATTGTCCTAATGCTCTTTTTATTTCATCATGCCACTAAAACCACTTAATTTTCTTACAGTCAATGGCTGATAACTTGAGAAAAATATCTATAGCATTTTCCTGGCCATAATATAACAACAACAACAACAACAACAACAACAACAACAACAACAATAATAATTTATTAGACTTGTATGCCGCCCTTCTCCCTAAGGACTCAGGGCGGCGAACATTTAAAAAACCATACAAATTACAATAGAACTGAATTAAACAACTACAAGTCTAGAATCAATTAAAAAAAATAAAATTAAATTAAAACAACTAAAATAACCCATCCCCGGGTAAATCCAGACCGGCCTGCTGAAACAACCAGGTCTTCAGGTCTCAGAGAAAGGAGCGGAGATCAGGGGCCAAACGGAGATCCACAGGGAGCTGATTCCATAGGGTGGGCACTCCCACAGAAAAGGCCCTAGCCCTGGAAACCACCAGCCGGCAATGTCTAACCGACAGAATCCCAAGGAGGACCCTCCTGTGGGAGCGCACAGGGCGATCGGAGTGTGATGCTGGCAGGAGGCATTCCCGCAAGTACCCTGGACCCAAGCCATTTAGGGCTTTATAAGTTGTTACTAGCACTTGCATATAGATGCAATAAATTATTGTTAGCACTGAGATTGCAAAGAAGGAGAAATATCCTTCCATATATTTATTTAGATGATTATTATTACTTAGATGTTGTCAGGGGAAAAACCTGATTATGAGCATAGCTGCACTTAATGAAAGTTGAACAGACAGCACACCACACAAGAGAATGGAGAAGTGGGCAGAGAGGGGTGGAGCCAGCCAGAGGCCTGATTTACCAGTTCTCTGAACTACAGGGAGCCATAACAACCAGATCTATAGAACTAGTGTGAACCGGTAGAATCCCACCCGTGGTTGCAAGGCTCACTTTTTACATACTTAAAGATCACAATTGCAGCATACAGATTAACACTGGTTTTATTTCAGACCCTTCAGGGGTGGGGTGGCTGTGGTTATCAGGGAGACCTTGCTTCCAAGGGAGGTCACTATCCCAGAGATAGGCAGAAGTGAGACCCTCCTCCTGAAGTGGGGGCCAAATGGTCAGGTGGGCTTGCTGCTCGCATACCTTTCTCCCAGCTGTGTGACAGCAGCCCTGCCTGGGCTTCTTGACGTCCTCTTGGGGGTGGCGATGGAGTTCCCAGGCCTTATAGTCCTGGGGGACTTTAACCTGCCTTCCCTGGGAGGTACGTCGGGATTGGCCCAGGAATTCATGACTTCTATGGAAGCCATGGGCCTGACCCAATTAATTCATGGCCCTATTCATGAGGGGGGGAACACTCTCGACCTTGTTTTTGTCTCTGAGTGGTGGCGTAGTGACAGAGGGCAGGCCATTTTTACGACTTTGCCCGTTCCATGGTCTGATCACTATCTCCTGTGGCTGGTCTTCCAACAAGCTGCCCCCCACTGCTGGGATAAACAGCCACTTAGATGGTTCCGCCCCAGGCGCCTTATGGACCCTGAACAGTTCCAGGTGGAACTGAGGCCTCTTCCCTCTTCCCTGGCTCACAGCTCTGCTGAGGATCTGGCAGCCGCCTGGCAGCAGGCTGCATCGGAGGCCCTCGACAGAGTTGTCCCCATGCGACCCCTCACACGCCGTGGATCCTGGATGGCTCCTTGGTACTCAGAGGAGCTCTGGGAGATGAAACGCCATCAGAGGGGCTTAGAGAGCAGGTGGAGGGCCACCCGCTCCCAGGCCGATCGAGCCCAGTTAACAGCCCATATTAGGACTTACCTGGGAGCTATGAGAGCAGCGAGAAGGTCTTATCTCTCTGCCCTCATAGCATCCGCAGATAACCACCCAGCTGCCCTGTTCTGGGTCACACGCTCCCTCCTTCGTCCAGAGGAGGGGCCGGACCGCCTGGGAAGGGCTGAGGAATTTGGTCAATATCTGTCGGATAAGATCGCTCGGATTTGGGGCAGGTTGCCCTCTGATTTTCAGTGGTCTGAGGAACGGGATACAGGCAGTCTGGCCATTACGTTTTGGGATGAGTTCGACCCTGTCTCCGAGGATGAAGTGGATGGGATTATGCAGCGCCTGAGTTCCACCACATGTTTGTTGGACCCGTGTCCTTCCTGGCTGGCCTATGCCGCCAGGGAGGCCACCTGCGGTTGGTTCCAGGCAGTCGTCAATGCTTCATTAAGGAGGGTGTTTTTTCACCTTGAAGGAGGCGGTGGTGAGACCCCTCCTGAAGAGGCCTGCCTTGGATCCAACCGTGTTAGACAACTTCCGTCTAGTCTCCAACCTTCGCATGCAAGGTTGTTGAGAGTGGTGGCTCAGCAATTTCTGCTTTTCCTGGAGGAAGGACTACCTGGATCCATACCAATCGGGCTTCTGGCCTGGTTTCAGCACGGAGACCATGGTATCCTTTGCACACCTCTGGGGTTGGGGGTGGGGGGCACTGTTCTTCTGGGTGGCTCTCCTCTTACCTCACGGGGGTCGCAATCAGTTGGCAGGGGGCAGAGGTCAGCCCCAGGGCACTCACTGTGGGGTCCCTCAGGGTAGGTCTCTCCCTTTTATTTAATATCTACATGAAACCACTGGGTGAGATCATTCGTGGTTTTGGGGTGAGGTATCATCAATATGCTGATGATACACAGCTGTATATCTCCACCCCAAACCAGATCAGTGATGCCTCTCCGTGATGACTCGCTGTCTGGATGCACGGATCTGGATGGATGGAAACATGCTTTGGCTCAACCCAGCCAAGACTGAGTGGCTGTACATACCGGCATCTCGATCCAGTCAGGAGTGTCCATCGTTGACCATAGGGGAGTGGTGTTGCCCCTGTGGATAGGGCAAGGAACCTGGGGGTCCTCCTGGATGCACGGCTCGCTGGAGGAGCAGGTGGGAGCCGCCACCAGGGGGCCTTGCCCAGGTCCGCTGGTTCGCCAGCTGCCTCCTGGACCGGGATGCCCCTGCGACAGTCACTCATGCCCTTGTTACTTCACCGACTACTGCTCTCTATTTAGGACTGCCCTTGCATACCATCCGAGACTGCAGCTGGTGCAAAATGCGTCATGCTGGTGGTGATGGGAGTTACCTGTTCTCCCATGTTAGCCTCCTGCGCTGCCTGCATTGGTTGCCGGTTGCGCCCGGGTGAGATTCAAGGTCTTAACTTTAACATACAAAGTCCTACATGACATGGGTCCTCATTATTTAAGGGAGCTGCCGACATTGAATACTAAGCGGTCATAGACAGGGACTCCTTGGGGTCCCATCGGCCGGGCAATGCTGGCGGTCCGGTCGACGATGTGCCTACTCTGCGGTCTCTGGTATCAACTTCCCTTGGGCTCCTGGCCCCGACCTCCGCACCTTCCGCCATGACCTGAAGACCTGGTTATTTAACCAATCCGGGTTGTGACCCTTGGGAGGGGTAGTTTTAGATTTCGGATTGATTTTAAGTTTTGTATTTTGTAATTGTGTTTTGGGACTGTTAGTTTAATTCTTTTTTAAGTATCTATTGTTGTTGTTTTATTGTGAGCCACCCCGAGTCTTCGGAGATGGGGCGTCATATAAGTCCCACTAATAAAATAAATAAATAAATAAACACAACTGTGCAGTCAATAGGCCTTGATTAAAAAAATAAAGGTGTATATAAAATTTTTTCTTCTTACAATATATGTCTACAAACTACCCCCCCATTTGTTGACACGAAAGACCATTAAAGCCTTCAAACAACTTCTCCATGGTCCAATGAACACAGAGAACTAAAATAGGGGAAAAATCAACAATCTGAATTTGATGAAGATGACTTTTAAAAAAATTATTACATAAATTCTATGCATTCTAACTGACAACAAACAGCACTCCTTACTAGCCCTGATGATGTTACCTAGTTAGGGTAATGAAACATCTGAAACAAAACAAGCAAGCTCAGAGAGCTCTAAGGACTCCACAATTGCTCCTTCAAACAGGTTTATCTTTACATTTTAGGGAAAGCTAGAATATTTTTTTAATGCTTTCTGGACTGCTTCTTTCACTTCATTGTTCCTAAAGGTGTAAACAAAAGGATTTAGCATGGGAGCCATTATTGTATATAGCCAAGAAACAGATTTGATTGCCTTGAGGAGGAATTCTTAACAGTAGGCCTTAAATAGACAAAACACACTGACCCATACAACATGAAGACCACAACCAGATGAGAAGCACAGGTAGAAAAAGCCCTCTGCTGTTTGGTAGTTGAAGGCATTTGGAGAATGGTGGAGATGATGAAGAGGTAAGAAATGAGGGTGAAAAGCAGGGAGGACATAACCACAATTGCCATAACTAGGAAACTCAGGACTTCAACAAGATGCGTATCACCTCCTGCAATCTTCAACACTGGTCCTGCATCACAAAAGAAATTATTGATAATGTTGGAAGTGCAGTAGGGTAGGTTTGCAGTCAATACCCCCTGATAAAGAATGGAGAAAAAGCTTCCAAACCAAGCTGCCATTGCTAGTTTAAAGCAAACTCCAGAAGTCATGATTGTGGAGTATCTCAAAGGATGGCAGATAGCTAAGTATCTGTCCAATGATATTAAGGTGATGATGAAATATTCCGTAGTGCCAAACAGAAAATAAAAGAACATTTGTGTCATGCAGCAGTTGAAACAGATGGAATTACTTGCAGAGAGATAATTGACCAGAAGTTTAGGAATGAAAGCCGTGGTGTGTCCAATATCAATGCAGGAAAGTTTGCTAAGAAAGAAATACATAGGTTTCTGAAGATGCGGATCCAAAATTACCATGAGATTGATGAGTCCATTGCCCATCAGACACAGGAGGTAGAGCAGAGAAACACAAGCAAATATCATATACTCCATTCCCCAAACATTGGGCAATCCAACAAGATTAAATTCAATGATTCTTGTACAGTTGGTCAAATTCATGTTTTCCCCTCCTGTTACAAAAAAAGAAAATGTGGAATCCCCATTGAATCGAGATTTATCTCATTTCTAAAGACACTTTTCATACAGATAGAGTTTAACAGAGTTAGGAGGGACCTTGTAGGTCATCCAGTCCAACCCCCTACCCAAGCAGGAGATCCTACACCATTTCTGACAGATGGTAGTCCAATCTCTTCTTTTTTTTTATATATATATATTTTTATTATATATAATCACACATAAACAAACATAAACTTAAACGACATATAAACACACACGCACAAATCATACATTAAATTGAACAGGTATTGCTAAGTTCATCTCACTTATTGTCCAATGTAGATCAGATCCAATTTAAGATAAGTTATTGGATCTTTCTTCTGTCCAGCCATCCATAAAAATTGTTCCATATTTTATAATAGTCCATTTCTTCCTTGTTTTTTAGTTCCATAGTTAATTTGTCCATCTCTGCGCACGTAATAATTTTTCTTAGTATTTCTGCTTCAGTTGGAGTTTCACTATTTTTCCAGTTCTGTGCAAAAGCCATCCTTGCTGCAGTGATAATATGTATCATTAAATAGAAAATGTCTTTCGGATATGTTCTTTTTGTAATTCCGAGTAGAAAGAATTCTGGGGTAAATTGTATCTCCTCCTTGCACATTTCCTGTAGCCATTTATGAACTTGTTTCCAAAATTCCTGGGCCTTTCTGCAACGCCACCACATATGGTAATAAGTGCCTTTTTCCTTGTTACATTTCCAACAGATGGGTGAGAGTTTATTATTAATTTTAGCTAGTCTTATTGATGTCATATGCCACCTATAAAATAATTTATAGAGGTTTTCTTTGTACGGGGTTGCTAGGGTTATTTTTTTATTCCTAATCCAAATATTGCGCCAATCATCCAAATTTATGTTATAACCAAAATCTCTCATCCATAATACCATTGTTTCTTTCACAATTTCTTCTTCCATTTTAGCCTCTAATAATACATAATAAATTTTTTGATCATCTTTTCTCCTGCCCTAGCAAGATTTCGTCCAAATCAGTCCTTGTTGTACTGATACCCAATTCCCTCTTATCCTTTGCATATTTAGTTTGGAGTTGCAGATAGGCCCACCATTCCAAATCTATTCCTTTATCAGTCAATTGTTGTCTAGTTAGTAAATCACCTTTACGTCTAAGAGCTCTTCATAAGTTATAATTTTGTCATATCTTAATAAATGTGGGTGCATCAAAGCTTCTAATGTTGATAGCCAAATTGGGGTTTGGATGTACATTTGTTTCTTGATCTTAAACCAGGTATGTAAAAGTGTCTGTCTAAGTTTATGTTTTTGCACATAACTATATCCTTTCATATTATCTTGTCCAAGAAAAGCATGCCAACCTGACTGAAGATTGTGTCCCTCTAATGTTAATACTCTCAAGTTGGTATGGTTAATCCAATCTTTTAACCACGCCATTATTGCAGCTATGGTACAGTTCCCAATTTGGCCCAATCCACCTCTCTCTGTAGCATCTTGTAGTAATTTTAATTTTATCCTCGGTTTTTTCTTTTGCCAAATAAAACTTGATATTATCTTGTTCAGCCTGTCAAAAAATGTTCTGTTGAGTATTATAGGAGCATTTTGAAAAGGAATAGTAATTTAGGTAAAATATTCATTTTTACCGTGGCTATCCTGCCCATAAAGGATAGATTTAGATTGTTCCATTTTATTAAATCCTCCGATATTCGTTTAATAAGGGGTCATAATTATCTTTCTTAAGGGAGCTAAATCTGGATGATATAGTAATTCCTAGATACTTTATTTTTTCCACAATTTCAATATCCATTATAGTGGCCAGTGATTCTTTTGTTTATCTGTCATATTCTTCGTAATCATTTTAGTTTTATTTTTATTAATTTTAAGTCCCGCTACCAGACCAAATTCTTCCAGTTTCTTTAACAATATGAGTCCTGAGGTTTGTGGTTCTTCCAGAATAAAGAGCAGATCATCAGCAAATGCTTGCAGTTTAAACTCTTCCTTCTTAATTTTAATCCTTTTATGTCGCTTTCCTGTTGGACCGTCCTGATTAAGGCCTCCAGGGTCATGATGAACAGCAGAGGGGACAATGGGCATCCTTGTCTAGTTCCTTTCTGTATTGAAAATCTTCTCGTCAGTCCCCCATTGATTAGAATTTGGGCTTCTTGTTTTTGATAAATAGATGTAATAACATTTATAAATTTGCGTCCAATCTCTTCTTGAAAGCTTCCAGTGACGAAGCTCCCACAACTTCTGAAGGCAAGCTGATCCACTGGTTGATTATTCTCTCTGTCAGAAAATTTCTCCTTATTTCTAGGTTGAATCTCTCCTTGATCAATTCCATCCATTGTTCCTTATCTGGCCTTTGGGTGCTTGGAAAATAGATTGATCCCCCTCCTCTCTGTGGCAGCCCCTCAAATATTGGAACACTGCTATCGGGTCTCCCCTGGTCCTTCTCTTCACTAGACTAGACATGCCCAGTTCCTGTAACCATTCTTCATATATTTTAGTCTCCAGTCCCTTAATCATCTTGCTCTTCAATTTTCTACAAAAGTTTCAGGTTCTGTTTCTAGAGATATTTGTCTTTCAGCTCCCATAAGAATCCACAGACCATGTTCAGAATAGGTGGCTTGGAACCAGCACAATTCATATTCTGGTTTAATTTGCACCTAATTCCAAGGGCCATTCCTAGAAAGGGCTGACATGATAGCAGTGTCCCAACATCTCAGGGGCTACCACAAAGTAGAGGGAGACAAGCTAGTCTCCAAAGCACCTGAGGGTAGGACAAGAATCAATGATGAAAACTAATCAAGGATAGAAGCAACCTACAACTAAGGAGATATTTCCTGAGAGTTAGAACAATTAATCAGTGGAACGACTTGCCTCTAGAGGTTGTGAATGCTCCAATACTAGAAATTCAAAAGAAGAGATTGGACAACCATTTGTCTGAAATGATGTAGGATTTCCTGCCTAGGCAGAGGATTGGACTAGAAGACCTCCAAGGTCCCTTCCAACTCTGTTATTCTATTCTATTCCATTCTATTCTATTCTATTCTATTCTATTCTATTCTATTCTATTCTAAATTATTAAGTCTTCAAAGACTCTTTGAATGCTCATGAGAAGATGGAAGGAACAGGCTGAAGACAATGTCCAACAATGGTTTTCTTTCTACTTTCCCTTCCCCCTTTTCAATTTTCTATGGAATTTAAGCTGAAGTCATTAATGATAGCATCCCCAGGAGTCATGGATTTGACATTGCCTTCAGGATGGGGAGGGCAGGATAATTTAGGCAATCAGAAATTGTAAACTTCAGTGTTTTTGAAACTTGGAAATATTAAGATGGGTGGATTGCAGTGCCCAGAATTCAACATATCTGGTCTTAATTATGAGGACACGAAAATGATGTTCTATACTTTAGGGTGTTATCATCCTACAATATGTGGAAGACAATTTTGTCATAGCATCTGTGACATTATTACTGAACCAGTGATGTGTCCAACCCCCATCTCCACATGATTCATCTATGCTGAGGATGGTGGCTTCCTCATGACTAGTTGTATTTATTTGGGAACCAGAGAGTTTCATTATATCTTGGAGATACCTAGGTTGAAATTGTTTATGGAGATTCTGTCATCCAGGTCATGGTTGCCCCAAAGGTGCTATGCAACTGGACTTTCTTGTTTTTTCTTTGAAGATGTTTTGCTTCTCATCCAAGAGGCTTCTTCAGCTCTGACTGGATGGTGAGGAATGGAAGTTGCTTGAGCAGGGGGTTGGACTAGAAGACCTCCAAGGTTTCTTCCTGATCTATTCTGATTGATTGAATGACACTCTTAATTGTCTTAATGCTCTTTTTATTTCATTGTGCCACTAAAAGCTGGATAAGATGGATAAGCACTTGGGTTTTCTTACAGTCAACCTCTGGTAACTTAAGAAAAATGTTTATAGCATTTTCCTGGACATAATATAGAAGCAAGGAATTATTGTTAGCACCAAGTTGGCAAGGAAGGAGATGGGCTCCTTATATTTATTAGTATGAGTATTATTTAGATGTTGTAAGGGGAACAATCTGATTATGAGCATAGCTGCACTTAATAACAATTGAACAGACAGCACACCACTAAAGTCTCATTTTAGGATTCAAAGGTTTATTAGAATTTGAAGCATAGCCAACATAAAGCCTTTGCTATTAAGGCACTTACATCACATTGCAATGAGGGTCAATCAGACAATCAGTCAAAAGGGATGGCTTGAGGATGATTGGCAACCTTCTATTATTCAACGTTTCATTATATACCTTAAAACTGACATAGCAAGAGGGGAAGTTTTCCATTCCTTTAACATCAATGATACAACACAATTATTTTTACATGTACTTTAAGCACATACTTCCTCTTTGCCCACAACATCTTGCCAGCTAAGTAACTGCCAGTGTTGCAAGGTTCACTTTTGACATACTTAAACATCACAATTGCAGCACACAGATTAACACTGTTTTTATTTCAGACCCTTCAACCTTTAATAAACACAATAGTGCAGTCAATAGGCCTTTATTAAAAAAAATAAAGGTGTACATAACTTTTTTCTTACAATGTATGTCTACAAACTACCCCCCATTTGTTGACAGGAAAGACCATTAAAGCCTTCAAAAAACTTCTCCATCGTCCAATGAACAGAGAGAACTAAAATAGGGGAAAAGTCAACAATTTGAATTTAATGAAGATGACTTTTACAAAAATGATTACATGAATTCTATGTGTTCTAATAAGGGATATTCTAGAAAGAGTGCGGAGAAGAACAACAAAGATGACTAGGGACCTGGAGGCTAAACCATAAGAATGGTTGCAGGAACTGGGCATGGCTAGTCTGGTGAAGAGAAGGACCAGGGGAGACACGATAGCAGGGTTCCGATATTTGAGGGGCTGCCAGAGGAAAGGGTCAGCCTATTTTCCAAAGCACCTGAGTGCAGGACAAGAAACAATGGGTGAAAATGAATTAAGGGGAGAAGGAGCTTAGAACTAAGGAGAAATTTCCTGACAGTTAGAACAATTAATCAGTGGAATAACCTGACTCCAGAAGTTGTAAATGCTCCAACACTGGAAGTTTTAAAGAAGAGTTTGGATAACCATTTGTCTGAAGTGGTGTAGAGTTTCCTGTCTAAGCAGGGGGTTGGACTAGAAGAACTTCAAGGTCCCTTCCAACTCTTTTATTTTATTCCATATTAAAATTATTTCTTCCTTTTGTATTTTGGTTTTTTAGAGATCCTGTGGTACAAAGACGAAAAGGCAATCCAAAAACATTTTATAACAATAACTGTTGGAAGACAGGAGAAGCATATTTAAAGGTCTCTGGAATTCTGTAAATCATTGGTCCATGTGTAAAAGACTGCTGCTTGTTTCAAGCAAAGGAAAAAAAAGAATTTGATTAAATGTGTGTGCTTGATTGCTGGTATTTCATATTTCTAAGCACTGACTCTTCATCTATGGAGATTCTCAATTATCCAGGTCATGGTTGTCCAAGTGGTGCTTTTTTCAAGAGGCAACTGGACTTTCTGGTTTTTCTTTGAAGTTGTTTTGCTTCTCATCCATGATCTGAAGAAGCTTCATGGATGAGATGTGAAACATCTTCAAATAAATACAAGGAAGTCCAGTTGCCTTTTGAATAAAGCACCTTCAGGACCCTGAATTTTAGAAAAGGATGTAGTTTTCAACTGAGTTTTACTAGGGAATACCATCTACAGAGATCATGCAAGCACTGATATACAACACTAATAAAGAACATTGAAAAATTGTCCTTCTATTGTAAACTCTCTGTGGTTCAACCATGATTTAAGAAATGGATGCTAGTTTATTTTATTTTATTTTTTTTATTTTTAATTACATTTATATGCCGCCCTTCTCCGGAGACTCAGGGCAGCTTACAATTTTTGGGATACAACCCAGTGTGCTCAGCAATAGCCTTCATTCCATTGTATATGCCTGCTTATTACTAAGTGGCATTTTTACAAGGTCAGCTAATTGCCCCCAACAATCTTGGGTCCTCAATTTACCTACCCCGAGAGGATGGAAGGCTGAGTCAACCTTGAGCCTGGTGGGATTCGAGCCCACAGCAGTTGTAGGCAGCTGGAACTTAAGTGCAGGCAATTAACAGCCTGAGCCACCAAGGCCCTAGTTAACTAGTTTCAATAATAGGTTGTGGGGGTTGGTGTCCTGTTTCTACCATCTTTATGAGAGGCAAGGTAAAATAATGATATAATATCTTTGATGCTAAAAACATATTTTTTTCTAAGTTATCTGACTCACCTTGGGATCAGCTTTAAGGTCACTATTTATTTATACTTGTAGATCATTGGCTCATCCATCGTCATCTTATAAACAATATCTCTCACATTTTTCCTCAAAAATCTTATATGAACCTCCTTTGCAGTTTGTTTCACCTTGCATAGTTCTTATGGACCCTATAGACCTCATCCAGTTCTCTTGTGACCTCTTGTTGGTCTCGTTCCAATGCTTCTGCAATCAGTTGTGCCATTGTGGCTCCCAGGTCCTCCTCTTTAGTTTCTTGCACATTTTGGAATCGCAAATAGAATGCTGCATGCTCCATCTCCAAGTGAATTATTGAGTTCTCCAGGTCTCTCTTCATTTCCATCACTTTCCTATCCAGTGCTTCCACTTTTTTTCAGTTTGCTTTGCTTTTACCTCTATGTTTTTTTTATTTTTTGTTCATTCTTTTCCATCATTTGTTGTATCATTTCTAATTTTTCCATCAGGTTTCTGGATGTTGCCTTTCATCTCCCCAATTTCTGTCTTCAGTTCAGTATGATTTGCTGACATTTTTTCCTGTACTTTGAGCATCGTTTCTTGGATGGATAGCAGCGTTGCTTGCACTGCTTGCATGTTAGTGGAGTTACTCGCCTTGTCTGCAGCCAACATCTCCTCTTTTTTTTCTGTCTCACTGGGGATACAATAGATGCTGCGGAGCTTGAAATTGGTTTCTTTCCTTTTAAAGTTGTTGCCATAGTTATCATATTTTTTACTTTGTTATATAATTCTTCCTACTTTACAATCCACAATTTTTCTATCCACTTATCATTTCTGTTCAATATTTCTGTATATACTAATTCAAATTACTGATCTAATATTTATCATATATTGCTAACTTATTGTATTTTGTAACAAGTAATGAGACGCTTCAACCTATTAAAACCTTACTGATACTGAAAACCAAATAGAAAAAAATATTAATCATTAATCAAACTCTTTCTCTTTCTTTCTCCAGTTTTTTAAACAGCCTTCCTGTTGGTATGCCTTTTTGCTTTGTCACCCTCCATTGCATCAGCTGTCTTTCCTGGCTTTTGGAGTCAAGATGGTCACCTAGTTTCTCAGTCCAATTCTTTTACTGTATCTTCTTTCTTCTGATCTTCACTTGTAACCTCTACTGTAAATCCCATTTCCACAATCTTTCAGTCCTCCGATCCAGTACTCAAATTCCATTACAACACTGTTAGGTAACCAAATCCCATCAGCTTTAGTGTCTTATCTTAAGTCTTATGCTCTCCCGGCCAGATTGCCACTTCTCAAATGGGCTTCCACCCCCGCTCTGAGACTCACAGTTCTGCTGATCAACTTTCAATTCTATCCTCATTGACAATCATTCTCTGCCTCCACACAATTGCATTCAATAATTGATTTGATGACGAAGCTGCTGTCGCTATTATTCCTTCCTCATTCAAAGTGCTCGCCATGGCTTCGGTCCACCTATAATGGCTGATCACTCACACACTGGAGTTTGCAAAGTTTCCTTGCGGAGTAGCAAGCAGTCGCCCTCCATCCACTTCCACCTCGGGCTTCTTCACGTTTTCACCGATCCCTCCAAGATCTGGCTACCTCACAAGGGGCATCCAGACATGTAGATTGGGGATGAAAAGACAGAGCCCGATCTTTCCTCTCCATACTGCCATGGTGCCATAAGCAGAAGTCTCACAGTAAATCAGTTCTGATGGTCAATTAAACCATAATACAGATAGGCTTGAAAATGTTATCCCCATACAGGGGATTATCAAGGTTCACAATATAAAGTAGAACCTCTGGTCATGAATTCTTCTGACCATGTCCAAATCAGGTTCCGACCAAGCAAATTTACAAAATTTTTGAATCTGGTCATAAGCACCATACTCAGGTGGCAATCAAACACAATTTCTGAAGACAAAATATTAGAAGTTGAAGAATTCACCAAAGTTATGGAACGTATTATGATCGTGATGAGGGGTATTACTGTAAGTCTCTTTTCTAGGACACTTTTTTATGTCCTCCACTCCTTCCATCTTCTCAGTTCTGTTTATTCTGCTCATAGACAATTCATACATTTGTAGCATTTGGAAAGATCCATAGATACGGTGTCCAGTGTGGCTAAATCTCACAATTCAATGTGAAGAAGAACAAGAATGTCAGGCATGATATTCTTCATGTCAGATGGATATCTCTCCAACATTTTACCTCAGGAAGTGCTCTCTGTCAGGGATGGGACTGACCCATAGCCACCCTTCAAGGACTGATGGAAGAGGAGAAATTAAGAAAATATTGGAATTTGCAGAGATGAGTAGGTTAACATTGGCAATTAGAGAACAAGAAGAAATGGAGTATTATAAGATTTGGGATCTATTTTACAGATGGTTGGAAAATAAAGTAAGAAAATAAATGATATGGTTGGAAAATAAAGTAAGAAATCGAATAGTATTGTTATAATGATATACTGTGATATATAATGTTGAATAGGCTATAATATGAATGTAAACTCAGTGAGAAATGTATACAAATATTATTATGTGCACAAGATATAAGTACTCAGTCAACATGCTGTATAACTGAAAGATGGTTTTATTCGTTGTGTTTGTTACAAAAATAGGAAAGTATTTACAGGGAAAAAAAGGACTGAGGAGGACTAGAAACTGTGCCTCTCTATTGCTGGCCCAGCACATCAACAATGTCACACACCATTTTTTCATACAGCACATTCAAGGATATAAATCCAAGAAAAAGGCCTAGAAAATAGATTTTATTGAAAACACATAACTATATAAAGTCAATCAATTATAATAATGAATCAACTGCTCTGAAATTACCCATCCCACAATTTTCTTCCCTAGAGGTAGGGAAGAGACTAATTTAATCTCTATCTGAAACTTTACTTATATAATATTGTACAAACATTAAACACAAATTCATTTATTCATCTCTCATTACCCATATTAAAAGCAAGGAATATTCAATAGGAATTTTACAAAACTGTATCTATTGTATGATACATATTACATAGATATACATTGTTTTAGAGAAGTTCCTCAAAGCAATGACAGATTAAGCATATGCATTACAAATGAGATTACAATGGGCATAGGCTTTCATTCACAACTGGAAAAACAATTCCATAATCCAGAAAACAGGATTTGAAATATATACCAAAGGAGGAAATGAGATAAACAAAAAATGTGAGGAGAAGTCCCCATCAATGTAAACACGTCTGATTTTCAGCAAATAAGGATTTGTGCACATGGAAGTAGGAATTATCTAACTAATTGAGAGGACACCAGATTGAGGAAGCTAATAGAAATATAAAACTGAGAAGAAAAACAAGGCAGCATCAGATCTGAGAATTTGTGAACAAAGAACAATGCAGACAGCAGCTTTGTAATGGGAATATTCATGTTAGAATAGAATAGAACGGAATAACAGAATTGGAAGGGACCCTGGAGGTCTTCTAGTCCAACCCCCAGCCTAGGCAGGAAACCCTACACCACTTCAGACAAATGGTTATCCAACATCTTGTTAAAAACTTCCAGTGTTGGAACTTTCACAACTTGTGGAGGCAAGTTGTTCCACTGATTAATTGTTCTGTCAGGAAATTTCTCCTTAGTTCTAGGTTGCTTCTCTCTTTGATTAGTTTCCAACCATTGATTCTTATTCTATCCTCAGGTGCTTTGGAGAATAGCTTGACTCCCTTCTATGAGGCAGTCCCTCAGAGATTGGAACAGTGCTATCATGTCTCCCCTAGTCCTTCTTTTCAGACTAGACATACCCAGTTCCTGCAACCATGCTTCATGTTTTAGCCTGCAGTCCCTTAAACATCCTTGCTGCTCTTCTCTGCACTCTTTCTAGAGTCTCAACATCTTTTTTACATCGTGGTGATAAAAACTGAATGCAGTATTCCAAGTGTGCCCTTACCAAGGCATTATGTTCATTACATGCCCCTCCAAATTCAATGAAATGCTCTGACAAACATGCCTATGGAGATTCTCAGTCATGCAAGTCATTAGAAGTAAAATGTCTTCATGTAAAACTAGAAAAACCTGTTGCCTTTTGAAAGAAAGCAGCTTTGGATTTGACAAACATGGTTGAATCCTATGATATTAGTTAAACCCATTAGTCTAACCCATTTCTTTCTGGAACCCTCTGATAGAAGAGAAGATTATGCTTCTCTGCTAGTGTGCATGATGGAGTCCAGTAATCAGCTTATATTAATAAGTCCATTTTTATACCATTCCTTTGGTGCTGAAGTCCAAATCAATATCTAAAGGTTTGCTAATTTGACTTATCTCTTGTAGGTTTGACGTAAGAGAAGTCCTTCTCCTTTATACTAAGGTTTCTTCCTCTGAGTCTGGAAAACATTTTTCAATAAGATATAATTTTAAAAGAATAGGCTATCTTTTGTTCTTCAAAAAAGTCATGGTGCCACTCTCCCCCAAAATAATATAGATACTGATTGAACATTATAGTCCATGCAGTGGAATAAGAAAGAGGTATTCCTATCACAAAGAATGAACTATATTTAAAAGGTACATTCTAGGTAGGTGACTAATGACCATGCAATAAGTTACAACTGTTATGCCTTACATCAAGGGGGCTCCATCCTTGATAATTTTAAGAATGGTGGACTTCAACTACCATTAACTTTGTGTTGCTTAAGGAATTATGGCAATTGAGATCCACAAGTTGCCATGGCAGTACTAGACAACAGATGCTTCCCAACAATCCTTTTGCCATGGGATCATCACAAAATTGCATGTTAAGATAAGAAAAACTTCCATTGGCAAATCTGCCAGATGACACACTGTTTTTTCCAACTTTATTAAGGTAGGTTTGTTACAGGATATCTGCACAATAGCTTTGAAGATGATTCTGAAATGTTACACCTTGTTGCTTTCCATGGAACAACAAAGTCATTTTGTATCAATTCCCAACAAAAGCTTATGCTATGAGATGTGGGGCACCTGGATTTTTTCTTTCCAAAAGTTTCCTTACCGCATCCTTGACTTCGTTGTTCCTAATGGTGTAAATGAAAGGATTTAGTGCTGGGGCAACCATTGTATACAGTATGGAGACAGACTTCACCATATTAAAAGAAGAGTTCTTGACATTAGGTCTTAAATAGACAAAAAAGACTGACCCATACAAAATGCAGACTACAGCCAGGTGGGAAGCACAGGTAGAAAAAGCCCTCTGCTGTCTGCTGGTTGAAGGCATTCGAAGAATGGTGCAAATGATGAAGAGATAAGAAATGAGGGTGAAAACCAGGGAGGACAAAATCACAACCACTGTTATTAGGAAGCCCAGGGCTTCGATCATATGTGTGTCTCCTCCAGAAATCTTCAGCAAAGGTCCCTCATCACAATAGAAATGATTGATAATGTTGGAAGTGCAGTAGGGTAGGCTTCCGGTCAAAACTCCCTGATACAGAATGGAGAAAAAGCCTCCAAACCAGGCTGCCATTGCTAGCTTTAAGCAAACTCCAGAAGTCATGATTGTGGAGTATCTCAAAGGATGGCAGATGGCTAAATATCTGTCTAAGGATATCAGTGTAATGATGAAAAATTCGGTAACACCAAAGAAGAAGTAAAAGAACAGCTGTGTTATACAGCAGTAGAAACAGATGGAATTGTTTGCAGAGAGATAGTTGACCAGCAATTTAGGAATAAAGGATGTGGTGTGTCCAATATCAATGCAAGAAAGGTTGCTAAGGAAGAAATACATGGGTTTCTGGAGATGGTGATCCAAAATTACCATGACAATGATGAGTCCATTGCCCATCAGACACAGGAGATAGAGCAGAAAGACACAAGCAAATATCATATTTTCCATTCCCCAAACAGTTGGCAATCCAACAAGAATAAATTCAGTGGCTCTTGTACAGTTGGTCAAATTCATATTTCCACTTCTGTTACAAAAAGAAAAAAAATGAAATCTATCTTGAATCCAGGTTTATGTATTTATTGTTGTATCAAAATTTAGCTCTATTCCTAAGAATATTTTTCATACACTGCTACAGTGAATGCAGCACAGGGAACATGAGATTGGATTTTCATATCATGCTATTTTCACATCATGCTATACATATTGTGTATGGTAAATGTCATATTTAGCTATCATAATTAAATAAAGCATTTGAATCTAAACATTTGAAAATCAGTCATGATTTGTAAAACCCCATCACTGGAATCCCACAATACTTGAGGCCACAACCAAAGGGCCATTATTAGGTTTAGTATGATGTCTGAAATTTGCCACTTTTGGAAAACCAGTGGTCATTTGTGGATTCGTAAACATTTTTGGGAGTGGTAGTCTGGTTATGAAGTATTCTGATGCAAATTAAACTTAATTCTCCACAACATTTTTTCTCTTTGTATGGTAGATAGTTTGCTTGTATCCCTAGGAGTGAACATTAATAAGATAATTTAGATAATGGAGATATGAGTAAATAAGGGGCTATTGAAATAGCCTATGGAATAGCTTGCCTTCAGAAGGTGTGGGTTTCACTACAGGCTTTCAAAAAGAGATTGGACAATCATTTGTCTGAAATGTTATTGAGTCTCCTGCTTGAGCAGGGGGGTGGTTTAGAAACCTCCCTTCTGTCAGAGGGCACACAGTGTGACTATGAGGGACAACCCAGGAGCAAATACAGTAAACCAAAGTTTGTATTTTAAATAGTGGTTTTATCTACAAAGCATATATACATTCACATATTTTAGTCAGACGACAAACAGCAATCCACAATTACAGCATGGAATCATGGAAGCATGGAAGCACACACACAGAGACAGACAGACAGACAGACAGACAGACAGACAGACACACACACACACACTCCCCAACAGGGCCTCTTTTTATTACAGGCTCTTAAAGTAATATCAGCTCAAAAACCCTGCTGACTCATTCCTAGCATTACATCATCATAGCAGCTGGTCAAGTCTTAAATCATTATCCTGACACCTTCCAACTCTGTTATTCTATGTTCTAGATCAGGGGGCTTCAAACTTGACATCTTTAAGACTTGGGGACTTCAACTCTCAGAATTCTTCTCCCAGTCATGTTAGCTCAGGAATTCTGGGAGTTGAAGTCTACAAGTCTTAAACTTGCCAAGCTTGAAGACCCTTATTCTAGATTTTTCTTTCAATATAGGAGGTGTATGTATGTATATGTTAGGAAGTCATAGTAATGTTTCAATGAAATTTTCATGTTCTCATTCTATAAAAGGTGGACCCAGGGATCTCTACAGCTTTACCTTGATTTGTTCTTCTTTCATTACCTTGTCTTCTCCAAGTGCCTTTCACTCCATTTCTCTATCTATTCAACAAGTCAGTGTTTTGAAGAACCATCTAAAATATTGCAATTGTATGCTGGAGAAAGATGGTAGACCTCTTGAAAAATATTTTCCTTAACACCTGAAGAAAATGCAGCAGTTTTCATCATAGAAGGTTTATTTACTTTTTCTCTACAGAAACTTGGGATTCGGTCCCCAAGGATATTTGCCTTTAATTTCTCATGAGTATCCATGCACTATATCTAGAATATATTCAAGGCTGACATCATCTGGATCAAACCTCAGGTGCCATCTCAACATAGGAGGTCCACTGGAGGTCCCTTGGAAGCAATCCAATAAGGACAAATGGTGTTACTCTTTTATAGTTCGTTTAATTGCCATTCCTGTTCAACTGAAAAAGAGAGAGAATGTGTAAAGCATTCACTGTTTCAGCACTTAACTTTCTTCAGTTGAGATGCCATCTCTAGAGATATTTCTCATTTCTCATGAGACTCTGCTCAGAAGAGATGATTTTGAATCAGCATGAGTGAGACTGCTTTTGTTTGGTTTCCCAGAAATTTGGACATCTTTATATTACTAAGTCTTCAAAGACTGTTTGAACACTCAATCAAAAAAGAGGAGGAACCGATTAGAGATGATGCCCAAGAATGATTTTCTTCCCATATTCCCATTGTCAACTTGTAGAACATTCCTATGCTGGCTTCCAAGTTGCCATAAGAAAGAGGGGGGATCCTTTTTTGAGCAGGCGGCAAATGAACATTCCAAGCTTATCTTACAGAGATTGAAACAGAGGCAGCCAGATATTCTGGGCATGAAAATCCTCTATTGGAGAGCTCTCCATTGGATAATCTGAATTATGATCATAAATTATGTATCTCAGACTCGGCTTCATACAGATCATGCCAATATGTCACTCCTGATAAAATCTTTAAAGTTTTTTGAAGGTTGGCCTGAGGCTCATGATTTAATTAGGGCAATCGTTGGAATTCTGATACCCATGTTTTTTTTAATTCATATTTATATGCTGCCCTTCTCTGAAGACTCAGGGTGGCTTACAATTTTTGGAGCACAACCCAATGCACTCAGCAATAGCCTTCATTCCATTGTACATGCCTGCTTATTACTAAGTGCATTTTTACAAAGTCAGCTTATTGCCCTCAACAATCTTCGGTCCTCAATTTACCTAACCCAAGACGATGGAAGGCTGAGTCAACCTTGAGCCTGGTGGGATTTGACCCTGCACTAATTGCAGGCAGCTGGAACTTAAGTGCTAGGCATTTAACAGCCTGCACCACCAAGGCTCAGTGTTCAGTTTTTCATGGAATTAGACTGAAGTCACTAACCATACTTTCCTCAGGATTGCAGATTTGTCATCCCTTTCAGCCTTAGGTGAGTGAGGAGATGATGTAGGGAACCAGACATTTTATACTTTAGTGAGGTGTTTTACAAACTTGGTAATTTTTTTTTTTAATTACATTTATATGCCGCCCTTCTCCGAAGTCTCAGGGCGGCTTACAATTTTTGGAGCACAATCCAATGTGCTCAGCAATAGCCTTCATTCCATTGTATATGCCTGCTTATTACTAAACGGCATTTTTACAAGGTCAGCTAATTGCCCCCAACAATCTTGGGTCCTCAATTTACCTACCCCGAGAGGATGGAAGGCTGAGTCAACCTTGAGCCTGGTGGGATTCGAGCCTGTTGTAGACAGCTGGATCTTAAGAGCAGGCATTTACAGCCTGAGCCACCAAAGCTCTAATTTGGCTGGGCTTCAACTCTCAGAATTCCTCATATTTGGTCTTAATTATGAGGACACCAAAATCATGCCCTGTGTGTTAGGATATTATCATCTAATGATTAATTAGTTTACTTTATTGTCATGACACCTTGTACAACGAAATCAAACACCATCTTCAGTGCACATCATGACCATGAAAATAAACACAAACACACATCCTTCACACTCCAGACATTGAATTGAAAACCCCGACACCACACCAACACTGCACTATACAGTAGAATTCAACAGAGCTACTCCCCTGAGTTAGAAGCTGTTTTTCAGCCTATTTGTCCTTGTTTTTATTGTCTTGTATCATCTGCCAGATGGTAATAGCTCAAAAATAAAGGTGCCCAGGGTCAGATGGATCTTTGAGAATGCTTTGAACTTTCTTAAGGCAGCGGGAGCTATGAAGCCCTTCCAAAGAGGGAAGAGGGCAACCAGTGATCTTCTGGGCAATGATGTTAACCCTCTGGAGTGCTGTCCTGTCTGCCACTGTGCAATTGGCAAATCATGCAGAGGTGCAGTAAGTTAAGATACTCTCTATAGTGCAGTGGTGGAAGGTAATGATAATGATGTATTGTACATCATTTTGTCATAAGTTCTATGAGATCAGGGGTTCCCCACCTCTGGTCCATGGACCGGCACCAGATCATGGCATGCCAGAAACTGGGCCATGCAAACAAAGTAAGCCCCATCCACAGGATGCAGGCAACACACGAAACCACACATCCTCCAGTCCATGGAAAAAGCTCTCTTCATGGAACTAGTCCCTGGTGCCCAGAAGGTTGGGCTCAGGGGTGGGATTCTGATAATAGGTAATCCGAGTTGGAAGGGACCTTGTAGGTCATTTAGTCCAAGCCCCCACAAAAGCGGGAGACCCTACACCATTTCTGACAAATGGCAGTCCAATCTCTTCTTGAAGGTCTCAAGTGATGGTGCTCTCACAACTTCTAAGGGCAAGCTGTTCCATTGGTTGATTATTCTTATTGTCGGAAAGTTTCTCCTTATTTCCAGGTTAAATCTCTCCTTGTTCAGTTTCCATCCATTATTCCTTGTCTGGCCTATAGGTGCTTTAGAAAACAGTTTGACCCCTTCCTCTCTTTGGCAGCCTCTCAAATAGTGGATGACTGCTATCATGCTCCCCTGGTCCTTCTCTTCTCTACCTGTTTGGAACAGTTCGGGTGAACCAGATGTTAAATTTGCATGTGGTTTGCCAAACCGGTATTTGAACTGACCAGCTGACCCCATCCATCTCACCCAACCTGCCCCACCTCTCCCAGGAGTCTCCACACAGCCCATTTTCAATGCAGGTAAGTGCAGGGTCTTTGTGGAGGCTCTGGGAGGGGGAAAAATGAGCCTTCCTGAGGTCTAGAAATGGGCCTGTTTCTGGCTTCTGGAGGGTCTCCAGAGCCCAGAGGGCGTCTAGAGCCCAGAAGGCCAATTTTTGCCCTCACAGAGGCCTGAGGAATGCCTCCAGATCCTTGGGAAGGTGAAAAATGGCCCTACCAGAAGTACTGGAAGTCCGGAAATGGGCCTGTTTCTGGCTTCCAGAGGGCCTGCACACCCCCGGGGAGGCCATATTCACCCTTCAGAGGCCCGAGGGAAGCCTCTGGACCCTTAGGAAAGCAAAAAATGGCTGTCCCAGAAGTTTCAGTAGGCCACACCCACCATGGACATGCCACCCAGCAACTGGGCAGCAAACCAGTTGCTGGGATTTTTTAATGCCACCCCTGGTTGGGCTCCACTGCATGAGATCATGATCTTTTTAGTGTTGTTTTCCACTCCTGCCTCCATTTGATTCATTTTCATTGCAAATGGTGGACTCGAGACTGCTTGTATTTACGTGGAAACTAGAGAGTTAAATATCTTTTTGGGATACATAATTTTGCATTCTTGCACCAAAATGGGGGCAGGAGATAATGTCCCCTTTCAACTTTGGTGTTTTATGAAGATATAATTCTATGCTACAGTAGAATGTTGCTTAAGAGTAGAAGTCCCAAAATATGAGATTTAGAAAGAGCCCAGTAAATCATGGTCAACAGGATGGTAAAATACATAGACTTGAAAATGTTACACTAAAGAAGGATCCTTTTTAGGAGTCAAGGTTGACCATTTGATTCTTCTCTATGACACTCTTTTCTATTCTCCACTCCATCCATTTTCCAGGTTTCTATTTATTCTCCCCATAGAGAAAAAAAATCATGCATTTGTGACATATGAAAAGCTTTGCAGATATGCTGTCCTTTTAGTAAATGATAATACTCGAGGAATGTGAAAAATGATTTTTCTTCTTCTGCCTCCAATATTTCTCCATAAAGGGCAGAGATATGATTGATCTAAGGTCACCCACAAGCTTTGTGGACTAAGAGCAAATTAAATCTGTGCCTCTTCATTCCAGGACCAAGATATCAACCCATGGACCACATCATTTCACACTACAGAAACTTTTGTATTGGAGACCAAGAAAACAGCTTAGAAAACCAACTTTATTGAAGAGACATCATCATACAATGTCAATTCATTATGGTAAACCTAATATCTCAACAGGTCTGGAGTCATTGAACCTCAATCTTCATCACTGATGTGGAAAAAGCAAATTTATCTTCCATATAAATTTTTACTTATATAATGTTGTATCTCTGAATCAACAGATTAGATTGCAACTATGTATTCATTTTTCATAACATATATTAAAAATAAGGAATATACAACAGATGCTTTATAAAAATGTGTATCTATGATATGAATATCATATGGTACAGTATATAAATATACATTATTTTTGAGAATTTCTTTAAAGAAATGATAGGTTGGGCAGATATTACAATTGATGAAAGCTTTAATTCGTAATCTGTATAATCCAGAAAACAGGATTTGAAATATATACCAAAGAAAGGTGGGGGGAAATAAACCAAAATGGGGAAGGAAACTGTGCACGTGTGGTTTTCGAGAAAGAAGGATTTGCTCACATGAAAAGCGGAATTATCTAACTTGTTGGAAGGACACCAGGTTGAGGAAGGTAATTGAAATATAAAGATCAGAAGAGGAACAAGGCAGCTCTCCAATCTAAGTGTTTATGAACATAGGATAGCAAAAAAAGGATTCAGGCCAAAGCATTCTAACAAGGATATACAGTCATGCCCCTCCAATTTCAATGAACTGCTCTCACTGACATGGATGAACCTGTGGTGTTAGCTACATTAGTCCACCCAGTTTTACTCCAAAATGTCAATTTCTTTCTGGAACCTTCCAATATAGCAGAAGATGAAACTGCTCTTCTCCCATGAGTGACAATTGAATAGATCAATGGTTCTCAACATTTTCTTTTAAATACTTTTTGTATTTAAGACCACCAAGACTTAATTCAAAATTTAAATCATATCATTTCTTTAAGACTTCACAGGCACCTGTCCCCTCCCCATTATGACATCACAGAAGTCCATGGACCACAGGTTGAGAACCACTGGAATAGAATATAAGGTTTCTTTTCATGCCTGCTCATAATCTTCTGATGCTGAAGTCCTGATCATTAATGGGCAGTGCTAATTATGATCATTAATGGGCAGTGCTAATTATGATCATTAATGGGCAGTGCTAATTATGATCATTAATGGGCAGTGCTAATTATGCTCATTTCTTGAACGTTGGCAATAAGAAAGAAGACCTATGCTTTTATGTCAAGCTTTTTTCTCTGAGTCCCATGAACATCATTCCATAAAATATAATTTGAAAAGAGTAGGCTGTCATTTCTTCATCAAAAAGGTCCTGACTCCATTCTTCAACAGATTAGGTAATCCAGATACTAAATAAATATTATAGCCTACACAAAGATATATCTTTCATCAAGAATGAACTATATTCCAAAGATATTCATCTATCAATTGGCAGTCTTAAATCCAGGAAGCCTTCTCTGGCATTCACTCAACAGCTATCTAACAACTTTGACATCAACACACAGTGGAAAGCCAAATGGGCTGCTGAACACCCAAATACAGGCAGTTACATAGTTGACCTTACATAGAAGGTGCCAGGTTTTGACCTTCCTTGCCAGCATTGCTCGACTCTGAACAGGATCTGCACCCAACATGGTGTCTGCCAGGACTCCTTGTTTAAGTGGGGTCTTATGACTACCCCTCAGTGTGACTCTGGTGCTCCTCAACAAAATATCCATCCCATCATGTCCAAATGTCCATCAAGAGCTTACACTGGCCCATTTTTTTCAACATAGACCACCCTGTACTTGAATGGCTGGGCGGGGGGGAGCTGGACATTAACATTTGATCCAGGATAAGTCCATGTATTTGCCATTTGCTAAATAAATAAATGAATTCCAAAACTCTCTAAGTAGGTGGCTAATGACCATGCAATAACATTGTTAGTTTTACGCCTTACAGTAATAGATCATAAATGCAAACAAACAAAGCACCAGAGGGCAGGACAAGAAACAATAAATCGAAACTAATCAAGGAGAGAAGCAACCTGGAATTAAGTAAAAACTTCCTAAAAGCGAAAACAATTAACCAGTAGAATAGCTTGCCTTCAGAAGTTCTGGGTGCTTCATCACTGGAGGTTTTTAAGAAGAGACTGGACAGCCACTTGTCTGAAATAGTATAGAGTCTCCTGCTTGAGCAAGGAGGTGGACTAGAAGGTCCCTTTCAGTTCTATTCTGTTTGATATTCTGCAAGATTGCCCACAATGTGTGTTCTCTGGCTCCTTAAAGACCTGCATGGAGCAACACCAGGTGACTTCCTGGATAGCTGAACTGGACATCAAGTTATGAGGCCACTGCCATACCCCTTTATAAGTTTTGTATATAATTACATGGATTGTGTGAACATGTTTAGCTCTCTTTTGTTGTGTTCTCACCATACACCAAACAATAAATAGTTCACAGGAGCTTCCCACCAATTCTTTTACCTTGTGATCATCACACAGTTGCACATTAAGAAAAAAAAATGGTAACCTACTGAAGGTACTTTTCAAAGAGACAACTGGACTTTCTTTGCTTTTCCTTGAAGATCTTTTGCTTCTCAAAAGCTGAGAAAGCTTTTTAGATGAGATACAAAACATCTTCAAGGAAAAACAAAGGAAGTCCAGTTGCCCCTTGAAAAAGTACCTTTGGGACAACCATGATCTGGATGTCTGAGAATCTCCATAGACCTACCACTTTATCTACTGTTTTCCCCCATCTTTTTAAAGGTAGACTTATTAAGACTATCTTCACAATAGCATTGAGATGGATTCTGAAAGTTTGAAGCTTGATGCTTCTGACAGGGCATCAGAAGCAATTTTCATCACTTGTCAACAAAGGTTATGCCATGAGATTTGGGACACCTAGAGTCTTTCTTTCTAAAACTTTCCTCACTGCCTCCTTGACTTCGTTGTTCCTAATGGTGTAAATGAAAGGATTTAGCACTGGGGCAACGATGGTGTACAGTATGGAGACAGATTTCAACCTACAGAAGGAAGAGTTCTTGACAGTAGGTCTTAAATAGACGAAAAAGACTGATCCGTATAAAATGCAGACCACAACCAAATGGGAAGCACATGTAGAAAAGGCCCTCTGCTGTCTGGTTGATGAAGACATTTGGAGAATGGTGGAGATGATGAAGAGGTAAGAAATGAGAGTGAAAAGCAGGGAGGACATAATTACAACCACCGTAACTAAAAAACCAAGTACTTCGATGACTTGTATATCTCCTCCTGCAATCTTCAGCATGGGTCCCACATCACAATAGAAATGGTTGATAATGTTTGATGTACAGTAGGGTAGGTTTGCTATCATCACTATCTGATAAAGGATGGAGAAAAAACCTCCCAACCAAGCACCTGTTGCTAGTTTAAGGCAGACCCCAGAAGTCATGATTGCACCATACCTCAGGGGGTAGCAGATGGCTATATACCTGTCCAATGATATCAAAGTCATGATAAAAAATTCTGTGACCCCAAAGAGGAAGTAAAAGTACAGTTGTGTTATGCAGCAGTAGAAACAGATGGAATTCTTTGCAGAGACATAATTGACCAGCAGTTTAGGAATAAAGGCTGTGGTGTGTCCAATGTCAATGCAAGACAGGTTGCTCAGGAAGAAATACATGGGCTTCTGGAGATGATGGTCCAAAATTACCATCACAATAATGAGTCCATTACCCATCAGACACAGGAGATAGAGCAGACAGATGCCTGCATGCATCATACTTTCCATTTGCCCTACACTTGGCAATCCGACCAGGATAAACTCTACCACTCTCGTACAGTTGGTCAAATTCATGTTCTTCTATAAAAAGAGAAAATGTGGAGTCTTCACTGAGTCAGTTTTCAGATACATTTCTAAAAACCATTTTCATGCATTAGTATTGTGATTGCATCGCACAAAATATAATTGGATATTTAGCATGACAAAGGGCACCTGTTATTGCCAAACTTACTTAATTGGAATCCAAGGCTTTCATTTAAAATATAATGTATCCTTCTAGCTTTTGCATCTTCTGTAGATGGAAAATATTGATGAACAAAATGCAGAGTGTGATGGAAGATGTTGAAAACATTAGGAGAATGGTTAGTAGGTGGAAACACTAGTAGGTGGAAACTTTAGTAGGTGGAAACCATCTGGATACGCAACCCAAATGTATTGTTGAGAGAAAGAAAATGAAGAGGGTTGAATGGATAAGCAGTTATGAATGTAAGATAGAACATTATGACATTCAACAAATAAGAAATGTGTTGAGATGTTGAAAACAAAAGTGAAGAATGTCCCATCAAATCAACAATAAGATTCATGGTTTGCAGGCATCAACGTTGGTTGTGGTTGGTAGGCATCAACAGTTTGGAAATGAATATTTGTTAAATTCCTCTCTTCATGGATACTCTTAGTTTTATCCTAAGCTACAGAAAGAACCCAAATAATATACATTCACATCTACATACCCAAGTATTCTTAGAAATAAGAAGTCAGGATCATAAACAGTGAGAGATTGTTCTCCATTTCAAGCTGAGACAAGAAAAGAAACATCTATTAATTATATTTCACAATAAATGTCTTTTTACAACTTCTCAGTGGTGATTGTAGGTCCATAAACAGGTGAATCAAGTTTCATTAGGTTTCAAAGGAACATTTTATCCACTCTGATAAAAAATGCTTTATTTAGTTATTTTAAAGCCTTTTCTGCACATTACACCATAGACCTGAATAGTTACAGAGTGATCTTTCAAAGAAGATTGGGATAATATCTCCAGAGGAATCCGTCTCTTAATTTCCCATGTGAATCTAAACATGATGCTAGGAAGATATTATTTTGAATTAATGTAGCATGATCAAGTTAGGATCAAATATTAACTCTTGCTCCAAGATTAGTCATCTTCTGTGTATTACTGCTGCAGAGTCTTTCAAGGACACTAAATGATGTTTTTCCTTCCACATAATTTTCCTATCCTATGAAATATTCTCTCTTTCCTGTTTATCCTCCAAGTTTCTTCTCCATTCATGTGGCCAATAACACATTTTTCTTTTAAAAATCACCTTCGATACTGGGATCCTTCCTTCAACAAAACTGTTTTCTTACATCTACTTTAAAACACATGGTGGCAATCTTGGGATAACTTGAGTCTTAACAGGTGACACACATGCCATTCTGTAGCAGATATGCTCTCTGAGTCATTTCCTGTGGTTTGCCTTCCTTTTACCACCAAATTTACATGTTAGAAGACAATTCCTTTGTGAAAGGAAAGAATATATAGCTTCTAAGTGTCTGTTGAAGCAAAGGTGGCAGCAAAACCTTTGATGGTGACTACACCAATTTGAAGCTCTCCAAAGATTATTTTGGGAGGGTTTAGTACTCAAATTCTTGATCTGTAAAAATGTGGCTGTTCTTCATCATCGTCATCATCATCTCATTTCTAAGTATGTGTTTACTTCCTAACAATGGTAGACTGTAAGTTCTATCTGGGCATGTTTTCAATTCTTTAGGTTTCTTCAAATCAGGTGAATTCCCTGGATGTTTTCCTAAAAATTGGTGGTAAATTATGACCTGGAAATGACAAGAACTGAAGTATTTAGTTGAAACTCTCTCTCTCTCTCTCCCTCTCCCTCTCCCCCCCTCTCTGTATGTGTGTGTATTTCAATGTGTTTGGTGATGGATATGATGGAAAGAATATAAAACTGAAAAGGAATTTAGACAGGGTAGCCCTCATAATTAGAACTGATGTTTCAAAATAACAAGAGAGTAGGTCCAAGCTGCATCAAGGTTCCTTCTTGAAAAGATGGAAGTAGACCTACTTGTCCAACTCTCCAAATTAACCTCATGAATTCTCTATAATTTTTCTATCCAGGAGGAAGCACAGGACAGTTGGTGAAGCCAACAACTGACATTTTGACTGTTACTGAAGGACAACCTGTTTATCTCCATTGTTCTTATGAAGTTTTCCTAGAAATCTGCTGTAAATTATCTCCAGAAAATTACAAGAACTGAAGTATTCAGCTGGAATGAAATATCCCCCTTTCTCTCCCTCTCCCTCCCTCCCCCCTTGTGTGTGTGTGTGTGTTTGGTGAGGTGCATAATAGAAAGAATATAAAACTGGGAAGGAATTTATACAGGGTAGCCCTCATAATTACAACTGATGTTTGAAAAATAACAAGTGAGTAGGTCCAAGCAGCAGCAAGGTTGCTTCTGAAAAGAGTGAAAATGACATACGTGTCTATTTCTCCAACTAACCTCATGAATTCTCTATTATTTTCTGTCCAGAAGGAAGCACAGGACAGTCAGTGAAGCAAACAACTGATGTTTTGACTGTTACTGAAGGACAACCTGTTTACCTTCATTGTTCTTATGAAGCATTGTTTACTGACACATATTACCCATTCTGGTACATTCAGTCTCCTGGTCAGCCTCCAAAACATCTTCTGGATTCACATTTTAAAACAGCTGAAGGATTCCAAGCTACTCACAATCCTGATAAAAATAGAAAAAATGGGACTTTCAACATGCAGAAACCAACCATCCAATTGAAAGACTCTGCTGCCTACTTTTGTGCCTTCAGAGACACAGTGAGACCAAGTAGATGAGAAGCCAAGAAAAAAGGCACAAAGGGGGAGAAAAGCAGAGAAGATGATCTCAGAAATGAAAATTCCAATAGTTCCTTTGAGATTAGGGTCCATGAATGTAGTTGGGCATAATCCAGATCAACCTTGCAATGGAAGGAAAATGTAGGAAATTGGGTTAGCTTAATATCAGTGTCTGATCCCAAGAAGAAGGATCACCTGGGAAAATATCTGATAAGGTTATCTAACTACTTGGAATCACTTATCTCCATAGTCATGGAAAGAAGTCTTTCATGTCATTTAGGTTCTAGTATTGTGAGTTGTCCATTCAACACTGGGATTCATCTTTCCATTTTTACCCTTTCAGACTCTAAAATGATTCCACTCACATTTCATATGAAGAACATCTCTCTATCTGTCTCTATCTTTCTCTTTCTCTCTCTCTCTCTCTCTCCTATTTATCTTCCAAGTTTCTTCTCCATTCACCTGGCCAATTATACAATTATCCTTTCTTCAACCAAACTATTTTCTTATCTACTTTAAAACACATGGTGGCAACCTTGGGACAACTTGAGTCTCACCAGGGGACACACATGCCCTTCTGTAGCAGATATGCTCTCTGAACCATTTCCTGTGGTTTGCCTTCCTTTTACCACCAAATTTACATGTTAGAAGACAATTCCTTTGTGAAAGGAAAGAATATATAGCTTCTAAGTGTCTGTTGAAGCAAAGGTGGCAGCAAAACTTTTGAAGGTGACTACACCAATTTGAAGCTCTCCAAAGATTATTTTAGGAGGGTTTAGTACCCAAATTCTTAATCTTAATCTGAAAAAAAATGTGGCTCTTCTACTCCTCCTCCTCCTTCAACATCATCATCATCATCCTCACGATCATCATCTCACTTTTAATTATGTATTTACTTCCTAACAACGGTAGACTATAGGTTCTAGCTGGGCATGTGTTCAGTTACTTAAGTGACTCAAATCAAGTCAATCCCTTGGAAGTTTTCCTAGAAATTAGCTTTGTTCGGGTATTTTCCCATGTCTTTATAGTTGTGCTTTTAAAGTTATAGCTACGTTTCGGCACAATCTCATCTGCCATCATCAGGGTTGTGTATTGAGTTCGTCTTAGTCATGTATGTCAGGCTTTTGCAGCCATTTCTGTTTTAAATTTGGTGCTAGCCTCATGCTTTATTAGAATGGTTTTTTCTTCATCCTGCTTGGTTGGGAGTCTTGGTCTGTTGTTATTGGTCTTGGAGTTTGTTGTGTTCTGCTTGATTGGTGTTTCTAATATCTTCTGTCTATATCCCTCTCCCTCCTTCTCTCTCCCTCCCCCCTCTCTCTGAGTTTGGTGGGGGGCATGATGGAAAGATTATAAAACTGGGAAGAAATTTATACAGGGTAGCCCTCATAATTACAGCTGATGTTTGAAAAATAACAAGAGAGTAAGTCCAAGCAGCACCAAGGTTGCTTCTGAAAAGAGGGAGAAGGACATACATGTCCACCTCTCCAACTAACCTCATGAATTCCCTATTATTTTCTGTTCAGGAGGAAGCACAGGACAGTTGGTGAAATGAACAACTGACATTTTGACTGTTACTGAAGGACAACCTGTTTATCTCCATTGTTCTTATGAAGTAGAGGGTTGGTAGCTCATATGTCCTATTCTGGTACATTCAGTCCAGAGATGGTATTTAGCAGGTTCTGACCAGTTCTGGAGAACTGGTAGTGGGAATTTTGAATAGTTCAGAGAATCCGCAAATACCACCTGTGACTGGAGATTTTACAGTATCCTTCTCTTGCCACATCCACCAAGCCATGCCCACAGAACCGGTAGTAAAGAAAATGAATTCCACCACTGATTCAGTCTCCTGGTCAGCCTCCAAAATACCTTTTGGATTCACATTTGAAAACAGCTCAAGGATTCCAAGCTACTCATAATGATGAAAAGAGAAAAAAAGGGACTCGCAACATGCAGAAAAGAGCTATCCAGTTGAAAGACTCTGCTGTCTACTTTTGTGCCTTCAGAGACAGTGAGTCAAAGTAGATGAGAAGTCAACAAAAGAGTCACAAAGGGGAAGAAAAGCAGAGTAGGTGAGCTCAGAAATGAAAATTCCAATGGTCTCTTTGAGATTAAGGTCCATTAATGTAGTTGGATGTAATTCTGATCAACCTTCCAATGGAAATGAAATGTAGGAAATTGAATTAGCTAATGTCACTCAATGTTTGATCTCAAGATGGACTGGGATGATAAAAAATGTTATCCAAGCACTTACTCTATTGGCATGCAGAGCCTTCTCAGTTTTTGCATCCATGATTTACATTTCATTTAACTCATCCTGCGGTTATTTGTATATCTGCATAGGAATATCAGGATATTAATTTTAAATTAAGTTCTAAGGGTCGAATCTTAAAATTTTTAATTTGTTGTTTTAAAGGGTTAGGGAAGGGGAGGGGGGTGCAGGGGTCACTTTGTAGCCCGGGGGGCGGCGGGAGTGTGTGGGGGTTGGGGGCCGGCGGGGCTCCGGGCCCTGGGGTGGGGGCTGCGATTCCCAGGGTGATCGGGATTGGAAGAGGTCGACGAGGCATAGGGCCATATCAGGTTAGGGGATCGCGCACCCGACATTTAAGGCCGGTTGCGCGCTCCGACCCTATGGCCTCCTCCCAAGGGGGCAACGGAACTAGGATCCCTGGGCTTAGGTTGGTGTATTTTAATGCCAGGTCGGTGGCTAATAAGTCTTCCCTCCTCCGGGAGATCATTGAGGAGGAGGCTGCCAACCTGGCCTGCATCACTGAGACCTGGTTGGGGCCAGAGGGGGGTGTCCCTCTGGTTGATTTATGCCCACCAGGTTTTCGGGTTTTGCACCGGCCACGGGCTCAGGGTAGGGGTGGTGGGGTGGCCGTGGTTATTCGGGAGACCTTGTTTCCAAGGGAGGTCTCTGTTGCAGAGATAGGCGGAGTGAGATCCTTCTCCTGAGATGGGGGCCTAATGGGCGGGTGGGCTTGCTGCTAGCATACCTTTCCCCAGCTATGTGGCAGCGGCCCTGCCTGGGCTTCTCGATCTCCTCTCCGGGTGGCGGTGGAGCTTCCGGACCTTATGGTTTTGGGGACTTCAACCTGCCTTCCTTGGGGGGTCGGGTTTGGCCCAGGAATTCATGGCTTCCATGGAGGCCATGGGCCTGACCCAATTGATTCAAGGCCCTACTCATGGAGGGGAAACACTCTTGACCTAGTTTTTGTCTCTGCACAGTGGCGGAGTGACAGAGGGCAGGTCACTATTACGACTCTGCCTGTTCCATGGTCTGATCACTATCTCCTACGAGTGGTCCTCCAACAGGCCGTCCCCCACTGCTGGGATGAGGAGCCACCTAGATGGTTCCGCCCCAGGCCCTAATGGACCCTGAGAGGTTCCAGGCAGAACTGGGTTTTTTTCCTTCTTCCCTTGCTCACAGCTCTGCCGAGGATCTGGCAGTAGCCTGGCATCGGGCTGCATCGGAGGCCCTCGACAGAGTTGTCCCCATGCGTCCCCTTGTGCACCGTGGATCCTGGTTAGCTCCTTGGTATACTGAGGAGCTCCAGGGGATGAAGCGCCGTCGAAGGGGTTTAGAGAGCAGGTGGAGGTCTACCCGTTCCCAATCCGACCGAGCCCAGTTGAGAACCTTTATTAGGACTTACCTGGTAGCTATGAGAGGGGAGATCTTATCTCTCCGCTCTCATAGCGTCCGCATAATCGCCCGGCCGCCCTGTTTCGGTTACTCGCTCCCTCCTGCAGTTGGAGGGGGGATCGGACCCGTTGCGGGTAAGGCTGAGGAATTTGTGCAATATCTGTCGGATAAGATTGCTCGTATTCGGGACGGGTTGTCCTCCGATTTGCAGTGGTCTGAGGAAGGGGTGCAGGGAGTCTGGCTATTTTATCTGGGATGAGTTGATCCAGTTTCCGAGGATGAAGTGGACAGGATTATGCGGCGAATGAGTTCCACCACCTGTTTGTTGGACCGTGTCCCTCCTGGCTGGCTTATGCCGCCAGGGAGGCCACCTGCGTTGGCTCGGGCAGTTATCAACGTTTCTTTAAGGGAGGGTGTCTTTCCCACCACCTTGAAAGAGGCAGTGGTGAGACCCCTCCTGAAGAAGCCTGCCTTGGACCCGACTGTGTTAGACAACTTTCGTCCAGTCTCCAACCTTCATTTTTGGCGAAGGTTGTTGAGAGTGTGGTGGCTCAACAGGTTCCGCTTTTCCTGGATGAAGCGGACTACCTAGATCCGTATCAATCGGGCTTCCGACCCGGGTACAGCACGGAGACGGCATTGGTCGCGCTGATGGATGATCTCTGGAGGGCTCGGATAGGGGTTTTTCCTCTGTCCTGGTCCTATTAGACCTCTCAGCGGCTTTCGATACCATCGACCATGGTATCCTTTTGCGTCGCCTTGAGGGGTTGGGAGTGGGGGCACCGTTCTTCGGTGGTTCTCCTCCTACCTCTCGGGCGGTCGCAATCGTGTTGGCGCGGGGGGTCAGGTCATCCCTGGATCCTCCTTGTGGGGTCCCTCAGGGGTCGGTCCTTTCCCCCTTTTATTTAACATCTACATGAAGCCACTGGGTGAGATCATCCGTGGTTTTGGGTGAAATTCCATCAGTACGCTGATGATACTCAGCTGTACATTTCCCCCCAGGCCAGATCAGTGATGCCCTCTCCCTGATGACTCGGTGTTTGGATGCGGTACGGAACTGGATGAGCGGGAACATGCTTCGACTCAACCCGGCCAAGACTGAGTGGCTGTGCATACCGGCGTCCCGGCCCAGTCAAGATTATCCATCTTTGGCCATAGGGGGAGAGGTGTTGCCCCCTGTGGATAGGGCGCGGAATCTGGGGTCCTCCTGGATGTACGGCTCTGGTTGGAGGAGCAGGTGGGGGCCGTTGCCAGGGGGGCCTTTGCCCAGCTCCGCCTGGTTCGACAACTTCGCCCTTTTCTGGACCGGGCGCCCTGCCACGGTCACTCATGCCCTTGTTACCTCCAGGCTCGACTACTGCAACAGTCTCTATTTGGGACTGCCCTTGCATACCATCCGGAGATTGCAGCTGGTGCAGAATGCTGGCGGGCGGGTGGTGATGGGAGTTACCCGGTTCTCCCATGTGACCCCCCTCCTGCGCGGCCTGCATTGGTTGCCGGTTGCGCTCCGGGTGAGATTCAAGGTTTTAGTGTTAACATACAAAGTCCTTCACGACATGGGTCCTCAGTATTTAAGGGAGCGTCTTCTTCCAATGTCGAATACCGATCGCCCTGTACGAGCTCATAGGCAAGGACTCCTCGGGGTCCCGTCGGCGGGTCAATGCCGCCTGGCGGTTCCCCGACGACGAGTCTTTTCTGTTGCAGCCCCTGACCTTTGGAATCAACTGCCTTTGGAGCTCCGCCTGGCCCCTGACCTCCGCACCTTTCGCCGCGACTTGAAGACCTGGTTATTTGACCAACCTGGGCTATGACCCTTTGGGGAGGGTTGTTTTAATTATTTTATAAATGTTTGAACTTATAATTTAATTTAATTGTTTTTTAATGTATTTATTGTCTCTTGTTTTTAGTTGTAAGCCACCCCGAGTCTTCGGAGATGGGGCAGCATATAAGTTCAAATAATAAATAATAAATAAATAAATAAATAAATAAATAAATAAATAAATAAATAAATATTAAACTACATTAGATAATATAAAATGACTATAATTTCCCCATCTGCCACAATTTTTGCAAATATCCTCCTTTTGAAAGGATAACTTAGGGGGAAACATTTCTCTGGATAATGATGGACATCTGAATGCCAGAAAGATTTTAGTATAGAAAATACGTTGCCATGTTAAACAATCATTACAAAAAGCGTAGCTATCGTGCCACTGTTGGAATCTGATTCTGAGGGGGATGTTGAGCAGCTGACAGGGAGTGGGAGTATGGCTCTGGTGGCTGTGGAAGAAACTGGGGAAGGGCACAGTCTGGCTAGGCCTTCAGATGAAGACCCAGGGCCGCCACCTCTTCATCCTAGGACATGCAGGGAGGAATGGAGAAGGGAGCAACATGAGTTATGTGGGTTATGGGGGAGAAAAGGACCCTGATTCCCTTCATTAGCTGCAGCTGGGAAAACAGGATTTAAAAAGGGTGTTTGTGCATAGAACTTTGCTAGAAGCAAAGCGTGAATTATCTTTGTTTGTCAAGTCTTATCTGGGTTCCAGCATCTACCCAACTGTGTGTGTTTCAGTATCTTTTGAAGTCTGCAATTCCTTAACCTGCTTGTCTCATTAATTGCTGCAGCCTAGTTTGTGTTGATTTTTATTTATAATGTACATGTACTGTGAGTTCGGACTGAATTTCTTCCCTTTAAAAACTGTTCTTGGGAGAGTTTTTTCTCCAGCTGATGATAACTGGACAATGGGGGCCAAGTTGGAGGTATTAAAGGGACTTTACCTACTTTTGTGACTTTGTTGCTTTTATGCCACACCCCAGGTCATCAGAGCAGCAAGGGGGTGGGGTGCAGAGTTAGAGGATGGTGCATCTAAATTGAAAAGAGAATAGGATTCTTTCTTCTTTAAAAAAAGAGCTGAAAAACACCAAGGTTTTGCTTCAGCTAATATTCATATTTTGCTTTTTTAGGAGTCAAACAATGAAACAAGACTAAACCCCAATTTCTGAAGGCAAGCTCTTCCATTGGTTAATTGTTCTCACTTAATTTCAGGTTGGTTCTCTCCTTGATTAGTTTCCATCCATTATTCCTTGTCTGGCCTTTGGGTTCTTTGGAAAATAAGCTGACCTTTTCTCTCAAATACTGGAATACCGCTATCATGTTTTCAATTCACTATTCAATCATGAATAGTAGTCAATCATAAATAGCAGAGTAAAACCATCAGAGACACTTTTACATCATTCATTAAAAAGAGAAGGAAAGAAAAAAGAAAGAATGGAGTGACATGATAGCAGTGTTCCAATATATCAGGGGATGTCACAAAGAAGAGGAGGGCAATCTATTGTCCAAAGCACCAGAAGGCAAGGCAATGGTTGGAAACTAATCAAGGAGAGAAGCAACCTAAAACTAAGGATAAATTTCCTAACAATGAGAACAATTAACCAGTGGAACAAATTGCCTTCAGAAGTTGTAAATGCTCCAACACTGGAAGTTTTAAAGAAGAGATTGGACAACCATTTCTCTGAAATGTTACAGAGTTTCCTGCCTGAGCAGCGGGTTGCATTAGAAGATCTCCAAGATTTCTTCCAATTCTATTATTTGTATTCTGTATGAATGCTTTCATATCAGGGGTGGGGTGCTGCCGGTATAACAACCAGTTCGGTGATTATGCGCTTTGTGTGCACACGCGGCTGACATGTGCTGCATGCACGTGAACAGCAAAGCAAAAATCCTTACCTGCTATATTATTTTGGGGGAGTAACACAGCTGAGGAGCAGCAATCCACTCTTCCACGCTGATCAGCTGGTATGATGAAGGTCACTACAGAGCAGGGGCAGATGAGTGGGCCAACATGATCATTGGAGTGAACCGGTTCACTCCCAACTGATCTTTGGAGCTAGGGATTTGCCCGAACCAGTCCGAACCAGCAGAATCCCACCCATTTGATATCCTTTAGGTGATAGCATTGCCATTTGTCTATCTTTGAAGATTTATTTATTCATCAAATTTATATACTGTCTATTACCCTCACTGAGGGACTGTACAAATAAAATATTAAAGCATAAAACCTCAGGATTCAGCTTTCCATTTTAACTTTTTCACCCTCTCTCCCTGTCTCTCTTGTCTTCTTCCCTCTTCTCTCTCCTCTCTCCCTCCCTCTCCTCACTCCTCTCCCTCCCTCTCCTCTTTCTCTCCTCTTTCCTCTCTTCTCTCTCTCCCTCCTCTCCTCCTCCACTTTCCTCCTCCTCTTTTCTGTCCTCTCTCTCTCCCTCTCTCCTCTATTAATCTCCCAAAGCCTCTGCTTTCAGCTGGCTAATAATGCCTGTTTCAAAAATCCCCTTCAACCCAGCTACTTTCTTACACCTGCTTTAAAACACACAGGGGCAATCTTGAGACAACATGAGTCTTACCATGTGACACATATGATATCCTCTGCAGCACATATGCTCTGTGAACCATATCCTGTGGTTTGTCTTCCTTTTACCACCAAATTTATATATTATAAGCCAATTTCTTTGTGAAGGAAACGAGCTGTATAGTGTCTTTGAATGTGTATAGTGCCTTTGATAGCAAAGTTGGAAGAGAACCTCTGAAGCCTTACACCAGACTTGAAGTCCTCCGGAGTAACTTTTTGAGTTATTATGCCCATTCTTCATCTGGGAAAATGTGGTTGTGGTCTGTCCTATTCATCATCATCTCAGGATTAAGTAAGTATTTATTTTCTCATGAAGTTAGACTCAGAGGTGGTATTCAGCTGGTTCTGACCAGTTTTGGAAAACCGGTATACAAAATTTTGAGTAGTTTGGAAAATCGGCAAATACCACCTCTGACTGGCCCTGCCCCATTTATTCTCTGCCTCCCGAGTCCCAGCTGATCGGCTGGGTTTTCTTTTGTTGCCCTGCATAGGAGAATGGAGCTGGAAAGCAGGTTAGTGGGGTGGGGTGGGGAGGGAATGGGGATTTGCAGTAACCTTCCCCACCAAGCCATGCCCACAGAACCAATAACAAAAAAATTTGTATCCCACCACTGGTTAGATTCCTTTGAATATTTGTCCCATTCACTAAACAGACTTTCCTATTTGAAAGCACCAATGAATCTTTGACACTTGTGTGATGCCTTGAACTAATGCAGTTTCAGCCTAACTGGGCAGGATGGGATTTGTCCTGTGCAGCCCTTACAAAAATTATAAATGTTTGCAAACACCAAGAAAATAGGTCAAAGCAGCAAGGTTGTTTCTGAAAAGTTATTAAGCATTTATTTCCATGTGTTTGGTTGGGCATATCTTCAGTTGTTTAGGTTCCTTCAAATCAGGTAGATACTTTGGATGATTTCTTAGAAATCGATAATAAATTATTTGCAAGGAATTACTAGAACAGATGGACTCAGCTGGAATGAAGAACATGTGTGTTTGTTGAGCACTCTTGGCAATGGGAATGATGGACAGAATATAAATCTGAGAAGGAATTTGTACATAATTTTTGCAGAGAAAGTAGGTCCAAGCAGCACTATGGTTATTTCTGAAAAGAGGGAAAAGGACTACTACTTCAACTCAGCTTATGCCTTCTGCATTTATCTTCTTTCCAGGAGGAAGCACAGGACAGTCAGTGGACCAAACATCTGGCATTGTGATTGTTACAGAAGGACAATCTCTGTTTCTCAAATGTGCCTATGAAGCACAATTCAGTGGCATAAATTACCCATTCTGGTACATTCAGCATCCTGGTCAGCCTCTAGAGATCTTGTTGAATGAAATTGACACGAAGACCCAAAGCTTTCAGGCTACTCACCATAAAAACAAGCAAAAAGGGACTTTTAACATGCAAAAACAAGCCATCCAGTTGAAGGACTCTGCTGTCTATTTCTGTGCATTTCAAGAGACACGGTGACAGGAAGCAGAAGGGCAGCCAATCAAAAACAAGAGAAAAAGGAGACAATGGTGGTATGGGCAAAAAACATTGGCCACAATATAGATTTGGAACATTGGGAAAAAATGTGGGGACTAAATTACAAATTAACTATGTCCGCAGCATACAGGGAAAATCTATATAAAATTTTTTATAGGTGGCATCTTCCCGCTGCCAGATTAGCAAAAACGTTCAACCTAAGCCCAAGCTGTTGGAAGTGTAAAAAGAAAAAAGGTACATATTTTCATATGTGGTGGATCTGGCCAGATGTCAAGAAATATTGGAATATGATTAAATTGTGGCTAGAAGAAATAACAAAACAGAAAATTAAACCCAAACCAGAACTATTTCTAGTAGGCATAATAACAGAAAAATATAATAAAAAAGATAAATACATTATGCTATATATCTTAACAGCTGCTAGGATTTCCTACGCACAATTTTGGAAGCAGGAAAATGTACCATCAGAAGATATTGTTATAAAAAAATTTAGATTGTGCAGAGATGGACAGACTAACAATGAAATTAAGAGACTAGGTAGAGTCAATATATTATAATGTCTGGGATGCCTGGTATGAATGGTTTAGGAATAAAAAGAAATCAAAATGACAATTAGGTAAAAAATAAGAAACTATACCTATATTTATATCTATATTTATATCTATCTATATTTATTTATATGTTAAGTTGATATTGTATAATGAAAGAAATGGGTATATAGAAAGATGATAAGGAAATGTAAAAGATGTTTTGACATTGATATAATGATGTATGGTTGATCTATACCCTCCCTCTGGTTGATCTATGCCCTCCAGGTTTCTGGGTTTTAACCAGCCACGGGCCCAAGGAAGGGGTGGTGGGTGGTGGCTGTGGTTATCCGGGAGACCTTGTTTCCAAGGGAGGTCACAGTTCCAGAGATAGGTGGGAGTGAGACCCTCCTCCTGAGGTGGGGGCCTAATGGTCGGGTGGGCTTGCTGCTCACATACCTTTCCCCCAGCTGTGTGACAGCAGCCCTGCCTGGGCTTCTCGATGTCCTCTTGGGGGTGGTGTTGGAGTTCCTGAGCCTTATAGTCCTGGGGGATTTCAATCTGCCCTCCCTGGGGAGCGCCGGGTTTGGCCAGGAATTCATGGCTTCTGTGGAAGCCATGGGCCTGACCCAACTGATTCAAGGCCCGACTCATGAGGGGGGAAACACTCTTGACCTAGTTTTTGTCTCTGAGCAGTGGCGTAGTGACAGAGGGCAAGCCACTTTTACGGCATTGCCCATTCCATGGTCCGATCACTATCTCCTATGGCTGATCTTCCAACAGGCCACCCCCCACGGCTGGGATGAGGAGCCACTTAGATGGTTCCGCCCCAGATGCCTGATGGACCCTGAGAGGTTCCAGGCAGAACTGGGGTTTTTTCCCTCTTCCCTTGCCCACAGCTCTGCCGAGGATCTGGCGGCTGCTTGGCAACAGGCTGCATCAGATGCCCTCAACAGGGTTGTCCCCATGCGTCCCCTCACACACTGTGGATCCCGGATGGCTCCTTGGTATACCGAGGAGCTCTGGGAGATAAAGCATCATAGGAGGGGTTTAGAGAGCAGGTGGAGGTCCACCTGCTCCCAATCCGATCGAGCCCAGCTAAGAGCCCATATTAGGACTTCCCTGGTAGCTATGAGAGCGGCAAGAAGGTCTTATCTCTCCGCCCTCATAGCGTCTGCAGATAACTGCCCAGCCGCCCTGTTATGGGCTACCCGCTCTCTCCTTCATACAGGGAAGGGGGCGGACCCGTTGCGGGGAAGGGCTGAGGAATTTGGTCAACATCTGTCAGACAAGATTGCCCGGATTCGGAGCGGATTGTCCTCTGATTTGCAGTGGTCTGAGGAACAGGATACAAGCAGTCTGGCCAGTGTGATCTGGGATGAGTTCGATCCTGTTTCCAAGGATGAAGTGAACAGGACTATGCGGTGGCTGAGTTCCACCACATGTTTGTTGGACCCGTGTCCTTCCTGGTTGGCTTATGCCTCCAGGGAGGCCACCTGCGGTTGGCTCTGGGCAGTTGTCAATGCTTCGCTAAGAGACGGTGTTTTTCCCTCCGCCTTGAAGGAGGCAGTGGTGAGACCCCTCCTGAAAAAGCCTGCCCTGGACCCGACCGTGTTAGACAACTTTCGTCCAGTCTCCAACCTTCACTTTTTGGTTAAGATTGTTGAGAGTGTGGTGGCTCGGCAGTTTCCACTCTTCCTGGATGAAGCGGACTACCTGGACCCATACCAATCGGGCTTCCGACCTGGTTTCAGCACGGAGACAGCATTGGTCGTGCTGATGGATGATCTCTGGAGGGCGCAGGACAGGGGTTTTTCCTCTGTCCTGGTCCTATTAGATCTCTCAGCAGCTTTCGATACCATCGACCATGGTATCCTTTTGCGACGCCTCGGGGGGTTGGGAGTGGGGGGCACTGTTCTTCAGTGGTTCACTTCCTACCTCTCGGGGTGGTCGCAATCGGTGTTGGCAGGGGAGCAGAGGTTGAGCCTGAGGGCGCTCTCTTGTGGGGTCCCTCAGAGGTCGGTCCTCTCCCCTCTTTTATTCAACATCTACATGAAGCCGCTGGATGAGATCATCTGTGGTTTCGGGGTGAGATTCCATCAGTACCCGGATGACACCCAGCTGTACATCTCCACCCCGAACCAGATCAGTGATGCCCTCTCCCTGATGACCCGGTGTTTGGATGTGGTACGGATTTTGATGAGCGGGAACATGCTTTGACTCAACCCGGCCAAGACTGAGTGGTTGTGCATACCGGCATCTCAGCCCAGTCAGGAATATCCATCTTTGGCCATAGGGGGAGAGGTGTTGCCCCCTGTGGAGAGGGCGCGGAATCTGGGGGTCCTCCTGGATGTACGGCTCTGGTTGGAGGAGCAGGTGGGGGCCGTTGCCAGGGGGGGCTTTGCCCAGCTCCGCCTTGTTTGTCAGCTTCACCCATTTCTGGACCGAGATGCCCTGCGCACAGTCACTCATGCCCTTGTTACCTCTAGACTCGACCACTGCAACGCTCTCTATCTAGGACTGCCCTTGCATACCATCCGGAGATTGCAGCTGGTGCAGAATGCGGTGGCACGGGTGGTGATGGGAGTTTCCTGATTCTCCCATATTACCCCCCTCCTGTGCGGCCTGCATTGGTTGCCAGTTGCACTCTGGGTGAGATTCAAGGTTTTGGTTTTAACATACAAAGTCCTTCACGGCATGGGTCCTCAATATTTAAGGGAGCGACTACTGACGATATCGAGCGCCAACCACCCTGTGCGAGCACATAGGCAAGGACTCCTCGGGATCCCGTCGGCAAGTCAATGTCGGCTGGCGGTCCCCCGGCGACGAGCCTATTCTGACGCGGCCCCTGACCTCTGGAACCAACTGCCCCTGGGGCTCCGCCTGGCCCCTGACCTCTGCACCTTCCGCCATGATTTGAAGACCTGGTTGTTTGACCAATCCGGGCTGTGACCCCTCCCTGGAAGGGGACAGGTTTTAAATTACTTAAATTATTGTAAATTTTAGTTTTGTAACTTTTTGGGCTTGTAAATGGTTTAATTCGTTTTAATTATTTATTGTCGCTGTTTTTAGTTGTGAGCCGCCCCGAGTCTTCGGAGATGGGGCGACATACAAGTCCAAAAAATAAATAAATGTATAAAGTTTGATTTTATGTTTTTAAATTTTGAAAACTAAATAAAATTTAATTAAAAATAAAATAAAAACAAAAACAAAAACAGGAGAAAAAGTATTAAGAGCAGAGACAGGGGGATTCTGTAATTGTCAATTGATTCACTTAACAATGGATATTTTTTCAGACTGACATTTTGTATTATGAAGATCTCTCTTTCTCTCTCCCCCTCATGTATATTTATCCTCACAGTTTCCTCTCCATTCACCTGGCCAACAATATTGTTTTCTTTCAGAAATTACCTTCAGCACTGAGATCCTTCCTTCAACCAAGCTGCTTTCTTATAGCTCCTTTTAAACACATGGTGGCAATCTTGAGACAATATGAGTCTTACCAGGTGACACCTATGATATCCTTGGTAGCACATATGCTTCATGAACCATATCCTGTGGTTTGTCTTCCTTTTGCCACCAAATTTACATATGAGAAGCCCATCTCTTTCTTTCTGAAGTGAAATTTTGCATCTCTTCCATAGCAAAATTGGCAGAGAAACTCTGAAGGTGACTACAACAGCTTTGAAATCCTCCAAATATATAAATGGTTAGTAACCCCATTCTTCACCTGGAAAAAATGTGGCTTTTTATCATCACCATCATCTCATTTTTAAGTAAGTATTTATTTCCTCACAATGTTTTTTTAAAGTTTTTTATTTTTTATTTTATAACATGTAAAAAATCCAATTTCAATTGAACAGTGTGTTGTCTGGGTACAAGTCGTTTCATGAAATAATAGTCAAAGTGTTTACAGCAGTATTCATTGCATTAGTATCAATTATATAATATTAATAATAATAATAATAACAATGATATTTGTTTAACCAATTTAACATACCTTCCTTATACAACTGATCCACATAGTTCCCTATTTCTAGCTGCTGTTTTTGTCAGCTAACCATTGATAAAAAAATATGCAGTTTCTTTCTTTTCCTTAATTATAAGTGTAAGCCTATCAATTTTTGCATATCCTAATATTTTTTAATTACATTTTCATCTGTTGGGATCTCTTCACTTTTCAATTGCTGTGCAAATATAATTCTAGCTGCAGTCAATACATGTAAATCGAATATACATTCCCTTTGTTATACTTCTTGGGTAGAATTCCCAACAAAAATGTCTCTGGTTTCAAATCGATATGCTGTTTTATCATTTTTTTCCAGCCATGTATGTATTTTTGTCCAATAGTTTTTTTCACTTTTTAACATGTCCACCACATATTTCCTCACAATGTTGAACTATACTGTAGGTTTTGGCTAGGTATATATTTGGTTGTTTAGGTTCCTTGAAATGAGGTAGAAAATGAGGTGGAAAATGTTTGGAAAATGGACAAAAATATTGCAAGAACATGGACAGAAGTATTTAACTGGAAGAAAGGATCTTTTGTGTAAATGTTCAATATGTTTGATGGTGAGCATGGTAGAAAGAATGTAAAACCAGGAAGGAATTTGTCCATGGTAACCCTCATAATTAGCATAGATGTTTCGACACAGCAAAAAAAGAGTCCAAGTAGCAGCAAGATTGTTTCTGAAATAGGGAAAATTGCCTATTTGTTGATCTCTCTAGCTAGCTTCATGCCTTCTCCATTATCTTCTTTCCAGGAGGAAGCACAGGACAATCTGTGAAGCAAACAACTGGCATTATGACAGTTACTGAAGGACAACTTGTCTCTCTCCATTGTTCTTATGAAGCACAGTTTAAAGGCACGCATTACCAATTCTGGTACATTCAGCCTCCTGGTCAACCTCCAAAATTGCTTTTGGCATCTTATTCAAAACAAGCTCAACAAGCTCAAGGTTTCCAAGCTACTCACATTCCCCATGAAAACAAGGAAAAAGGGACTTTCAACATGCAGAAACCAGCCATCCAGTTGAAGGACTCTGCTGTCTACTTCTGTGCATTTCAAGAGACACAGTGACAGGAAGCAGAAGGGCAGCCAATCAAAAACAGGAAGAAAAGAATTAAGAAGAGAGATAAGGAAACTTTGTTATTGGTGCCCTTGCACTCCAAACTTCTTTTTAAGACTGAAAATAGCTCCTCATTTCCTTGTCCATACCAGCAGGGCCAGAGAGGGAAACTGTTCCCCCCACCCCTATTTTTTGGCCAATTGAGCAAAAACTAAAATGCTCAATCCTTTCTTCCTTTCTTGTTTCTGAGATGTTGCAATTCTGTTTCTCTACATTATTTCTTTTGACCAAGGGTCTTCAAACTTGGCAAGTTTAAGACTTGTGGACTTCAACTCCCAGAATTCCTAACATGACTGGAGGAGGAATTCTGGGAGTTGAAATCCACAATTTATTTTCTTATATGTGTCCATGTATTTATAACTATGTTTATACTTATACCTATTATCTTGTAAGCAATTGACTAATCAAATAAATTAAAAAAATAAATTAAGTCTTAAAGCTGTCAAAGTTTGAAGACCCCTAATTTTAACTATTGAAGTCTTAGCTTCAAGTATTTTAGCTTGTTGACTGAGCCTCGCAGAAACTTGAGCGTTGGGACACATACAATTTTACTAAACCCTTGTTACTCATATTAGATACATAACAATGTGAAATCACAGCTGCCACATCATTAACTGGTGTTGGCCTTCATTTGCAAGGCACATTAAGATTGGCAGAGAAGTTCTGAAGATGATTTGCTTTGAAATCCTCCAAATAATATTTTGGGGATAGTACCCCATTATTTATTTGGAAAAATGTGCCTGTGGTCTCTGCTCCTCCTCCTCCTCATCATCATCATCATCTCATTTTTAAGTCAGTATTTATTTCTTCACAATGTTTGACCTGCAAGGTTGTCAAACTTGATTTCATTGAGGGCCACATCAGGGTTGTGTTTTACCTCAGGGGGGGAAGTGGGTGTGGCCAGCTTGACATCACTCATGTAGTGGGCACCTGTGGTAGCTTGAATGCTCTGTCAGCAAAAATGGAGCTCCATTTTTTTCTGAAAGAGGCACCACAGGCTTGTTCTTCACTGTTTCCAGGGTAGATTTGTTCTGGTCCTGCTCCCTAAACAGGACAAACTCTCTGATATGAACTCAAAAGGTTCCTTTATTAGGAATGTTAAGTCTGCATGAAGAGTCAGACGCGAGGAGTTCCAGCAAAGAGTTTAAGTGACTACAGCTCGAATGGACCTGTCTTGGCTTGGCTAGGGCTGCCTCTGATAGCCTGCAGCCGTGGTTGCCAGCCAATGGGAGTGCAGGGTTTCTTCCTGCACTATTTAAACCAATACCATTTGACATTTTACAAGAACAGTTCAAATAAACCAATAACATTCAAACCTACATACATAACACCCCTCCCCACTAGGTTCAGTCCATACCAAACCCCAACCTATCTAATGTATTCCTTTAAATAGGTGGGGCTCTTACGTGTACGTTGAGACCTTCGTGGTTCAGAAGTTTTAACATTCTCACCCAGTGAGAGGGGAAATGTGTCTGCTGACATTTCCCTGTTGGGACTTCCTGTGAAAGGAGACCCTGTTAGACTGTTAGAATCTGGTCTCTCCTCCCAACCCATCTCCATTCCAATGTCAGCACCCAAGTCAGGTAGTGATGTGCAATCTTCCACTTCTAAGGATGGATCTTGGCATTGTGACAGGGTTCGGGATGGTTTCTGTCACAATGGCTCGTTACACATGGGGTTGATTCTTGCTTGCTGATTTTCCTCCTGTTCCCCCCTTCCCCCTAGAGTGACATCAGGTGAGGGACCCAGAGAGAGACAGGGGCGATGTTCCTGAGGGAACCTGGATCTAAGTTGGTCAATGTGCCTGCTCCAGAGGAGGCCATCCTCTGTGTGTACCCTGTAAGAACGAGGGCCAGTGATGTGAGTTATTTCAGCAGGAATCCACAAAGGTTCACCTATAAGGTTCCTAGCATATACAGAATCTCCCACACTGAAAGAACGAACTTTGGAAGTGGAATCCAGTGGTGCGTTGGGTGCGTAAGTGGGATGAAGGCGGTTAAGGGAAGACCTAAGTTTCCTACCCATCAACAACTCTGCTGGGGACAAGTTATTTGATGGGCTAGGAGTGATGTGCTGAATACTAAAGAAGCTTTTCAAGCTTCTCAGTGATAGCCCCAGGACCCAGCTGCTGAAGCTTCTCTTTGGTAAAGCGTACCATGCGTTCAGCCCGGCCATTAGCCGAAGGGTGCCCAGGGGCAGTGAGGGCATGTCTGATACCCTGTTGTGCTAGAAAGGATTCAAAAATGTTAGATGTGAATTGAGGGCCATTGTCAGAGACAAGGACATCTGGTAACCCATGGGTTACAAACAATTTTCTGAGCTGCTTGATGACAGCCTCAGTTGTAGTGGATGTCATGGGAATTACCTCTAGCCATTTGGAATATGCATCTACTATAACAAGAAAAGTGTGCCCTCTCGTAGGGCCTGTGAAATCAATGTGGATTCTAGACCATGGGCCCCTAGGACATTCCCATTCCTGTGGGGGGGCGTGAGGTGGAGCAGGCCTGACTACCTGGCAATTGGAACAAGATGCTACCCAGTTTTCAACCATTTTGTCAATACCTGGCCACCATACATAACTCCTGGCCAAACCTTTCATCCTTACAATCCCAGGATGACCCTCATGTAACATTTCCAAAACCTCCCTTTGCAGTTTTGCAGGAATAACCACCCTGTTACCCCACAAAATACATCCTCTTAATACAGATAATTCAGTTTGCCTGGACTTAAAAGGTTGGGCAAGGTGAGGTAGATCTTGAAGAGGCCAACCTTTCTTAATCCAGCCTATAACAGGTGCCAACACAGCATCTTTGGCAGTCTCTCTGGCAATCTCAGCAGCATGGACTGGAAGCTTAGCAACAGTCTCTAGGAAAAAGGTGTGAGTTTCAAGTTCAAAGTCCTCCTTGTGGCAAGGTAGTGGGCAACAACTCAGTGCATCAGCATGTCCAATGTCCTTGCCAGGCCTGTGAATCAGTTTGTATGAATAGGCTGCAAGAAATTCAGTCCATCTCAACATTCTTGGTGACAGGATATTAGGTGTAGGTTTGTCTTCTGCCACAATGCCTAATAAAGGTTTGTGATCTGTAACAATGGTGAATGACCTGCCATACAGATATTCATGAAATTTCTTAACAGCTGCAACAACTGCTAATGCCTCCTTGTCCAGTTGGCTATAATTCCTCTCTGCTTTGGACAAAGTGCGAGAGTAAAATGCAATAGGGGCTTCCCTTCCACTGGGAAGCCTGTGACTCAACCCCCCCCACACACTCCAAAAGGGGATGCATCACAAGTCAGAATAACAGGTAAATTCTCAGAGAATTGTATCAATACAGCATCAGGTGTGATTAATCTCTTAATACTGTTAAATGCTGATTGTTCCTTCCTCCCCAGATCCAACAGCCTTCTTATCAAGCAGCAATGTAAGGTTCAGCAATGGATGCTTTGTGAGGTAGAAACATGTGATAAAAGTTAATGAGTCCAAGGAAGGCTTGTAAGTCTGTCTTGCATCGAGGTTTAGGGGCTTTCTTGATTGCTTTAACCTTGGCATCAGTAGGATGGATGCCATGCTTGTCAATCATGTACCCCAGGAACTCAACCCTGTCTGTTTTGAGTGTGCATTTGTCTTCCTTGACTTTCAAACCCGCTTTTCTGAATCTGGTAAGGACTTCTCTGAGTTTCTCTTGAAGCTGAGTGTCATTTTCAGCAGAGATTAACACATCATCAAAGTAAGGCACTACCCCTGGCAGTCCTTGCAACATTCTTTCCATAAGGCTTTGAAAAATGCCAGGTGCCACGTTTACTCCAAATTGTAGTCTTTTACATTTGAAGCACCTCTATGAGTCACAATTGTTTGTGCCTCTGCAGTGGCATCATCAACTGTTATTGTTGATATGCCTGAGCCAAGTCCAGTTGGCAAATACTGTACCCCTGCCAAGGAATGGAGCAGATGATGCACAATGGTACTGGTATGCCTCTTTGCTGCAGCGCATGGTTAAGTGTCCCCTTATAGTCACCACAGATTCTCACTGACCCATCAGCCTTGCTGGTGTGACTATGGGTGTTTCCCATCTGGAGTGATCAGTGGGCTCTAAAACCCCTTGAGCAATTAATTTATCTAATTTGTGCATCAATCTTTTCCTTTAAAGCAATGGAACCCTCCTGGGCTTTAAACGAATTGGGGGCACCTTGGGATCTAGGTTGAAAGTGATAGGGGTCCCCATATACTTGCCCAGTCCTTCGCTGAAGACCTCTGGAAACTCAGACTTCAAGGACTCCTCCCATTCAGAGCTGCTCACGTGATTGATGCCAGTCACCTCATGCCTAGTGGCTGAACCACTCAAGTCCCGCAAGCTTGGGTGATCCTTGTCCACGATGGTCAGAGGCAAACGTTTGGTGTGGCCTTTAAACTGCATGTTGAAATTTCTCGCTCCAACTACTGGAATCTTGTTCCCTTGGTAGTCTTTAAGAGTCAGTGCTTGCTTCTGGAAATGCTTCTTCTGGATGTTGGGAAGGAGTCTGTGGATAGTGTCCCATGACACCATAGATAAATAAGAGCCTGAGTCCACTTCCATTTGGCAAGGCCTTCCTTCAATAAACACCTTCACGTGTACTTTTCTGCTTTTTAAGGGTGAAGAATGACCAATAGTGATTGTTTGGTGAGTTTCATTCTTGCCTTTTGCTTCTGAATTTCGCCCCATCTTTTCAAGAAATGGTGGGCTTAAAGTCTTTGTCAGGAATTTTTTCCTACTAGGTGGAGTTCTGGATGATTTGCAGACTCTGGCTATGTACCCCAATTTCTCACAACGTAGGCAGATGAGTCAAAGAACTTGCATTCGTGGGGGTTCCCCCCCCCACAGCCTCTGCAATAGAATCCTTGCCTGTTTTTCCCAGAGTCTTTTCTCTTCTTCTCCATTCTGAGTCTAAAAATCCCCTCCTCTGCCTCACTGCCATCTGAATCAGAGTCTATTTGTTCATATGGGCTGTTGTGGATTTTTCCCCATCAGACTGGCTTGAGGCTGGCTTGAGGCCTTGTTAATCTTTTTCATGGCCGCTGCTGAGGACTTGGTGGCTTCCGCTGAAACAGCTTCTTCAATGGCCTCTTTAAACGTTATCTTAGGTTTCATTAACAGTTTGCTTTGTAAGACCTTATCTTTGAGGCCTAAAACAAACCGATCACGCATGGCCTCTTCTAAGTTTGGTA
>CM019155.1:141960772-141998790 GCA_009733165.1 Naja naja
AGCCTGCAGCCGTGGTTGCCAGCCAATGGGAGGTGGAGGGTTTCTTCCTGCACTATTTAAACCAATACCATTTGACATTTTACAAGAACAGTTCAAATAAACCAATAACATTCAAACCTACATACATAACAAGGAATGCTGGCAGCCCTGGCAACAAGTTCCTCTCACAGGCTAACATGTCCATCTGGCCAGAAGATGAATAGTTGTCTCCCACCTATTCAAGTCCGCCCCCTGCCTTTTATCCCCAGAGCTAGCAGTGGTGTCTCTTCCTTCCCCAGGATTGGCCCACAGATTTCCACTGCTGTCTTCTTCTCTGCCATCTGTGCAGTCGCACCTCAGGCACTGTACCCATCTCCTGCTCCTCTTCTTCATCAACCATCTCCAGACCTGGCGGCTGATGACTCTCCATCTGAGGGCTGATAGATGGCCCAGGATCCACCTCTATTTCCCTCTCTGCCAGCTCCATTCCCTCTTTCCCTCAGAGCTCCCAGGTTGCCCTGATGCTGATCTTGACTCCCACACCTCCTCCTCTGATTCAGCTACTGGAAGAGCCGGCAGCCAACAGGCCACAAGATTAACAGGCCTGTTCCAGCCCATGGGCTTTGCTTTTCACACTCCTGGACTACATATTTTAGTTGTATCTCGTGTTTAGTTTCCTTAAACAGATAGAATAGGATCCCCTGGAAGATTCTGGGAAATTGGCAGTAAGTCATCTGCAAGGAATACACAAGAATAGATGTATTTAGTTGGAAAGAAGATTGAGTGTGCATGTTCAGTGTGTTTGGTGGTGGACATCAGGCAAAGAATGTATAATCATGAAGGGATTTGTGCAGGTTGGATCTCAGAGTCAGTCAGCATTGGTGTGTGTGCAGACAGTAAGAAAATAAGTCCAAGAAGCACAAGTTTGTTTCTGAAAAGTGGGAGAAAGGCCTAACTCTCCAGCTAACTTTATGTCTTCTCCATTATTTTATATCCAGGAGGAAGCACAGGACAGTTGATGAAGCAAGCGTCTGGCATTCTGTTTGTTTCTGAAAGACAACTTCTCTGTTTATATTGTTCCTATGAAACAGAGTTTATTAGCTCCTCTTACACATACTGGTACATTCAGCACCCTGGTCAACCTCTGAAGCTCTTGTTGACTGAGAAGGACAATGAAGTCCAAGGGTTCTATGCTACTCTCCATGAAGGAAAGAGAAATGGAACTTTCAATTTAGAGAAAGATGTCAGTCAGCTGAAGGACTCTGCTGTCTACTTCTGTGCCATCAGAGACACAATGAGATGAAGTAGAAAGGGAGGCAATCCCACTGTCACCTCTGCTGTTCATCACAATATTAGAAACATTGTTAGAGAGAATTAGGGGGAACAAGAACATGAAAGGAACTAAAGTTAAGAACCAGGAATACAAAGTACAGGCATTTGCCAATGATATGGTATTTGTGATAGAAGAACCAATGGAACAAAATTGGAGAATGCAAGATTAATAAAAAAATAAAATTAAATTAAAGGTCAATTAAGGGAAAACTAAAATGTTAGTTAAAAATATAACAAATAATAAACAAAAAAAATTGAAAGAGATAATGGGATTGCAAATAGTAAACAAAATTAAATATTTAGGAATTTGGATGAGGGCGAAAACAATAATGCTGTGGCAAGATAATTATATTAAAATTTTGAAACAAATTAAGAAAGATTTGGATAACTGGAATAAAATGCAAATATCATTTCTGGGAAGAATAGCAACAATAAAAATGAATATATTACCTAAAGTTCTATATCTATTCCAGACAATACCAATATTGACAAACAATTTTTTTTTCACAGAATTGGACAAAATGGTGATGAAATTTATATGGGCAGGGAAAAGGGCGAAAATAAAGAAAAAATATCTACAAAATGATAGAGGCAGAGGTGGCTTTGGGCTCCTGGACTGGGAGATCTATTATAAAGCTACGATATTGGTGTGGATAAGGGATTGGGTGAAATTGGGAAACAAAAGAATACTGACATTAGAAGGGCATGATTTACAAACTGTGGCACTCATTTCTGTGGAATCTGACTGATAAAAAACAGAGGTATTTCACGAGACACATAGTATGCAAATCACTGATTAAAAATTGGTCTGAAATAAGGAAGAAAAACTATACTAAAATACCAAGATGGTTTTCAACAATGGAGGCAACATTCCACCCCAATACAATGGAGCTAAATAAAAAACTCAAATATTATCAGATACTAGATACAGAGGGGAGATTAAAAATGAGACAGGAGCTGGAAACACAAGGAATAACGATAGACAATTGGGTTTACTTACAAATTAAAATGAGGTATAATAAAGATATAAAAGAGTATGGAATAGAGACAAAGAATACACAATTGGATAAAGTACTTTTGGGGCCAGAAGAAAAACTGATATCTAAATTATACAATCTACTATTAGAACAGGAAAGAGCAGAGCAATTAGTGAAAGGACCAATGCTAGCGTGGGAAAAAAAATATGGGATATAGTTTGGATTTGAATGACTGGGAGGAGATTTGGGAGAAAAACCTGACATATACAAAATCGGTGGCATACAAAGAAAACCAGTACAAAATGATATATAGGTGGCACTTGGCCCTGCTAGATTGGCAGTTATTTACAGCGCAAACCCTAAATGTTGGAAGTGTAAAGATAAAATTGGCACGATATTTCCATGTGGTGGACATGCCCAAAGTGAGGAAGTATTGATTGAAATTAAAATTGGATTGAGAAGTGACAAAATGTGAACTGGAGTGGAGACCAGAACTGTATTTACTGGGAATGATAAAAGGAAACTTTCCCGCAAAGGACAAATATTTGATTACACACTTACTAACAGCGGCACGAATCTCTTTAGCCCAGAAATGGAAAGAATCCATAATGCCATCCATACAAACTGTAATTAGGAAAACATATGAATGCGTGGAAATGGAAAGATTAACACTCAAATTAAATGAAAAAGAGGATTCGGAGTATTACAAGATATGGGATAGATGGTATGACTGGGTGGAACAAAATGCAAAAAGAAGGACGAGGGAAAAAGGAACCCAGGAAAAATAGGGCATTAAAGTGAAAGAAAGGATGTTATAGATAATATGTAATATTATATAGTGATCTAGATGGAGATTCAGAAAAATTAAAATCATAACCCAAACCTAGCATATAGGAAAAATTGATAATGAATAATGTTATGTATATTTTATTGTTAAGGGTAAAAGTGTATACCCAATCTGAAACTCAAACCAAAAGAAGAAAATGCATTGTGCATTGTTGTGTATTTATGTTATTTGTATTTGTATGTCTGTGTTTTTTAACATTTGTAAATAAATCTTTTTAAAACTTTAAAAAAAAGAAAGGGAGGCAATCAAAAACAAGAGGAAAAAAATGGAGAAATTTGCATTTACACTTCAAAATTCTCCTCAAGTGTGAAAAGAGTTCCTGATCTTCTTGTCCATCAGACCATTGGGGCCAGATTTGCCAATTGAAACTGCTATAATCCTCACTATTTTCATTCTTTTTTTTCTTGATAATGTTCTGCAACTTGGTTTCCCCATGACCTTATTCCTCTGCCATTTTGAAGTCTTTGAAAGTGACTTGATTCTGCTTGTTTATTTAGCTTCCCAGAAACTTGAAAATTGGGAATAAAAGGGCATTATTACTATTAGACGGATGTGATGGCTCAGTGGCTAAGACACTGACTAAGCTTGTCGATCAGAAAGGCTGGCAGTTCAGCGGTTTGAATCCCTAGCACTGCATAACAGAGTGAGCTCCCATTACTTGTCCCAGCTTCTACCAACCTAGCAGTTTGCAAGCATGTAAAAATGCAAGTAGAAAAATAGGGACAAATTTGGTGGGAAGGTAACAGCGTTCTGTTTGCCTTCAGCATTTAATCATGCCAGCCACATGACCACGGAGATATCTTTGGACAGCACTGGCTCTTTGGCTTTGTAATGGAGATGAACACCACCCCCTAGAGCCAGAAATGACTAGCATGTATGCATGAGGGGAACCTTTACCTTTTTACCTATTGCTATTATTATATACATCACAATGAAACCAGAGCTTCCAGATTTTAGCTGGTGCCAGTCTTCATTTTTCCAAGAATCTAGACTGTTGTAATGTATTGGCATGGTCTGTGTGTGGGATGCAGGTAATATGCTGCCATTGACAGATGGAAAATTTATCAATGTGCAGATTTTCTAAGTGTCATCAAACATTATTTACTGAGTCAAATATCCTGGTAAATGCCTGGACTACCACTGACTAGTTATGACATAATTTTTCCACTTCAATTTTCAGATCTCAAATTATTATTATTTGATGGATTGTTAACCAGATACTGGTTGTTTAAATGAAAGAGTAAGATCAGTTTCAGAAGCAATGTGAGAAGTTCCCACTCTTTTTTCAGTAGCAGATATTATTGGGGAATTCTCTTGTTTGTTCACTTCCTTTTGTCTACTGCTTGCAAGGTAGACCGGACAAGAAGTGTACTTTTTCCCTTCATTGCCTTTACTCACCAAGAAATAAGGGATGGTTCTTTCCTTTCAACATTGGGATCCTTCCTTCAACCCAGTTGCCTTCTTACATCTACGTTAAAACACATGGCGGCAATCTTGAGACAAATCAGTCTTACCAGAGCCTAACCTGACAAAGACTTTTAGCAGACAAACAATTCTTACCCTAGTCCAATGGTTCTTTTAGGATTATGGTCCCCAAATGTACTTGGACTTGCATCCAAATCAACCTTGCCATGATGATGTGAAAAATTATACTAACGCTTCCAAATACCTTGCACTAGTGGTTTCACAGCATTTTATACTGCAGTTAAATGCCACCTGTTTGGACCGGTTCAACTGAACCGGTAGCAAAAATTGCTACCAGTTCGGCCAAACAGGTAAAGAAGAAAAGCTCCGACAATCAGCTGAGAAGAGAAAGAAGAGAAAAGTGAAGGATTGGCACCTGCCCCTGAGCTTTTCTGTTCCTTATCCTCTCAGCTGATTGGCATGGCAGAGCCTCAGCTGGTCTTTGGAAAGCTGCATTCATGTGCAAAGTGCGCAATCACCGAACCGATAGGGAAACTGGTAGAATCCCACCACTGATTTTATACCAAGAATAATGACTATCTGGGCTAGGATAAGAGCAACTGTTATCTAACCATCTGGATGCACTTGTCTCAACAATCATGGTAAAGAATATTTTCATAGCATTTAGGTGATAGCATTGTGAGTTGTCCATGCAGAAGAACTTTGTATATTAGGTTTCACTTTTTCATTTTAATCATGTAAACTCCAAAATAATTCTTTCCAAATCACATTTCATATTGTACACACATCACTCTTCCTCTTCTCTCTTCTATCAATCCTACCACTTTACTCTCCTTTCACCTGGTCAACAACATCTTTTTCTTTCATAAATCACCTTCAACACTTAGATTCTTCCTTTAAAGGAGAGGTTTCCTTATACCTACTTTAGAACACATGGTGGCAATCTTGACTTAACATGAGCCTTGCCAGTTGACACATATGATATCTCCTGTAGCACATATGCTCAGTGAATCATGTCTGTGGTTTGTCTTTCTTTTGCTACCAAATTTACATATGAGAAGCCCACCTCTTTGTGAAAGGAAAAAGCTGTTCAGTTTCTGAGTCTTTTTTAGACCAAAGCTGGTAGGGAAGCTCTGAATGTGAGCTTTGAAATCATCCTAAAAATTTTTTGAGGGTAATGCATCCATTCTTTTTGAGGGTAGCACAGCCACATCAGGAAAAAATGTGGCTCTTCCTTGTGTTCATCATCTTCATTTCACTTTTAAGTAAGTATTTATTTGTCCACAGTGATTGAATATAGGTTTTGGCTGGGCATATCTTGAGTTATTTGGATTCCTTGAAATTAAGTAGAATAAGATACCTTTGAAAGTATCTGTGTGATTGTCAATAGAGTTTTGCAAGTAATATGAATGACAGAAATATTTAGCTGTATTGAAGCTTGTGTGTGCATACAGATTCAGTGTGTTGGTAGTGGGCATGATTGAAAGAATATTAAAACTGGGAAGGAATTTCTCCAGGATAATGCTCATAATTATGTTTGCAGGCATTAAGAAAGTAGGTCCAAGCAGAACTGAGGTTGTTTCACAGATGAGACAGAAAGATCTACTTGTCTACTTCTCCAATTAACCTCATGCCTTCTACATTATTTTCTGTCCAGGAGGAAGCACAGGACAGTCGGTGAAGCAAACATCTGGCAGTCTAACAGTTTCTGAAGGAAAACATCTGTCTCTCAGTTGCTCCTATGAAACACAATTTAGTAACACAGTCTTTACATACTGGTATATTCAGCACCCTGGTCAGCCTCTGAAGTTCTTGTTGACTGAGTATGAAAATGATGGCCAAGGATTCCATGCTACCCACCACGAAGGAGATAAAAATGGGACTTACAATTTAGAGAAAGAGGCTAGTCAGCTGAAGGACTCTGCTGTCTACTTCTGTGCCATCAGAGACACAATGAGAGAAAGCAGAAGGGGAGCCAATCAAAAACAGGAGCAAAGAATTAAGAGTAGGGACAGGGGAAATTTGCATTTCTGGCACTTGTACTTCAAAATTTTCTCAAGGCTGAAAATATATCCTGATCTCCTTGTGATTTATCTCCTTTGCTCTCCTGATCTATCATTGAGACAGTCTTCCTTTCTTTCTTCCCTCCTTCCTTCCTTCCTTCCTTCCTTCCTTCCTTCCTTCCTTCCTTCCTTCCTTCCTTCCCTTTTCTGCTAATTGAATAGAACAACTAAAATCCCTCCCTCCCTCCCTCCCTCCCTCCCTCTCTTTCTTTCTTTCTTTCTTTCTTTCTTTCTTTCTTTCTTTCCTTCTTTCTTTCTTATATTTTGCAAATCTGTTTTTCCCATAATATTATCCTCACTCTTGAAGTCTTTTAACAGACTCTTTTAAATTTAGCTTGTTGGCTGAGCTTCCCAGAAACTCAAGCTGCTTCCAGTTTTTTAACTGGTCTTGGCCTTCAATCTCATCCATTTTTTCCCAAGAATCTAGAATATTGTAATGTACAAGTGTGGTCTATGTGTGGATTCACACTGTGCAGTCATTTACCATAGACAGATGGAAATTTTGTCAATGTGCAGATTTACTATGCGCCATCAAAGATTCTTCACTAGGACGAATGTCCTGAGAAACACTTTGACCACCAAAGGCAGCCTATGCCATAATCTTTCAACTTTGATTTTCTGACCTTGAATTATTATTATTAAATTATTATTATTACTCTCCCTGGCTCAAGGTTGACTCAAACTTCCATCCTTCCAAAGTTGGTAAGATGAAGACCCATTGTTGGTATCAATATGCTGACTCTGTAAACTGCTTGGAGAGAGCTGTAAAAGCACTATAGAGTGGTATATAAGTCTAATAGCTACTGCTATTGCTATGAGGCCACATGCATGGCTATTTACAGGCTACTCCTGTGCACTGGTTACCAGTATTTAGCAATATCTTACCTCCCCACACAAGAAGACAAGAAGCTCTTGTTTGGCGATGGCTATGATTAAGGACATAGAACAACAAGACCCTCCCCATTCATCAGGACAATGTGCAGCCCATCACAACATTCAAATCCCATAGACCAGCTCAGAAAACCAGCTATTCACTTAACATCTACTCCAGAATGCCTGGAGAGAGGAATGTATTGTGCAAGGTATCTTCTTGTGGTCTGGTCATTAATGATCCCTTTGGCCAAATCATCTGGTTTTCACCTGCCTAGCTTTGCCTAGTCAAAACTGAACAGAATTAGGTGTGATAGTGGAAGATGTGCCTCTGCCCTGTATCAGTAGGGATGGCAATATTCCCCTTATTGCGATAGCGGTGCTGTGTTCTGACATTGAATTATTATTTTTATTATACCATTATTACTCTCACCAGGCTCAAGGTTAACTCAGACTTCCATCCTTCAGAGGTGGGTAAAATGAGGACCCAGAATAGTTGGGCATGATATCCTGACTCTGTAAACCACTTACAGAGAGCTATTAAAGCAATGGGAAATGGTATATAAGCCTGAGTGCTATGGCTGTTGTTATTATTTGATAGATTGGCAGCTAGAGAGCAGTTGCTTAGAGGAAAAGAGCAGGATCAGATTAAATAGGAATGTGGGAAACTCACCAACCAGAATTCTTGGGGCAGAGTTTTCTTGTTTTTTTTCTATCTCTTTTGACTACTGTTTTGAAAGGTAGTCCAGACAAGAAATACACCCAGATGAACTAATTCTATTTTATTGTAAGGCTACATTAATAGAATCTTGCAACTCTAGATTAACATTTCTCCCCAATTGACTTTACGGGCCAAGACACTATGGAGGGTCCTTTCTCAGAATCCTTTAACACCAAGTTCCTTCCTTTAACTCATGTGTCTTCTTACTTCTACTTTATAACATAAGGCGGCAAACTTGAGTCAGATGTTATCAGATAACACACAATACCTTCTGTAACAAATATGTTCTTTGAACCATATCCTGTGGTTTGTCTTCCTTTTAGCATCAAATTCAGATGCCATAAATCAACTTATTGGTGAATGACAAGAGTTGTATCACCTCCTACAGCCAAGTTGGCAGGGAAACTCTGAAGGTGATCACACCAGCCTTGAAGTCCTCCAGAGGGGTGATAATAGCCCATTTCTTATCTGGAAAAATGAGGCTGTGGCCACTGTTCATCATCTTCATCCTCTCACTTTTAAGTATGTATTTATTCTTCACTATTTTAGATTAGATTAGATTAGAGTTTTGACTGGCCATATCTTGAGCTGTTCAGGTTCCTTTAAATAAGGTAGAAAAAGGTCTGCAAGGAATTTCAAGAACAATAATGGATGCAATTAGTTGGAATAGAGGTTGCTTGTGTGTTTGTGTGTTCAGTTTGCTTGGTGGTGGACATGATGGAAGGAATATAAAACTGGGAAGGAATTTTTGCAGGTTATCCCTCATATTTAGCATTGATGTATGCAGAGACCAAGAAAGTAGGTCCAAGCAGCACTAAGGCTGTTTCTGAAAAGAGGGGAAAGGACCTGCTTGTCCATCTCTCTAACTAAACTCATGCCTTCTCCATTATTTTCTGTCCAGGAGGAAGCACAGGGCAGTCGGTGAACCAAACGTCTGGCATTCTGACTGTTACTGAAGGACAACCTCTCTCTCTTAATTGTTTCTTTGAAGCCCAGTCTGATAGCATAAATTTCCCATTCTGGTACATTCAGCATGCTGGTCAGCCTCCAGAGCTCTTGTTGAATGAAATTGACAACAAGACCCAAGGTTTTCAGGCAATTCACCATAAAAATGGTAAAAAGGGGACTTTCAACACAAAGAAACAAGACATCCAGTTGATAGACTCTGCTGTCTACTTCTGTGCCTTCAGAGACACACAATGAGAGAATGCCAAAGGGGAGCCAATCAAAAACAGGAGAAAAGGTATTAAGAGCTATTTTACTCAATTGTTCCTATGAAGCACAGTTTAGTGGCTCATTTTGCACACACTGGTACATTCAGAACCACAGTCAGGCTCCAAAGCTGTGGTTGATATAGTATAAAGATGATGCCCAATGCTACTCACCTTGAGGGAAAGAAAAGTGGGACTTATAATTAAGAACAGCTGTGGTGGCACAGTGATTAGAATGCAGTTTCATAGGCTACTTCTGCTAACTGCCAATTGCTAGCAGTTTGGAAGTTTGATTCTCACCAGCTCAGCGTTGACTCATCCTTCTATCCTTCCAAGGTCAGCAAAATGAGTACCCAGATTGTGGGGGCAATACACTCACTCTGTAAACCACTTAGAGAGGGCTGTGAAAGCATTGTGAAGCAGTATATATGTCTAAGTGCTATTGCTACAATGTAGGGAAAGATTCCAGGCAGTTGAAGGATTCTGCTGTGTATTTTTATCCCACCAAAGACACAATGAGATGAAGCAGAAAGGGAGCCAATAAAAACAGGAGAAAAGAATTTAGAGGAGAAATGGGGAAATTTGCTTTTATGGCATATGGCCTTGAAAATTCTTCTCAAGGCTGAAAACAGCTCCTGATCGCCTTGTCCACCATACCAGCTGGGCCAGACAAATAGTGCTTTATTGCCAATTGAACCGAACATGCTATAATCAGCATTTTCTTTCTTTCTTTTTTCCTCCTGATATTCTACAATTTGGCTTCCCCGGGACATTATTCCTCTGTGGGGCAGAATAAAAGAAAATGTTGCCTATCCTCTGGAACCACTTGTCTCCTTAGGCATTTAGGGAAGGTTTTCATATCATTTAGGTGATAGAGTTGTAAGTTGGTTATGCAGAAGAACTTTGAATGTAGGGAGTTCATCTTTCCATTTTCACCAGTTCTGACTCTAAAATGACAAATTCCAACTTTCATTTCATATTATGCAGATTCTCTCTCTCTCTCTCATTCTCTCTCTTTCTCTCGCTTTCTCATCTAGTTATCCTCTCCATTCCCTCTCTTTCATCTCGCCAACATGGTTAGAAATCACCTTCAACATTTGAACCCTTCCTTCAACTTAGCTGCTTTCTTACATCTGCTTTAAGACACAGGGTGGCAATCTTGAGCCAACATGAGTCTTACCAACTGACAAACATGTTATCTTCTGTAGCACATATGCTCTATGAACCATATTCTGTGGTTTCTCTTCCTTTTTGCTACTGAGTGTGAATGGCAACAGCCAAATTATTTGTGAAGAGAAAGAGCTGTAGAACTTCTCATAGCAAAGGGAAGGTCTGGAAGTGACTACACCAACTTGGAAATCCTCCAAAGAATATTTTTTGAGGGTAGTACTGCATTATTCACCTGGAAAAATGTGGCTGAGGTTTCTGCTCATCATCATCACCATTTCACTTTTAAGTGAGTATTTTTCCACAATGTTAGACTACAATTTTCAATCGGGCATAACTTCTGTTGTTTAGGTTCCTTGAAATCAGGTAAAATAGAATCTCCTGGAAGATTTCTGGGAAATTGGCCATAATTTATTTATTTATTTATTTATTTACTTACTTACTTACTTACTTACTTACTTACTTATTTATTTATTTATTTATGAGACTTATATGCCGCCCTATCTCCTGAAGGACTCAGGGTGGCTTACAAAATAAAACAATCCAATAAAAATATACAAATATTAAAAAACAATTAAACCAAAGGTCTCATAAATATGCCATTTAAAATACCTTTAAAACCCTCCCCACCCCCATCAGTCTGGGTAGGCTAGTTGGAACAGCCAAGTTTTTAGGTCATGGTGGAAGGAGCGGAGGTCAGGGGCCACCTGGAGGTCTAGGGGAAGCTGGTTCCATAGGGTGGGTGCTCCCACCAAGAAGACCCTACCCCTGGGAACCACCAACCAACATTGCTGGGTTGACGGCACCTGGAGAAGGCCCTGTCGATGGGAGCACATGGGATGCCAGGAAGCTGTTATCAGCAGCAGGGTCTCCCGCATATATCCTGGTCCAGTGAAGGGCTTTATAGGTCAACACCAGCATCTTGAATCTCACCTTGCAGTGAGAGGAATTGCAAGAATAAGAACAGACATATTTAGTTGAAAAGATGATTGTGTGTGTGTGTTCAGTGTGTCTCGTGGTGAGCATGATAGAAAGAATACAAAACTGGGAAGGTATTTTTTCCAGTTTAGATCTCAAAATTAGCAATAATGATGTGCAAACACTAAGAAAATGTGTCCAAGCAGAAGCAGGGTTATTTCTGAAAAGTGGGATAAAGATCTACTTGTCTACCTCTCCAAATAATGTCATGTTTTCTCTGGTATTTGCTGTCCAGGAGGAAGCACAGGACAGTCAGTGAAGCAAGCATCTGGCACTGTGACTGTTACTGAAGGACAAGCTGTTTCTTTGAATTGTTCCTATGAAGCACAATATGGTGGCAGAATTTATACATACTGGTACATTCAGCACCCTCGTCAGCCTCTGAAGCTCTTGTTGACTGAGTATGAAACTTATGGCAAAGGATTCCATGCCATCCACCACAAAGGAGATAAAAATGGGATTTACAATTTAGAGAAAGAGGCTAGTCAGCTGAAGGACTCTGCTGTCTACTTCTGTGCCATCAGAGACACAATGAGAGAAAGCAGAAGGGGAGCCAATCAAAAACAGGAGAAAAGAATTAAGAGTAGAGACAAGGGAAATTTGCATTTGTGGCACTTGCACTTCAAAATTCTTTTCAAGAATCAAAATAACTCCAGATCTCCTCATCCATCATACCAGCGGGGCCAGAGAAATAGTGTTTTGTTGCCAATTGAACTGAAACTACTATAAACCTCATTTCTTTCCTTTCTTGTTTCTTTCTGATGTTCTGCAATTCAATTTCCCTGTGACATTATTCCTCTGACATTTTGAAGTCTTTTAAGAGACTCACTTCTGCTTGTTGAATGAGCTTCTCAGAAATTTGAGAATTGGGAGTAACAAGGTTTTATTACTATTATTATATACACAACAATATGAAACCACACCTTCCGGGTTTACTGGTGTTGGTTTTCATTTTCACAAGAACTCAGACTGTTGTAATGCATTGGTATGGTCTATGTTTGGATCCATGTAACATGGTGCCATTGACAGTTGGAAATTTTGTCAATGTGCAGATTTTCTAAGTGCCATCAAAGATAGTTTACTAAATCAAATGCCCTGGTAAATGCATGGACTACTGCTGTCTGGTTATGATATAATTTTTCAATGTCAATTTCCAGTTCTTGAATTATTATTCTCGAACTATTATTCTTTGATGGCCTAACAGCTAGATACTCATTGCTGAGATGAAAAGAGCAAAATCAGATTGAGAAGGTAACTGAGATTTTTCCTTTTTTTTTCACTAGAAGAATTTTGAGGCATTCTTTTCTTGTTTTTTTCCTCTCCCTATGTCTACCTGGTTTGCAAGGTGGTGCAGACAAGAAGTACAACCAGATAAACTAATGAACTACATTATTATAGGGCTACATTAATTGAATCTTGCAGCACTAAATGAACATTTCTCCCCCAATGCCTTCACAGACTAAGAAACTAGGAAAGGTCCCTTCCCAAGGATCTTCAACACTGACATACTTCCTTCAACCCAGTTGCCTTCTGACACCTACATTAAAACACACAGTGGCAATCTTGAGACAAATGAGACTTACCTGACAATGACTTTTAGCAGACAAATGATAATTATCCTAGTCCAATGGTTCCTTTGGGATTATGGTCCTTGAATGTAGTTAGACTTGCATCCAAATCAACCTTGCAATGGTGATGTGAAAAATTATATTAACCCTTCTTGATATCTTGGGCTAGAGGTTCCTCAGCATTTTATACCAAGAAGAATGACCATCTGGGCTGGGATAAGAGCAAATGTTTCCTAACCGTCTGGATGCACTAGTCTCCATAATCATGGTAGAGAATGCTATCATTTAGGTGATAGCATTGTGAGAACTTTGCACATTAGGATTCTTCCTCTGTCTCTCTCTGTCTCTCTCTCTCTGTGTCTCTCTCTCTTTCTCTCTCTCTCTCTCTCTCTTTCTCTCCTATTTAACCTCCCAGTTCACTCTCCTTTCACCTGATCAACAATGTCTTTTTCTTTCAGAAATCACCTTCAAAACTTAAATTCTTCCTTTAAAGGAGAGATTTCCTTATACCTACTTTAGAACACATGGTGGCAATCTTGACTCAACATGAGCTTTGCCAGTTGACACATATGATATCCTCAGTAGCACATATGCTTAGTGAATCACATCCTGTGGTTTGTCTTCCTTTTGCCACCAAATTTACATATTAGAAGCCAATCTCTTGGTGAAAGGAAAGAGCTGTTCAGTCTCAGAGTCTTTTAGACCAAAGCTGGCAGGGAATCTCAGAATGTGAGCTTTGAAATCATCCTAAGAATTTTTTGAGGGTAATACATCTATTCTTTTTGAGGGTAGCACAGCCACATCAGGGAAAAAATGTGGCTCTTCCCTGTGTTCATCATCATCATTTCACTTTTAAGTAAGTATTTATTTGTCCACAGTGATAGAATATAGGTTTTGGCTGGACATATCTTTAGTTATTTGGATTCCTTGAAATCAGGTAGAATAAGATACCTTCGAAAGTATCTGTGTGATTATCAATAGTTTTGCAAGAAATATGAATAACAGAAATATTCAGCTGTATTGAAGCTTGTGTGTGCATACAGATTCAGTGTGGTTGATGGTGGGCATGAGGAAAGAATATAAAACTGGGAAGGAATTTCTCCAAGATAATGCTCATAATTATGTTTGCAGGCATTAAGAAAGTAGGTCCAAGCAGAACTGAGGTTGTTTCACAGATGAGACAGAAAGATCTACTTGTCTACTTCTCCAATTAACCTCATGCCTTCTCCATTATTTTCTGTCCAGGAGGAAGCACAGGACAGTCAGTGAAGCAAACATCTGGCAGTCTAACTGTTTCTGAAGGAAAACATCTGTCTCTCTGTTGTTCTTATGAAATACATTTTAGTAACACAGTTTTTACGTACTGGTACATTCAGTACCCTGGTCGGCCTCCAAAGCTCTTGTTGATAGGATATGGCAATGTCCAAGGGTTTCATGCTACTCATCGTGCAGGAAAGAAAAATGGGACCTACAACTTAGAGAAAGATGTTAGTCAACTGAAGGACTCTTTTGTCTATTTCTGTGCCATTGGAGACACAATAAGATCATGCAGAAGGGGAGCCAATCAAAAACAGGAGCAAAGAATTAAACATAGGGATGGAGGAATTTTGCATTTCTGGCATTTGCACTTCAAAATTCTTCTCAAGGCTGAAAATATATCCTGATCTCCTTGTCCACAACATCAGTGGGGCCAGAGAGATAGTCTGTCTGTCTTTCTTTCTTTCTTTCTTTCTTTCTTTCTTTCTTTCTTTCTTTCTTTCTTTTTCACTTTAAAATTCTTGAAAAGATGAATAGTGATCCTAATCTCCTTATAGAGCCAGAGGTAGTGTTTTATTGCCCACTGAACTGAATCTGCTGTAATCCTCATTTTTTTTTAAAATATATAGATTTGTCTTCATCTCAAACAAGACCAATGACTGTTGTATCATTTGCAAATTTCAGTACTTTACAGAGGCATCCTTTGAGATGCAATTTTAGGTTTTGAGAGAAAAGAGGAATGACGAGAGCACACAGCCCCGGGGTTGTACCTGTGCTAATTATACAGGTATCTGATGTGATTTTGCCTAGCTTCATCTGATGCTTCCTATCAGTTAGAAATCTTATGATCCACTTACAAGTGTGGTCAGGCATAGCTAGTTGTGTTAATTTTGTGAAAAGAATATCTGGAAGGATGGCATTGAATATATGAGTAATTGGCAATATAATATATGAGTAACGAATAAACTGGGGTACCCTTAGTGCTCTCTGAGCTTGCTTGTTTTCTTTCAGATGTTTCATTGCCCAAACTAGGTAACATCATCAGTGCTAATGATTATGATGTTATCTAGTTTGCATAATGAAACATTTGCAAGAAAACAAGCAAGCTCAGAGAGCACCCAGGACCCCTCATGTCAATCCTGAGTGACATATATTCACCTTTATTAATGAGTAAACTATTGGCAAGGAATCTAAAGAACACAAACAAAAGGATCCAGATGAAAAGAAGGTTGTGTATGTGAGTTCATCATTTTTGGTGGTGTGCATGATGCAAAGAATAAAAAACTGGGAAGGAATTGGTCCAGGGTAGCCCTCATAATTGGTCTAAATATTTGCAGACATCAAGAAAGTAGGTCCAAGCAGCACCATGGTTATTTCACAAAAGAGGGAGAAGGATGTACTTGTCCATCCCTCCAACTAACCTCATGCCTTCTCCATTATGTTCTCTCCAGGAGGAAGCACAGGACAGTCAGTGAAGCAAACATCTGGCATTGCAACTGTTGCTGAAGGACAAACCATCTCTCTTAATTGTTCCTATGAAGTACAATATAGAGGCATGAATTACCCCTTCTGGTACATTCAGCATCCTGGTCAGCCTCTGAAGCTCTTGTTGACCAGTTTTAACAAAAGTGCCCAAGGATTCCAAGCTACTCAACTTGAAAATGATAAAAAAGGGACTTTCAACATGCTGAAACAAGCCATTCAACTGGATGACTCTGCTGTTTACTTCTGTGCTTTCACAGACACAATGAGTGGAAACAGAGGGGGAGCCAATCAAAAACAGGAGGAAACAAAAGTAAAAGCAGAGACAAGACAATTTTGAAATAGTCAAGTAGTTGGGCCACTTGTACACACAGAATTCTTCTCAAGGCTGAAAATTTCTCTTGGTCATTTTATCCACAATATCAGTGTGGCCGGAGAGGGAAAATTCTGCTGTAAAACTCATCGTTTTTCTTCTTTCTGAGATGCTTCAGAAAGCATCTCAGAAACTGCTGATGTGACATTGAAAGAAGTGAGTATAAAAAACAGACTTGATAACCAGGATCCGTAAAGGCTTTATTTAAGATATTTGCAAATAGGCCTCCAACTCCCAAACAAGTTGGAGAAAGGGGACACTCCCTTAAGATGGTTACAATCATTTATAGAATATCATATAGAAAAGATTACATAATACTTCCTGTTTTTTCACACATAGGAGTTCTAGGGATTTCCATCACAAAGAATTGGGTAGATCCCGTAACTCCTCCCAGACTCCTCCCAAACCATCATCCATTGAAATTCCCTAGTTCCCATTATCAGATTTCCTGTTATGTTCACTTAACACAATAAGTCATTAACAAACTTCCGTTAATGTCAGGACAACCTAGTATTCCTTACATGAAATCTCAAGCCAAATACAAACCCTCACTCCAGCTAAGGACATAAAAATTTTAACTTTGCAGAATAACAAGTTACAAAAACATGATATGCTTATATAAGTGTTCAGATATCTTTCTAGAAGGTCACATTACAAACAAAGATGGAGTCTTTGGTTCTGTACTTTCTTAGGTGCAACAGGTAAATATACATGTTATTTCCACATATAACAGACATGATAGCAGTAGTCCAATCTTTGAGGGGCTGCCACAAAGAGGGGGTCAACTGTAAGGTCCGGTGTCTCCTCCTCACTGCAAGAAAGTAAAGACTCTTGAAACTTTGGCATTTTAAAAGGAACCTTTTATTGAGCAGGAGTGATAGTAGGACAAAAAAAAAGCAAACTATGAGCTCCCTCAGGCAATACAGTTAGGATAATAGGAATTAGAGACCCCTCCCTTCAGTCTGACATGGATTCAGCCAATCCACAGGTGTTGAGATGTTATTGTAATGGCTGTCCTGGGATCCTGATAAGCAAGTGTTCTCAAGATCATCTTCTGCCACCTTTCAGAATGAAACAATCCACATGTCTTCCCCTCCCTTCACATTCCTCAAAAGGTGAGAAAATCTCAGAGTGCTCAGTTGCCAGGATAAAGGTTATAAAATGAAAAGTTACAAGCAAGGATGAAAGCAATAAAATAAACAATACATCTAAACACTACATCCTTCCCCACCCCCCATGAATGGCAATATCACGAACAGGGATCTGACATCAACTTATGTTCCAAAGCACCAGAGGGTATGATGAGAAACAATATATGGAAACTAATCAAGGAGAGAAGCAACCTGGAATTAAGGAGAAACTTCCTAACAGTGAGAACAATCAACCAATGGAACAGCTTGCCTTCAGAAGTTATGGGTGCTTCATCACTGGAAGTTTTAAAGAAGAGACTGGACTGTCAATTGTCTGAAGTGGTATAGGGTCTCCTACTTGAGCAAGGGGCTAAAAGACCCAAGGTCCCTTTCCACTCTATTCTATTCTAATGTTCAATTTTGTTTCCCCATTATATTATTTCCCCAGCCCCTTTTAAGAGACTTGGTTTCGCTTGTGGACTGAGCTTCCCAGAAGATTTGAGAGTCAGACAACATATAATTTTAATAAAAATGTTGTTGTTATAATTGTTATTAATCACACAGTCAGCCAGATGTTCAGACTGGGTTTGACATTTTTGTCTCCCTATCAAGTCCTTACCAAGGACTTGGGATAGGCAAATCTGGATGTTTGATGGTGTTACAGATATGCAGGGATGGAAGCTGTTCCAAGTAAAGCTGCCTTCTGCAATTGACTGATGCTATTATTATTATTGTTGTTGTTGTTGTTATATTATTGTTGTTGTTATTATTATTATTATTATACACAAAAACAACAGTGTATACAGCAAACGAGATAACTATGCTGGGTTTCATATCATAAATCACTAGTCGAACCAAGCGTTTAGGATTGTGTGATGTATCGGTGGATTATGAGAGCAGATCCCAGTAAGGTGGCCTTCTGCAGCTGACCAATGGTGATTTTGTCAGCTCCAATTGTTTTCAAGTGCTTGCCTAGGTCTTTAGGCACAGCACCCAGTGTGCTGAGTACCACTGGAACCACCTGCACTGGTTTATGGCAGAGTTTCTGCAGTTTGATTCTCAAGTCCTGATATCTGGTGATTTTTTCAAGTTGTTTCTCAACGATTCTGCTGTCACCAGGTATGGCAATGTCGACGATCTACACCACTTCTCCTTCTCCTTCTCCTTCTCCTTCTCCTTCTCCTTCTCCTTCTCCTTCTCCTTCTCCTTCTCCTCCTTCTCCTTCTCCTTCTCCTTCTCCTTCTCCTTCTCCTTCTTCTTCTTCTTCTTCCTATTATTATTATTGTTGTTGTTGTTGTTGTTGTTATTATTATTATTATTAAATACACAACAATACAAATTGCCAGCTTCCAGGTTTTTAGCTATGTTTGTCAGAGTATATTCATGAACTGGAATCAAGCATGGTAACAAGGTCAGCCAATGAATAGGCATAGCAACTAAGTCAGCAAATGAGGACTGTTTCGGAAACTGAAACTAAAAGTAGCCTAGGCTGGAAACTGAAACTAGAAGTAGCTTAGGTGTGGCTCTATATTAAGCTCTGCAGCTCTGCAGCTATGTTAAGCTCAGAGTCTGTCTTAAAAATGAAACTGCTTTTCTCCTCTGCTGTGTATAATGCTTGCCTGCTGAACTAAAGTGAAACTGATGCCTGTTTCTTGCTGCTGAACTTACTTGCAACATGTTTCTGTTTGAGTTTGCTCCATGTTGGAGAAATCTACACTGGTTTGTAAAATTTATTTCATATGTTTACAAGGCGTTAAATGAAGCATCAGCCATCTGTGTTTATTTTTCTGGTGCTGAATTTACGCTGCAAAACTCTGAACAATGTTGACCTTCAATCTCATCAGATTATTCCCAAGGATCTAGAACACCCTAATGCACGGGTGTCAAACTCACAGAGTCACATTGCTGTCACATGATGTATCATGACATTTCCCCCCCTTCATGAAGTTGTGGTGGGCGTGGCCTGGATATGACGCATCTGGCCCCTGGGCCACCAATTTGATACCTTTTCATATATTAGTGTAGTTTATGTGTGAATTCAAGAAGTGTGGTCTTTTGTCATTGACAATTGGAAATTTTGTCAATGCACAGAGTTTTTAGTAGGTATCCTAATCACCACAGTTTATATCATAATCTTACCAAGGATTCAAGGCTACTTGAGAGGCAAAGTAGATGAAAAACCAAGGAAAATGGTAAAAAGGGGGGAGAAAAGTAATGGAGGTAAGCCCAGAAATGAAAATGCCAGTGGTTCCTTTGGGATTTCCATCCCTGAATGTAGTGGGACTTACAGCCAAATCAACATTACAATGCAACTGAGATGAGGAAGATCCTATTAAAACCTTTGTGATATTGTGGACTCCTCAGCATTTTATACCAGGAAGAATGACCTTCTGAGTTGGGATAGGAAGAAATATTACGTAACCATCTGGGTCCACTTACCTCCAAGGACATGCAGGCAAACCTTTCATGTCATGATAGCACTGGAAACTCTCCATCTGGAAACGCTTTGAGCATTGGACTGTATCTCTCCATTGAAACCCTTTCAGACTCTAAAATGACTCCTTCCAACTCACATTTCATATTTATATATTTTATTTTATTTGTCAATTGCTTATAAGATAATAGGTATATGTATAAACATAGTTACGAATACATGGATACATATATCTGGCTGGCTCCAGGCAGTTACCAATGCTTCATTGCAGGAGCCTTCATTGCAGGCTCTTTCACTGCCTTGAAAGAGGCAATGGTGAGGCCCCTCCTTAAGAAGCCTGCCCTGAACCCAGGCAATTTGAACAACTTTTGTCCCATCTCCAACCTTCGCTTTTTAGCAAAGGTTGTTGAGAGCGTGGTGGCCCAACAGCTCCCGGTTTTCCTGGAGGAAACCGAGTACCTCGATCCATTTCGATTGGGCTTCAGGCCCAGTTACAGCATGGAGACGGCATTGGTCGTGCTGATGGATGATCTCTGGAGGGCTCGGGATAGGGGAAGTTCCTCTATCCTGGTCCTATTAGATCTCTTGGTGGCTTTTGATACCATTGACCATGGTATCTTATTGTGGCATCTTCGGGAGCTGGGACTGGGAGGCACTGTTTTACAGTGGTTCTCCTCCTACCTCTTGGGACGCACACAGTCGGTGTTGATGGGGGGGCAGAGATTGACCCCGAGGCCCCTCACTTGTGGGGTGCCTCAGGGGTTGGTTCTTTCTCCCCTCCTGTTCAACATCTACATGAAGCCGCTGGGCAAGATCATCCGTGGTTTTGGGGTGAGGTATCATCAATATGCTGATGATACCCAGCTTTTCATCTCCACCCCGGACCATCTCAGTGATGCCCTCCCCGTGATGTCCTGGTGCCTGGAGGCAGTATGGATCTGGATGGGGAGGAACAGGCTCCAGCTCAACCCAGACAAGACCAAGTGGCTGTGCATACCGGGATCTCAGGTCCAAGAAATTCCATCTTTGGTCATGGGGGGAGAGGTGTTGCCCCTGTGGATAGGGCACACAACTTGGGTGTCCTCCTGGATGCATGGCTCAATATGGAGGAGCAGGTAGGAGCCATCGCCAGGGGGGCTTTTGCCCAGGTTCGCCTGGTGCACCAGTTGTGCCCCTATTTGGACCAAGATTCCCTATGCACGGTCACCCATGCACTCATTGCCTCCCGTCTTGACTATTGCAATGCTCTCTATTTGGGGCTGCCCTTGCGGACTGTGCAGAGGCTTCAGCTGGTGCAAAATGCGGCCGCGCAGGTGGTGATGGGAGCGGCCCAATTCTCCCATGAGACACCCCTCCTGCGCAGTCTGCATTAGTTGCCGGTTGCCCTCCGTGTAAGATTCAAAGTGCTGGTGTTAACCTATAAAGCCCTTCATGGCTTGGGTCTGGGGTACTTGCAGGAGCACCTCCTACCAGCATCGAGGTCCAATCATCCAGTACGTTCCCACAGGCAGGCCCTCCTGGGGGTGCCATTGGCCAGACAATGTCAGTTGGTGGTCCCCCGGGGGAGGGCCTTCTCTGTGGGGGTGCCCACCCTCTGGAACCAGCTGCCCCTGGGGCTGCAGTTGGCCCCTGACCTACGTTCCTTCCGCCGTGATCTAAAGACCTGGCTGTTTTTACAGGCTGGCCTGGATTGAGAGGGACTGGGGGTTTTAAATGGGGTATTTTAGTATTTTATAATATATTTGGATTGGGTAAGAATCTGGAGATGTTTTTATGTATTTGGTATTTGTACTTCTATGTGAGTCACCCCGAGTCCTCCCCGGAGATGGGGCGGCATATAAATCCAAATATAATAATAATAATAATAATAATAATAATAATAATAATAATAATAATATATAAGAAAAATAAAAGAAACAATAGGACAGGGACGGTAGGCACGTTGGTGTGCTTATGCACGCCCCCTACAGACCTCTTAGGAAAGGGGTGAGGTCAATAGTAGACAGTCTAAGGTTAAAGTTTTTGGGGTTTGGGGAAGAAATCAGAGTCAGATAGAGTATTCCAGACATTGACCACTCTGTTGCTGAAGTTGTATTTCCTGCAATCAAGTTTGGTGCGGTTAACCATGAGTTTGTATCTATTGTGTGCTCTTGTATTGTTATGGTTGAAGCTGAAGTATTCATTGACAGGTAGGAGATTGCAATGTATGATTTTATATACTATACTTAGATCAGACCGAAGACAGCATACTTCTAGTTTTTCTAGGTCTAGAACCTTAAGTCTGGTGGCATAAGGTATTCTGCAATGAGTAGAGGAGTGGAGAACTCTTCTTGTGAAATATTTCTGGACTTTCTCTACTGTGTTAATATCAGATACGTAATGCGGGTTCCAGACTGATGAGCTGTATTCAAGTATTGGTATAGCAAATGTTTTGTATGCTCTAGTTAGTAGTGTGATATTACCAGACAAAAAGCTACATAGGATTAGGTTAACATCTCCTAATGCCTTTTTGGCTATGTAGATACAGTGAGCTCTAGCACTTAGATCATTTGAGATGAGTACTCCAAGGTCCTTGACAGAGTTTGGATCATCAACAAGGTCTTGACTATTCAGCTTGTATTTTATTTTCTGATTTTTTTTGCCAGTATGTAAGACAGAGCATTTATTTGTTGAGATTTGAAGTTGCCATTTGTTTGACCATTCTGATACATAGTTGAGATGTTTTTGAAAGGTAGCAGAATTATCTGTGGTGTTGAATAGCTTTACATCATCAGCAAAGAGAATGCAGTTGCTCTTAATATGATCACAGAGGTCATGTAGAGTATGAACAGCGTTGGTCCTAGAACACTGCCTTGGGGGACACCACTGTTGACAGGTACAGAATTGATAGGATGTTTCCAATTTTGACCATTTGTTGTCTGTTTGACAGGAATGCTTCTATCCAGTTATGCAGGTGTCCAGAGATACCATAAGATTTTAGTTTTAATAGTAGTTTGTCATGTACCACTAAATCAAAGGCTTTACAGAAGTCTATGTAGATTGCGTCTATTGTTTTGCCCTGATTGAGTTGTGTAGCCCATGGGTTCTCCCATGTTAGCCCCCTCCTGCACTGCCTACATTGGTTGCCGGTTGCGCTCCGGGTGAGATTCAAGGTCTTAACTTTAACATACAAAGTCCTACATGACATGGGTCCTCATTATTTAAGGGAGCGACTGCTACCGACATCGAATACTAACCACCCTGTGCGAAGTCATAGACAGGGATTCCTTGGGGTCCCGCCAGTCGGGCAATGCCAGCTGGCGGTCCCCCGACGACGTGCCTACTCTGTCGCAGTGCCTGACCTCTGGAATCAACTTCCCTTGGGGCTCCGCCTGGCCCCTGACCTCCGCACCTTCTGCCATGACCTGAAGACCTGGTTGTTTAACCAATCCGGGCTGTGACCCTTGGGAGGGGTGGTTTTAGATTTCGGATTGATTTTAAGTTTTGTATTTTGTAATTGTGTTTTGGGACTGTTTAGTTTAATTCTTTTTTAAGTAATTATTGTTGTTGTTTTATTGTGAGCCGCCCTGAGTCTTTGGAGATGGGGTGGCATATAAGTCCCACTAATAATAATGAATAATAATAAATAAATATGTTTTTGCAGTGTAAGAGTTGCAGATTACAGGATAGTTTTTTTCTGAAATCAAATTGTTTATTAGAGAGTAGGTTGTTTATCTCTAAGTGGAGCATAATGGATTGGTTAATAATTGATTCCATGACTTTACAGGTGATGCAGCATAAGGAGATTGGTCTGTAATTTTCAACTAGACTGGGGTCTCCCTTTTTGAAAATGGGGATGACCATGGCTTGTGACCATAGGTTTGGCAAGGAGCTGGTCCTGAAAGATTTTTCAAAGATTATGCTTAGAGGTTCGGCTATGGCAGCGGATAGCTTTTTTAAGAAGTAGGCACATATTCTATCTGGTCCAATAGATAGAGATGGTTTTAGATTGCGTAGTGCTTTTTCAACATTGTCTTCTGTAAAATTGATATTTATTAGATCATTGTAGTTGTCTGTGGTTCGACTAGGAAATACTGGGCATGATCTATTGCTGTTTACAAATACTGAGCCAAAGAATGTGTTTAAAAGGTTTGCTTTAATGGTGTCGTCGTTACAGTCTTTGCCATTAGGTAATAAATATAATAAAGCTGTCTGTCTCTGTCTGTTTTGCTCTCATCTGTTTATCTTCCCAATTCCTCATCTTTCAGCTAGCGAATAATGCTGTTGTCTGTCCTAGGCTTCCCCAAAAAGCAATAAGTAAGCTCTGTGTCCCAGCAAAACCTCTTTTATTAAATGAATGTGAATTCATTGCATTCATATTCAGCCAATGGCCTGGCAAACAGTCTTGCAAAGGTATAATTATGAGCTCAGACCTTATCTATCTTGAAAAGCTGCTAAGTAAACATTTCCACACACAGTGCTGACAGGGAAGGGCTGGGCACATAGTCTCTAGGTTATATAGACAAATCTACATGAGGCTGGAACAAATGAATTGTTTCCTGCAAAAGCCCCCTCCCCTTTTGCTCCTCTTTTAATCCTGATGGGAGGAGCCATTCATCCTCCACCTGTGGCCTTGCTCCCATGTTGACCCTGAGTTGTTAATTGTTCCTTCCTTTTGGCAACTCTGTGCATCCACAGGCTGGGAACTGGTTCTAGAAGCTCCCCCACCTCGCTGCTGTCCAAGCCCAAAGGCAGCTGATGACTGCCAGCCTGCCTTGGCCCCATCTCTACCTCTGACACAGAGCCCTTGTCTGAGCCTTCCTCAACCTCCAGGACTGGCCCAGGTTCCTCCCCAACCTCCTCACTGTCCGATTCTACTGCCAGCTCTATCAGCCGCCACTGGGGCACAACAACTGTTTCTTTCAAATCCTTCCTTCAATGCAGCTGCTATCTGGGCATGAATGGATCGGAAAATTCTTGGAATTGAAGTCAACAGGTCTCAAAATTGCCAAGTTTGACATTCCTGGCTTAGAGGATTGATTTAAGACTGTGGAAAAGTCTTCCATTAGTTGTGGAAACTCACTTGGGACTTGGGCTTGACTGACTTGGTCTTTCAGCCTATCATCAGGAAGAAAAGTCCTAAAAAATAAAAATTCATTCTAGGCCATAAACAAGAGTTTGCCATGTGCAATAGTTAGATTAACTCAGCATACCAAGCTAAAATTAAATAACCTACCGTACTGTAAAACACAGGGTGGCAATCTTGAGGCAACATTGGGGACATCTTTGATGTCCCCTGTAGCACATATTCTTTGTGAACCACATCCTGTGGCTTGTTTTCCTTTTATCACCATATTTACATGCTAGAAGCTGGTTGGTTTGTAATAGGAAAGCATTGTACAGTCTTTAAGTCTCTTTCATAGCAAAGTCGGCAGGGAAGCTCTGAAGGTGACAACGCCATCTTTGAAGTCCTCCAAGGAGTTTTGGAGGGTTACTACCTTCATCTTTACCTGGACAAAATGTGGCTATGTTCTGTACTCATCATCATCATCATCACTACACTTTTAGGTAAGTATTTCTTAACAATGTTAGACTACAGGTTTCAGCTGGGCATATGCTCATTTATTTGAGTTCTTTGAAATGAGGTAGCGCAGGATTCCCTGGAAGATATCTGAGAAATTGGCAGTAAATTATCTGAAAGGAATTTCAAGAACTTCTTTACAGCAGTTACATTTTTTATTCCTTCCTGACAGTTACAAATAAATTTATTATCTATCATCCTTTTTTTAAAATTACATTTATATGCCGCCCTTCTCCGAAGACTCAGGGCGGCTTACAATTTTTTGGGATACAACCCAGTGTGCTTAGCAATAGCCTTCATTCCATTGTATATGCCTGCTTATTACTAAGCGGCATTTTTACAAAGTCAGCTTATTGCCCCCAACAATCTTGGGTCCTCAATTTACCTACCCCGAGAGGATGGAAGACTGAGTCAACCTTGAGCCTGGTGGGATTCGAGCCTACAGTAATTGTAGACAGCTGGATCTTAAGTGCAGGCATTTAACAGCCTGAGCCACCAAGGCTCAGGAAGAGAGCATCCTGATTTCCTCCCTTCTGTATTTTACCCTTTCTACTTACCCAATCTGTACACCACCATATTTTCAGTAAAAAGTCCATAAAGGGTTTCCAGTCTCTAATACATGCACTTATTTCTTTTTTTCTCCCTCTCTATAGCAATTCAACAATTTAGCAAATGTTGTCATCTTCTCCACACATTCCTCCTTTGTGGGTGTTTTACAATCCTTCCAGCTTTGTATGATTAATAGTTGTGCTGCAATCAGATGGGAATATTTTTTCTAGACATGTCCACTTTGCATGTTAAAAATAGATAAATCCCTGCTTTTTTTCTCCTCTGTTTTACTGGTTTGTTGCACTTATTAATGTGTGTGTGTGGTGTGTGCTCAGTGTGCTTGTTGGTGGACATGATGAAAAATATATAAAACCAGGACAGAATTTATTCAAGGTAGCCCTTGTAATTAGCACAGGTGTTAGATGATGTCCCAAAGTTGCTTTTTCAAGAGGTAACTGTACTTTCTGGTTTTTCTTTGAAGACGTTTTGCTTCTCATCCAAAAAGCTTCTTCAGCAGAAGAAGTTTCCTGGATGGGAGGCAAAATGTCTTCAAAGAAAAACCAGAAAGTACAGTTGCCTCTTGAAAAAGCACCTTTGGGACAACCATGACCTGGATGATTGACAATCTCCATAGACATGTTGGAAGGTGGTGAAAAAAATGAGTTGCAGAGTGGTCAATGTCTGGAATGCTCTACCTGACTCTGTGGTTTCTTCCCCAAACCTCAAAAACTTTAACCTTAGACTGTCTACTATTGACCTCACCCCTTTCCTAAGAGGTCTGTAGGGGGCATGCATAAGTGCACCAACATGCCTACCATCCCTGTCCTATTGTTTCTTTTATTTTTCTTATATGCATTTATTTCATGTATTCATATCTATGTTTATCCTTATACTTATTATCTTGTAAGCGATTTACAAAATAAATAAATAAAAATAAATAAATAAATAAATAAATAAATAAATAAATAAATAAATAAAATAGTAGCACCAAAATTATTGATGAAACAAGGGAGAAGGAATTGCATGTCCACCTCTCCAACTAACCTCATGAATTCTTCCCTATCCTTTGTCTAGGGAGAAGCAGAGGACAGTCAGTGGACCAAACATCTGGCATTGTGACTGCTACTGAAGGACAGCCTATTGTTTTCTATTGTTCCTATGAAGCACAGATTGGTGGCTCACATTACCCATACTGGTACATTCAGCACGCTGGGCAACCTCTGAAATTATTTTTGGGGTGGCATGAGAACAATGTACAAGGCTTCCAAGCTACTCTCCATCAAGGCAAGACAAATGGAACTTTCAATCTGCAGAAAGATGTCAGTCAGCTGAAGGACTCTGCTGCCTACTTCTGTGCCTTCAGTGACACAGTGTGACAAAGCAGATGAGAAGCCAACAGAAAAGGTACAATGGGAGGGGGGGGAGAAAAGCAGTGAAGGTGAGTTCAGAAATGAAATTTCCATGAATATAGTTGGATTTACCATCCAGATCAACTGTGCAATGGAACTGATATGTAGACAATCACATTAGCCCTTCATGATATCTTGGACTAGAGGTTCCGCAGCATCTGATGTCAAGAAAAATGACCCTTTGGGATGGAATAAGAGAAAATGTTATCTAACCACCTGGAACCACTTATCTCCATAGTCATGCAGAGAATCCTTTCAGGTCATTTAGACCAAGGGTCTTCAAACTTGGCAAGTTTAAGACTTGTGGACTTCAACTGCCAGAATTCCCAAGCCAACATGACTGGAGGGGGAATTCTGGGAGTTGAAGTCCATAAGTGTTAAAGCTGTTAAGTTTGAAGACCCCTGATTTAGATGATAGCATTGCACATCAGTCCATCTGGAAACACTTTAAACATTAGGAACCTTCTTTCTGTTTTAACCCTTTCAGGCTCTAAAATGATTGAAACTATTTTATATCATGCAGATTTCTTTTTCTCTCCTTCTCTCTCTCTTTCTCCCATCTATTTATCTTTCCATTTGCCTCTCCATTCAACTAGCCAGCAATATATTTTCCTTCAGAAATCACCTGCAGTGCTGGGATCCTTCCTTCAGCCAATCTGCTTTCTTACACCCACTTTAAACCACACGATGGCAATCTTGAGACAACATGACTCTCACCAGATGACACAGGATATCCTCAGTAGCACATATGTTCTGTGAACCATATCCTGTGGTTTGTCTTCATTTCTCCTCCCCATTTGCATCTTAGAAGCCAATATTTTTGTAAAGGGAGATTTATAGCTTCTAAGTCTCTTTTATAGCAAATTTTGCAGGGGAGCTTTGAAGGTGACAGCACCAGCTTTGACATTCTCTGAACATTTTTTGGGCTAGCCTAGTACCCCAATTCTTCATCTGGAGAAATGCTTCTAAGACCTCTAGTCATCATCATCATCATCTCACTTTTAAGTAATAAGTTATTTCTTCATAATGTTAGGCTATAGGATTTGGCTGGGTATATCTTGAATTACTTGGGTTCCATGGAAACAGGTAGAGCAAGATGCCTTGGATAATGTCTAGAACAAGGGTCTTCAAACTTGGCAAGTTTAAGACTTGTGGACTTCAACTCCCAGACATTCCTGAGCTAACATGATTGAAGGAAGAATTCTGAGAGTTGAAGTCCACAAGTGTTAAAGCTGTCAAGTTTGAAGACTCCAGGTGTAGAAAATTGGCAGTAGATTATTTGCAAGTAATTTAAAGAACCCAAGCACAAGTATTCATCTGAAATGAAGTTTGTTTGTGCACATGCATGTGTTTTCAGTGTGTTCGATGAGGGGCATAATGAAAAGAATATAAGAGAAGGAATTTTTCCAGGGTAGCCCTCGTAATTAGCACTGAAGGTTGCAGACAGCAAAAAAGCAGGTCCAACCAGCACCAAGGTTGTTTGTGAAAAGAGAGAAGAAGGACTTACATGTCCACCTCCTCAAATAACCTCATGTATTCTCTACTATTTTCTGTCCAGGACGAAGCATGGGACAGTCAGTGGACCAAACCTTTGGTCTTGTGACTCTTACTGAAGGACAAACTGTCTCTCTCTCTTGTTCCTATGAAGCACAGTATAGAGGTGAATTTGACACATATTGGTACATTCAACATCCCAGTCAACCTCTAAAATACCTTCTGGATTCATCTGTCAATGAAGCTCAAGAATTCCAAGCTACTCACATTCCCCATGGAAACAAGCACGAAGGGACTTTCAACATGCAGAAACCAGCCATCCAGCTGAATGACACTGCTGCCTACTTCTGTGCCTTCAGAGACACAGTGTGATAAAGTAGGTGAGAAGCCAACAAAAATATAGAAAGGGAGAGAAAAGTAGTGAACATTTGCTCAGCAATGAAAGTTCCTTTGGGGTTAAGGTCCCTGGCATCCAGATTTACCAGCAATGAAACTGAGGTGTTGAGATGTTGAAAAACATATTATCCTTTCATGATATCTTGGACTAGATGTTCTTTAGTGTCTGATTCAAAGAAGAATCTGGGTTAGGATAATAGAAAATGTTATTTAACCACCTTAATTCCATAGTTATGCAGGAAATGCTTTCATGTCATTTAGATATAGCATTTCCAGTTGTCCATCCAGAAGCATTTTTAACATTGGGATTCATCTTTCTATTTTTTTTTTTTAATTACATTTATATGCCGCCCTTCTCCGAAGACTCAGGGCGGCTTACAATTTTTGGGATACAACCCAGTGTGCTCAGCAATAGCCTTCATTCCATTGTATATGCCTGCTTATTACTAAACGGCATTTTTACAAGGTCAGCTAATTGCCCCCAACAATCTTGGGTCCTCAATTTACCTACCCCGAGAGGATGGAAGGCTGAGTCAACCTTGAGCCTGGTGGGATTCGAGCCTACAGTAGTTGTAGACAGCTGGATCTTAAGAGCAGGCATTTACAGCCTGAGCCACCAAAGCTCTTTTAACAGGCTCAAAAATGATTACAACTCTCTCTCTCTCTCTCTCTCTCTCTCTCTCTCTCTCTCTCTCTCTCTCTCTCTCTTTCTCTCTGTCTCTGTCTTTCTCTCTCTCCCTGTCTCTCTCTCCCTATCTCTCTCTTTCTGTCTCTATCTCTCCCTATCTCTCTCTTTCTGTCTCTCTCTCCCTCTCTCTCTCTCTCTGTCTGTCTGTCTCTCTCTGTCTTTCTGTCTCTGTCTGTCTGTCTGTCTCTCTCCCCCTTCCCTTCTCTTCTCTATTTATTCTCCCAAAGCCTCTCCTTTCAGTGGGCTAATTGTTACGTTCAACAGAGTTGAGCGGGAACTGAAGTTCATTCCTATTGGCTGAGCCATCTGACAGTGAGTGATATAAAAGGGAGCTGTCAGATGGCATCAGCTGTTGCTCGCTCCCGTCAGCCAATCCGCACATTCTAGCGGCTACTGCGGCAACCAATTATTAGTTAATAAAAGGGTTAAACTTCTTGAGATTGTGGATGTCATCTTTGCCTTCACAAAACTGGTGATGAGGATGGGATCAACGCAGTGAAGGCACACAAGATTCCTGAAGGATTTGAAGCACTCCATGAAGTTACCTCAGCCAGCTGACGAGATGTCTTCCCCTCCATCATTCTTGTGTTTCCATCCTACAACAGAGACTTGGTATTCTTACATTAACCGATTCGAGTGTTTCCTAGATGCTGCTGATTTGGCGGACATATCGAATCACAGGGAAAAAAAGCTTATTTCCTAAGTTTCTGTGGTACGGCTGTCTTTGACACTGCCACCGCTTTATTGGCGCCACAATCTGTCAAAGAGGTTTCCTGGGAAGCCCTCCAGGAAATCCTTAGTAATCATTACATCCCCAAGCCCTCTTGAATCACTAGGTGACATGCTTTTAGGCAGCGGGCTCAAGTGGAAGGGGAGACCATTAGTATGTCTCTGAACAGCGGCATTGCAATGTGGTTTCAAAGAGCTTGATGACATGCTGCTTGACCAGTTGGTTTGTGGAGTGAGAGACCTCAGACTTCAAAGATGTCTGTTAGGAAAAGGGTGACCTCACTTTAAAGATGGCCATAGAAGAGTCTCAAGCCACAGAGATGTCCAATCTCTCTGTGGCTGAGATCCAAAACGCAACTAGCAGTCCAATGGCAAAGCCAAATGCTACTGTACATTTTGTAGTTTTATAGGGGAATTTTGGAAAAGAAATAAAATTTTAGGCAAAATATTCATTTTTATCGTGGCTATTCTTCCCATAAAGGATAGGTTTAGATTGTTCGATTTAAGAAGATTGACGACTTAAGAAAATGGAACAATCTAAACCTATCCTTTACATTTTGAAGAGTTTGCCCCTGACAAGCTTTTAGATTATGGTGAAGACATTAATCACCTCACAAATCAGCAACAACTTCCACAGCAAAGAGGCTGGAACCCAGGAAACAAACCACAGCAGTTTTCTGAAGTGCAGATAATTTGTTTAAGTTGCAAGGGTAATCATTTAAAACCTGCCTGCAGATTTAGGAGTGCTATTTGTTTAAACTGCCAGTGCAAGGGCCATATAGCTAGGGTCTGCAAATCAGGAAAAAAATGTCACAAGTGCAGCCTCAGCCTCAAGTTAGGTACCAGAAACAGAGAGAGGAGTGTTTTACTGTTATCAGAGCATCTCCCACTGATCACAACCATTACACATTAATAAAATTCATGTAATCATCTTGTTAGAAGGTAAAGAGTGCCCAATGGAGATAGACACTGGCTCGTCCCTTTCCATACTTTCCTGGAGCACCCTGAAGAGGCTGATTCCAACTATATCCAAGAACCTACTTCAACCTTGCAATCTATCTCTCAAAGACTATCAAGGACAGAACATACCGGTCATAGGGACAGGCAAGTTTGCAATTAATTTCCAAGAGTTCAAGGGATGTTTACCCTTTACTATTGTAGAAGGCACCTTACCTAGTTTGCTAGGGTTAGACTGGTTTGATGCTTTAGGTCTTAAGGTGACTGGAATACATTGCACTCAAAGCCAGGACTTTGAGTCACTTCTTAACTGAGTATAAAGATGCTTTCAATGAAGAGTTAGGTCAGTATGTGGGCTCGCCAATTTCATTTGCATTAGACCCAGCAATAACACTAATCAGATTGAAGCCCAGACGTGTCCCCTTTGCCTTAAAATGAAAAGTGGATAAAGAGCTAGACAAACTGATATCCCAAGGAGTCTTGGAGCCTATAGATTATGCACTATGGGAAACCCCTATAGTGACCCCAATTAAACATGATGGCTCTATCAGATTATGCACAGACTATAAGAGCACATTGAACAAGGCCTTGCACACTACCCTGTGCCTGTAATTCAACATCTCATTCATTCAATGGAAAAGGGCTCCATCTTTGCTAAGCTTGACATGGCCCAAGCTTATCAACAGCTGCCTGTCGATGAAACAACTGCTATGGCCCAAATCATTGTGATGCACAGGGGTGCATTCAAATGTAAACGGTTGCAGTTTGGGGTCTCTGTGGCTCCTGGCATATTCCAATGCCTTATGGAACATTTGCTGCAGGGCATCCCTGTGGTTATACCCTACTTTGATGATGTCATTATTTCTGCAAGAAGCAAATAGGACCTTCTGGCACACATTTGACAGGTCCTAACATGTTTCCAGATCTCAGGACTCAAAAAGGGACAAATGCAAATTCGGTGTTTCCCAAGTAGACTTTCTGGGCTACAGCATTGATGCACAGGGAATTCACCCTACAGAATCTAAAGTTAAAGCCATTAAGGAAACACCTATTCCAAAGAACAAAAAAGAACTACAAGCCTTTTTAGGGCTCCTGAATTTCTATGCCTCGTTCCTTCCTCACAAGGTTTCTATTGCGGAACTGCTTCACAGGTTATTGGATGCACAAGCACAATGGACTTGGGGACCAACACAACAGGACTCTTTCGATGCTGTCAAATCACTGCTTTTGTCTGGTAGCATTTTGATACAATTTGACAGCCAATTGCCCTTAGTACTATGCTGTGATGCATCTCTTTTTGGTATAGGCTCTGTCCTTGCTCATATATTGCCAAGTGGGGTGGAAGCCCGGATAGCTTACTTTTCACAAACTATATCAAGTACAGAATGAAATTATTCCCAAATCAATAAAGAGGCTTTGGTGGCTGTTGCCTCGCTTAAATGGTTCCATGAGTTCCTGTATGGCCACCACTTCCAGTTAGTAACAGACCACAAACCTCTATTTGGTATCCTGTCTGGTGATTGACAAAGTTCCCCTGTTTTGTCCCATAGGATGACCCACTGGACATTATTCCTGGCTGCCTATTCCTACACCTTGTCATACAGGACCGGCAAACACCTTGGACATGCAGATGCATTAAGCCATTGCCCCTTTCCAGACAAAATCGAAGACTCCACGCCTTCCTCATCGATACTATTGATTGACGATCATCAATTGCCTGTCATGGCTGTGGACATTGCTAAAGCCTCATCTAACGATCTTATTCTTTTACGGGTATTAGACTGGGCGAGGAGGGGGTGGCCGGAAGGGTGGCCAGTAGATGCCCCATTTCTGCCTTTCAGAGCAAAACAGCATGACTTATCCACCCAGCAAGGCTGCCTACTGTAGGGATGCAGGGTAATAGTCCCTAGCCACCTGAGACCCAGGATATTGAATAGTTTGCACAAGGGCCATCCAGGAATGGCCCACATGAAAGCTTTAGCCCAGAGCTATGTTTGGTGGCCTGGCATAGACTCTGACATCACCACAAAATTTAGAACTTGTTAGGCATGCCAGGCCTCTAGAGCTGCCCCACCCACTGCTGTTTCTGGTGAACGGGACTCTGCTAAGTCTCCATGGGCTAGGATCCATATTGACCTCACAGGGCCTTTCCAGGGCTGCACCTTCCTTATTGTTGTGGACTCATATTCTAAGTGGGTGGAGCTGACCCTCATGCATTCTACCATGTCAGATATGGTTATCAAAGCGTTAGATCGCCTTTTTGCAACCCATGGATTTCCCAACATCCTAGTGTCGGACAATGGTCCACAGTTTACTGTAGCAAATTTTGAGTTGTTCTTGGCGAGCCAGGGCATAAGACACATGTTTGTCATGCCCTACCACCCGGCTTCTAATGGCCAAGCGGAGAGAGCTGTAAGGGCTGCCAAGGAAGTGCTGGGGCAGTTAAAGGGCGAGCACTGGCATTCTAAATTAGTGAAATATCTGCTAATTGAACATGTTACCCCCAGCACAATTACCAATCGTTCCTCAGCAGAGTTGTTAATGGGGCAAAAGTTGAGGAATCACATGGACAGACTCCACTCCAGTTATGCCCCAACTATTCCATTAGATTCCTTTAGTGGAGTTAATAGTTTCATGCAGTAAGATCTAGACATGTCCCTTTTAATGCCAAAAAGACTCTTGCTTTTTCTTCTCCTTTGCTTCCCTGGTTTCTTGAAGCCATGTGATGTCTCTCTGTATGCCTTTGAATGTATTATGTGTTTGGTGGTGAGCATGATGAAAATAATATAAAACTGGGAAGGAATTTGTTCAGGGTTAATCAGCATAATCAGTACAGATGTTTGAAGACTGCAAGAATGTGGTTCATTGTAGCACCATGGTTGTTTCTGAAAAGATGGAGAAGGACCTACATGCTCATTTCTCCAACTAACCTCATGCCTTCTGCATTATCTTCTGTCCAGGAGGAAGCAAAGGACAGTCGGTGCAGCAAACATCTGGCATTTTGACAGTGACTGAAGGAGAACCTTTCTTTCTCAATTGTTCCTATGAAGCAAAGTTTAGTGACACCTATTTCACATTCTGGTATGTTCAGTCTCCTGGTCAGTCTTTGAGATTCCTTTTAGCATATTATTGGAACAATTCTGAAGGATTTTAGGCTGTTCACATTCCCCATGAAAGCCAACAAAAAGGGACTTTCAATTTACAAAGGCAAGCCAGTCAGATGAAGGACTCTGCTGCCTATTTTTGTGCCTTCAGTTACTTCAGACACACAGTGAGACAAAATGGATGAGAAGCTAACAAAAAAGGCACAAAAGGGGACAAAAATAACAAAGGTAAACTTAGAAATAAAAGTTCTAATGGTTCATTTGTGATTATGGTCCCTGAATGTACATGGACTTAATCCAGATCACGCTTGCAATGGAAAGGAGATATGGAAAATATCCTTAGCTCTTGTCTAGGGAAATTCTCAGTCATCCAGGCCTTGGTTGTCCCAAAGGTTCCTTTTCAAATGGCAACTGTACTTTGTTTTTTCTTGAAGACATTTTTCTTCTCATCCAAGAAGCTTCTTCAGTTCTTCAGTTCTCATCCCAGAAGAACAGAGAAGTGAAACATCTTCAAGTCTTTTGAAAAAGCACCTTTGGGATTCTTAGCTCTTCAAAATATTTTGGAGTAGAGCTTCCTCAGAGTCTGATATGAAGAAGAAAATCTATCTGGGCAGGGATAAGAGGAAATGTTATCTAAGCACCTGGTAGCACTTAACTACATAGTCAAGCACAGAGTTTAAGATCCCTTACAATAGTTGGACTTACATCCAGATCAACCTTACCATGGAACAGAGATATAGAAAGTTATATTCATCTTTCAGGATATCTTGGGCTAGAAGTTCCTCATCATCTCATACCAAGAAGAATGACCAATTGGACAGGGATAAGAGGAAATGTTACCTAACCATCTCAAACCACTTATCTCCATACTTGTGCAGAGAACATATGTCATTTAGGTGACAGCATTGTGAGTTGTCTATTTGGAAGCACTTTGAATTTTATATTTCCATTTTAAACCTTTCAGAATCTAAAATGATTCTTTCTAATTCACATTTCATATGATGAAATGACTCTTTCTAATTCACATTTCTCCCTCTGAAGGGCCTGATGCTAACCATCAAGGTCACCCCTGCAGGTGAAGGAGAAGGACTATTCCCATAACAAAAGGACATCTCGTAATTGGACAATGTGGTCACCCAGGGGTGGGGAGAATGGAATAGTACTGTTTAACTAAGCAAGCATTTGAGCAGGAAAACCAGAGCTGGTTTTGATTCTTCAGTACCAAAATGGTGTATCCAATAAAGTTTTAATTTTGGAAATTCAAAGCTCCTGAGAGAGTTGACACTTTCCTTCTCTCTGTCTCTCACTCTTTCTGTGCATCTGTTTCTTTCTTTCTCTCTCTCTCTCTTTCTGTCTCTGTCTCTCTCCCTCGCTCTCCCTCTCTCTCTGTTTTATTTATTGTTAAGTTTGCATGAAGAGACAGATGTGGAGTGCTTCAAGCTCTTAGTTTATTAGTGACTACAGCTCAGAACGGACCCAATTTGGCTGGGCTGCGGCTGCTACTTATAGCCAGCAGCCGCAGTTGCCAGCCAATCAGAGTGCAGGGTTTTCCTGCACTTTTTAAATCAATCATTTCCAACATTTTACAAGAACAGTTCAAACTAAACCAATGACTTCAAACCTACATACATAACACCCCTCCCCACTAGGTTCAGTCCATACTCAAACCCCAACCTATCTAATGTATTCTTTTAAATAGGTGGGGCTCTTACGTAATGTTGAGACCTCGTGGTTCAGATGTTTTAAGGTTCTTGTGAGAGAAATGTGTCTGCTGACATTTCCTTACTTGGACTTGTAGTAATGGTAGAACCTGTTTGGTTACTACAACCTGGTCTCTCCTCCCAATCCATCTCCAACCCAATGTCAGCACCTAAATCAGGTAGTGATGTGCAATCTTCCATTTGTGAAAATGGTTGTTGGTATTGTGACAGGTTTTGGGATGGTTCCTGTCGTGTTAGCTCGTTACATGGGGTTGATTCTTCTTGCTGATTACTTTCATAATCCTCCCTTCCCCTAGAAGAGGCAGTAGGTATGGGAACCAGAGCAGGAGTGCTCCTGAGGCAATCTGGATCTTAACTGATCAATGTGCCTGCTCCACAGGACACCATCCTCCGTTTGTACCCTGTAAGACCTGGGGCCTGTGATTTGGGTTATCTCAGCAGGAATCCATAATGCTTCACCCATGAGGTTCTTAGCATAAACAGAATCACCCACAGTGAAAGTGAATTTTACTAGTGGAATCTAGTGGTGTGTTGAAGTGCGTAAGTGGGATGGAGGTCAAGGGGAGACCTGAGTTTCCTACCCATCAACAATTCAGCTGGGGTTAAATTAGTTGAGGGGTTGGGAGTGATATGCTGAACACTGAAGTTCTTCAACTCTCTCAGTGATATCCCTGGACCCAATTGCTGAAGTTTTTCCTTGGTAAATCATACCATCACGTTCAGCCCGCCATTAGCTGAAGGATGCCCAGGGGCTGTCAGGGCATGTCTGATACCCTGTTGTGCTAGATATGATTCAAAAGGTTGGATGGATGTAAATGAGAGGCCATTGTCAGAAACAAGCACATCAGGTAACCGTGAGTTACAAAAAGCTTTTTAAGCTGTTTGATGACAGCTTCAGTTGTGGTGGATGCCATGGGATAACCTCCAGCCATTTGGAATATGCATCTACTATAATAAGGAAAGTGTGCCCTCTGGTAGGGCCAGCAAAATCAATGTGAATCCTGGACCATGGGCCCCTAGGACATTCCCATTCCTGTGTGGGGGGGGAGAGAGGTGGGGCAGGCCTGACACTATGACAGTTGGGACAAGATGCAGCCCAGTTTTCAACCATTTTGTCAATACTCCCACCATACATAACTCTGGCCAATCCTTCATTCTGACAATACCCGGATGACCCTCATGTAACATTTCCAAACCTCTTTTTGTAGTTTTGCAGGAATAACCACCCTGTTACCCCACAAAATACATCCTCTTAATACAGATAATTCAGTTTGCCTGGATTTAAAAGTTTGGGCTAGTTGAGGTAGATCTTGGTGGCCAACCTTTCTTAATCCAGCCTTGACATGAGCAATAAAGTGTCTTTGGCAGTCTCTCTGGCAATTTGAGCAGCATGTACTGGAAGTTTGGCAACAGTTTCTAGAAAAAGGTGTGAGTCTCAGGAACAGGGTCCTCCAATGTGTGAAGGAAGTGGAAGGCAGCGACTCAAAGCATCTGCATGCCCAACTTTTACAAGGTCTGTGGATCAGTTTGTATAGACAAGCAGCAAGAAATTCAGTCCATCTCAGCATTCTTGGTGACAGGATCATGGGCGTTGGTA
>CM019155.1:142060444-142206446 GCA_009733165.1 Naja naja
AGATGATAGGCTCAAGATCCAGGTGGATCTTAACAGACACTGGGCCCTATCTAACAAAATGAAATTCAATATAGAGAAAAGTAAAGTCTTACATTTAGACAAGAAAAACCAAAAGTACACATATAGACTGGGTGAAACCAGGCTCAATAGCAGTAACTGTGAGAGAGATCTTGGAGTCTTAGTGGACAACCAGTTAAATATGAGCCAGCAGTGTGTGGTGGCAGCCAAAAAACCCAATGCAATCCTAAATTGCATTAACAGAGGGATACAATCAAGATCCAGTGAGGTAATAATGCCAGCATTGAATACCAATCACCCGGTGCGTGCCCACAGACAGGGTCTCCTTGGGGTACCGTCGGCTAGAGAAACCTAAAAATAAGGAGGAACTTTCTGACAGTGAGAACAATCAACCCATGGAACAGCTTGCCTTCAGAAATTGTGGGAGCTTCATCACTGGAGGCTTTCAAAAAGAGATTGGACTGCCATTTGTCAGAAATAGTGTAGGGTCTCCAGCTTGGGGGCGATTGGACTAAATGACCTACAAGGTCCCTTCCAACTCTGTTAATCTGTTGATCTCCAGACTAGCCAAACTGAATTCCTGCAACCATTCTAGTCTCCAGGCCTTTAATCATCTTAGTTGTTCTTCTCTGCACTTTTCCCAAATTACACTATTTTGATTTTTCCTAAATGTGATAGTTAAAAGTATACAAAATTCATTAAGAAGGGTCTTTGTGTAAATAATAATAATAAAAAATAAGTCCAATTCAAATCAAATGTCTTGTATTTTTTTATTTAAATGTGATTCTTAAAAAAGAATGCTCAAGATAAGATAATTATTGAGAAGGAGTGATAGTAATATAATATTCATGCCATTCAGTCTATGAAAGGAAATGTGATGACCATGGCACAAAGGCAACTCAGCCAGAGAATAAATATGGGTCCCTTTATTAGCTTCAACTTTGCCCCCAATGTCCCGGTTACCTTCTGATCTGGAGAAAAAACCTCTCCCACGAACCTGCAATAGCCTTTAGCAGCAGATATTCCAATCCAAACACTATAAACAGAAAACTTTAAATTATAAATCCAACAAGGCAAAATAAGGTAATAAATCTGGCAGGACAAGATAAGGAATTCCAGAAGTGAAGTAACACAGCAGAAAATCAAACCAGTTGGGAGGATGCCAGGAACTATGATAACAGCAGCCAACACTAGATAAACTCAGCAATTGTTCCTGACAACTGCCCCACCCATCTGTCTCCCCATTAAACTTCATCCCTAGGTGTGCCTTGTGAAAGGAATCAGGGCCCTTTCCCCCCTCATGAGCCGCACAACCCATGCTGCTCTCTTCTTCTCTGTTCTTCCCTGCGTATCCTAAGATGAAGAGGGGGTGGGCCTCATTCTTCCTCTGAAACCCCCTCTCCCTTGTTCTACCTCTCTCCTACTCTGCCCAGCCTGACTTTGCCCTTCCCCAATTTCCTCCACAGCCAATGGAGCCACTCTCCCACTCCCTGTCAGTTGCTCGTCTTCCTCCTTGGAGTCACACTCCGACAAGGGCATGACAGGAAATCAGAATCAGAATGGAGCTAGAAGGGACCTTGGGGTCTTCTAGTCCAGACCCCTGCTCAAGCAGGAAGCCCTATGCCATTTTAGACAAGTGACTGTCCAGTCTCTTCTTAAAAACCTCCAGTGATGAGGCACCCACAACTTCTGAATGCAAGCTTATCTACTGTTTAATTGGAGCATTCAGATACATTGGAACTAGAACTCCCTGTGTCCTTATCAGCCATATCAGCTGGGTGTTTTGAGAGCTACTGTCCTAAACACTTTAGGATGCTTTAGGATGGATGCAAGGTAGACTCAAACAAATTACTTGTAGGTACATATTTGTCCTCCAGGGGGCAGTTTAGAATTTCATATTTTCTCCACCCTTTCTCAATCCATCTGCTTAAATTGAAAACCACAAGTGAGGATATGTATGATGAACTCAATTGCTTGAAAACCACAAGTGAGGATATGTATGAAGAACTCAATTGCTTGCCCAAAAAGGAAACCACATTCTCATTTGTAGCTTCTTCTAAAGGTAGGAAGCAAAAGTGGATGCTGGTTTGCTTCAGAGTACCAAGGATGTTTTTTTTCCTTCTCAATCAAACTATTATTTGATTTTTCTGGGACGTTTCTTGTTGCTCCTGAAATCAGGTAATATTTTTTATTTAAAAATATTCTTCTCCTTCTTCTCATTTGTAGTACAGATCAATGGTTTAGGAAATTACCTGTCGGTACTACATTGATCTGTACTACTCATTTGTAGTACAGATCAATGGTTTAGGAAAGTCTAGTTTCAAGCCTGGGAAATAATATGAAGAGATATGAAAATGAAGAGTTGGTAAAGTGAAAATTTGATCTAAAGCCTGGCAATCGTACATATATTCTTTTCTGAAAGTGCAAAAAAAACGTCTATGGAATATTGATTGCAGCTGTGATCCAAGTCCATGTTTCTGCTTTCTGTGTAGAAACCTGCGGACTCCCAGAGTTATAATAGATTACCCGAATAACTTCTGTACAAAAAGGAATGGGGTTGAAAACTGTGGGTATTCTCTTTTTTTTGAAGATCTTGGAGATACAGAAGTATCTTAAGGTTTTCTTTTAAATATTGGATCATTAAAATGCTGTTTTAAAAATATTTTTTAAGTGGGAAAATGTGAAAGAAGAAAATATGGTTCTGCTCAGTGATAAATGAGCTCTATACTGAATCTTTTTTCCATGATACAAGACCAAGATATAAATTTCAAACTCTGTAACAATTTTGGGGATATTCTGAAGTACTGATTTTGTTTTTCCTCTCTTAAGGAAGTTCTCAAAGTGATTCGGTATCCCAAACCCCAAACAACATGGAAATCATAGAAGGAGAAAATGCCATTTTGCCCTGTGACCTCAAAACTACCAGCTTCATTTCAAACCTAGTTTGGTATCGTCAATATGGAAACCAAAACCTGAGCGAATCCTAACTGCTTACAAAATCAGATCAGGGGATAAATACTTCCAGGAGGGAAAGTTTTCCACCACATTGGTTTTAGAAAGTCAGAATTCAGTTCCTCTGAACATCAGAAGTGTTTCTCTAATGGATGGAGCCATTTATTTCTGTGCTGTGAGCCCCACAGTGAATCCTCTCTGTATACACACACACACACACACACACACACAAGTCAACAAAATGAAACCAACCTCAACTCTTCACAGATAATTCTGTCCCCAAAGGGCTAACTTCTCATTCATCCAACAAATGGGTTTTCTTCCATTTATCAGCACACTCTTTAAAAAGTCATGGAGAATGAAAGGATTAAGATCCTACCAGACTTTCTAAAAGAAACACATTCATTTTTCAGCTGACATAAGCAAGGATGAATATAGATCCAAAGGAACAATTTATGGAGAATTGACATTGAAGTACCTACACTGCAGGAGTGTCAAACTGGCAGCCCATGGGCCAGATGCATCATGCTCAGGCCATGCCCACCCCAGCTCTGCAAATGGGAAAAATGTCACAAAATCTTACATGACACCAAAAAAATATCATAAAAAGTGAGAAAAAAGAAGGAAACAATATAAGGAAATATCAACACCATACAGTAGGGGCCAAGTGAATGTTGAAAAGGAAAGCAGTAGTGAGCCTTTGGTCACATTAAAAGTCTCTTCTTTAAAAGCTCCAGTGATGGAACACCCACCAGTGTCTGAAGGCAAGCTGTTTCACTGGTTAATTGTTCTCATTGTTAGGAAGTTTCTTCTTAATTCCAGGTTGCTTAGCTGCTTGATAGTTTCCATCCATTGTTTCTTGTCTTGCCTTCCGATGCTTTGGAAAATAAGTTGACCTCCTCATCTTTGTGGCAGCCCCTCAAATACTGGAATACTGCTATCATTTCTCTCTCTCACACACACACACACAGTCCTTCTTTTCCTTAGACTGGCCATACCCAGTTCCTGCAACCATTCTTCATGTTTTAATCTGTAGACCTTTATTCATCTTAGTGGCTCTTCTCTGCACTTTTTCCAAATTACCCTATTTTGATCTTTCCTAAGTGTGCTAATTAAAAGTATATACAATTCATTGATAAGAATCTTTGTGTAAACAATAACAATAATAATACTATAACTGCTATTACATCAATTCAAATCAAATGTCTTATATTTTTTTAAAAATGTGATTCTTAAAAAAGAATTCTCAAGATAAGATAATTATTGAGAAGGAATGATAATAATATAATCTCTATGCCATTCAGTCTATGAAAGGAAATTGGAGAATAGAGCCGGAAGGGACCTTGGAGGTTTTCTAGTCTAGTTCAAGCAGGTGAGCCTATAGCATTTGAGACAAGTTACTGTCCAGTCTCTTCTTAAAAACTTCAAGTATGGGAGCATACACAACTTCTGAAGGCAAGCTGGGTTTAATTGTCAAATGTCCTCACTGTTAGGAAGTTTCTCCTTATTTTCAGGTCACTTCTCTCCTTGATTGGTTTCCATCCATTGCTTCTTGTCCTGCCAATTTCACTGGCTGCAATTTCAAGCATTGGGATCTTGACAAACCTAGAGAATACATAGATATGTTCAATCTCAACAATTTTTGTTACAAATAATGGTTCTCTTGTCCACCTTTCCTTAAGGAGTTCATCTAGCTTCTGGGAAAACTTTATTTGGTTTCCCTTCAGAGCAACCATCCTGTTGAACAACCAATCCAGAAGTATGGTGTCTATAAGAATGTTCAAAAAAATACAAAATGCGTCAAAATCTACCTTGTGTTCTTCTGACACCCCTGTGAGCACCACTGCTATTCAGTGAAGTTCCATGGACAAACTGTGTTTGTATCTCTTCCAAGCTGTAAAAACACCTGCCATCTTTCCTAATAGGATGGTTTTTGTGTTTCATCATAATAAACACTACGTTGCCTTCTCAAATTTGACTCTCCTACCAGTATGGGGAGTGGATTCATATAATTGACAGCCAATGAAACAGTCACAGGACTCTGTGCTGAAACACTCAGAAAACCACAACAGAGAGAAGGCAAGAGATTTTCTTGCAAGTGTTCATTGTTTAGAAAAGATACCACCTGCTTTTTCTAAACAGATGTTTCAGTTCTTCACCATGAATTTGGCATCCTTCTCGTTAACCTTATTGGTTCTCATATCAAGTAAGTAATGTTTAAGATACCATTTTGTACTGTTTGGGTCATTTAAATCTACTTTTCTTTCTAGGTATGGTCTTTTCTTGTAGCTCCAAGATTTTCCTCCTTGGCTCAGCTTAAGGTTTTACATTTTGTATTCATTTTTATTCCTTGTGCTTTGCCTTCCTTCCAAGAACTGAGGGTGTCTTATATAGGACATCTCCTCATTTTGCACTCCCCAAAACAATATTGTCTGAGAAAGCAAGACTAACCTATGATCCCCCAGAACCCTAACCCTAACCCAAAACTGAAGTGAGGACTTCAGCATGAGTTTTTCTTTCCTTAGTGCAAGAACTTAGACAACAAACCACATTGACTTTTACAATTGTCTTCCTGGCATAAGATGAAACAGATGGAGAATTCTCCTAATCACATGCCCAGAATATTCCATTGCAATCAACTTCCTCTCAAGCTATGTAATGATCAACAATTTCAATTCAGCAATGGGATTTGAGTGGAAGGACTAGAAAACATTGACTGTTTATGAAACTCAGTTTCTACTTAGTAGATGATATTTTTTCTTAAATGCTTCCAGGAGAGAGATAATGTGAAGGATGTGTGTTTGTGTTTATTTTCATGGTCATAATGTACACTGAAGATGGTATTTAATTTCATTGTATGAGGTGCAATAACAATAAGGTAAACTAAACTAAATAAGGTAGTGATATTTTTAGGGATGCAGTGGCTCAGTGGCTAAGATGCTGAGCTTGTCGATCAGAAAGGTTGGCAGTTCAGCAGTTTGAATCCCTAGCACCACATAACAGAATGAGCTCCTGTTACTTGTTCCAGCTTCTGCCAACCTAGCAGTTTGAAAGCATCTAAAAATGCAAGTAGAGAAATAGGGACCGCTTTTGTGGGAAGGTAACAGCGCTCTGTGTGCCTTCAGCATTTAGTCATGCTGGCCACATGACCATGGAGACATCTTCGGACAGTGCTGGCTCTTTAGCTTTGTAATAGAAATGAGTGCCTCCCCCTAGAGCTGGAAACGACTAGCACATATGTGTGAGGGGAATCTTTACCTATTTTTAGGGCAAGACACCTTTGTTTTTAAAAAATCTGAAATTATAGAAAAGATAGATTAGAAAGTCAGTTTGGAGGTCCTCCAGCCTGAAGGTTCCCAACCCCCAGTCCATGAAGCAGCACCAGTCTGTGGCATGCTAGAGACTGGGTTGCACAAAGAAGTGAAGCCCCATCCATGGGATGTAGGCAGCTTGTGAAACCATACACCCACAGAAAAACCTCTCTCCATGGAACCAGTCCCTTGGGCCCAAAATTTTGGTGGTCACTGCTCTAAACCTTGCACAGCACAGGAATTGAATAGACCATCTCTGTCAACCCTTTTGGTTCCCAACTGATTCTTCTACTTAGGCAGAACCCATCAACCCTTTAGATACCTAGGTCTTCTGCTCATCGCTTTTTATGTAACAATATCCAAGAGCTTTCCCTGATCCATGAGCTTCCAACAATTTCCTCAGGGACCACAAGTGTTGACTCCCTGTTTCTTTTCTGTGTTTCATTTTACAGGAAACCTTCTCTGCCATGCTAAAAATCCTGTCCAGGAACCTCTGCTAGAAGTATTCAATGGAAGAAAAACTGATCTTTTTTGCACCCACCCAAATATTCAAACCAATGAATACATCTTTTGGTACCAACAGTTCCCTAGCCAGCCTCCTTATTTCTTTGTGAGAGGATACCAAGAACCATCAAAAAGCATTGTAGGAGAGCGAGTTTCCTTAGTTGTTGCTCATAATCGAAAAAATAGCACCCTCTCCTTCACCAACGTCGCTTTTGAGGACCAGGCATTGTATTTTTGTGCTCTAGGAGACACTGTGTCACATCCTAGTGAGACTCTTTAACAAGAACCCTTTCTTGCAATACAGCTATCTCCAGAGACAGGAAAGAAAGGCAGGTGTGAAGGCACACCTCTCAATATTTTTTTTGTAATAGGTTTTTATTTTATTTTATAACACACAAAAATTCCAATTTCAATTGAACAGTGTGTTGTCTTGGTACAAATCATTTTAGCAAATAATAATAACAACAGTATTTACAACAATATTCATTTCATTAATATCAATTATCTGAATTTTAATGTGCCAGTAAGCTCAGGTGATTGAAAGGGTGGTGAATTTATTTTTTAGCAGTTAATTCCAATTTCAGATTGTGACATTTTTGGTAATCCTCTAATTAAACATACCAAAAATAAATGAAGGGAGGGAGGGAGGCGGGAGGGGGGGAAGCAGAGAGGGGGAGAAGGAAGGAAGGAGGGAGGGAGAAGGAGGGAGGGAGGGAAGGGAAGGAGGGAGAGAGGGGAGGGAGGAGGGAGGGAAGAAGGAAGGAAGGTGATCTTTGTTGATTCTTCATTGCAATGCACTCCAAATCTTTCAGATTGCGAGGGTATCTCCTGTGCATAGCATTCTTCGGGTCACCCCACAGATCTTCAATTGGATTCAGTTCCAGCTGGGCCATTCCAAAACTTTGATCTTCTTCTGATGAAGCCCTTCTTTTCTAGATTTGGGTTGTTGTCATGCTGCAAGATGAATGTCAAACTCCAGGGAAATCAGAAGATCCAGGCAGTTCAGTGGGTATAAATATTTATTGCAAGCTTAAATTCTCTACAAGAATCTGAACTACTAACAGTCCAAGCAAAGGAATTTAAGGTGGGCTAGACTGACAGATGTCTTGTGGGTATGAATACTTGTGACTTATGATGCATTTGACCCATTCCTTGGGCTCAGCCTTGTCATTTCCTACAGTGAAATTCTTCATCCTCAGAATTTTAACAATGGCCTGAAAGTATTGTGCCAAGATTGACTGATATTTGGAGGTGTTCATAAGTCCCTCCACCATGACTAAAGTCCCAGTTCCAGCTGATGAAAAGCAGTCCCAAAGCATTAAGCTGCCATAACCATGGTTCACTGTGGCTACAGTTTATTTCTGGTGATGTGCTGTGCTGTTTTTGGAAGATTATGGCCAAAAGATTCACCTTGCTCTTATCAGACCATAATATATTTTCCCACATATTTTTGTCACTTGATGTATGTTTTTGCAAAATGTAATGGGGCTTGGATGTTTTTCTTTATAAGAAAACTTCCTTCTTGCCTCCCTACCTCACAGCCCAGTCATATGAATAATATGGGAGACATGTACCCCATGTGTCCCCCAAAATAAGACCCTGTCTTATATTTTTGCCAGCGCAAAAATGCACCAGATCTTATTTTAGAGGGAAGTCATCCACTGACTCACCTCATTTGCATGTGTCTCTCCCAGCATCCTTTTCACTGTCAGAGATCTTCAGAAGCTTCTTCTTCTGTGGCTGGCAAGGCTGGCAAGGCTTTCCTGAAGGCCTCTGCAGCTGATAACAGAGTTCTGGCTCTATCTACAGAAGAAATGGGCCAGCAAAGCAGATGTCGGGATGTGTGAGTTCAGGCTGCAACTGTCCGAAGGTAAGTAGTAGGGCATCTCTACCACCTCATCCCCCCCAACTCAACTTCTATCTATGCACCCTGGAGTGGGTGGGGTCATAATTAGCGCTTATTTGGGGAGTAGGGCTTATATTGGGTGCACTTATATTCTCCTTCTCCTCCTCTGTTGAATTTATTACTAGAAATACAGATTCACTAAATAAAGAAAAGAAGACCAAGAAATTTGAAATGAAACATTGGTTAAATGGAAAAATTGATCTAATGACTGATAATTTTAATTTCATAACTTCCTGAAAATGTAAAGCAAGTCTATGGAATACTGACTTCAGCTGTGATACAAGTTCACATGTCTGTCTTCTCTCCATAAAGGAATGAGGTGGAAAGCTGTTGGTATTCTATTTTCCCCCAGATCTTGTATTTCTGGAAGTTCTTTAAGTGATATAAGCGATTTGTTTTTAAATTAGATCCTGAATCCTGTTTTAAATTGGGAAATAAAATATGTGACAGATAACTAAACGGCTTTGTTCAGTGTCCACAAACAATCTCTGTAGTGAATTTTTCCCCATATATTTGAAAAGATAGATGCATTGGCCAAGATAAACATTTTAAACTCTAATTTTGGGGATTATTCTGGGATACTGATTTTGTTTTTATTCTCTTAAGGAACTTCTCAAAGTGAATCAGTGTCCCAAACCCAAAGCCACATGGAAATCCTAGAAGGAGAAAATGCCACTTTGCCCTGTGACTTCAAAACTACCAGCTACAATCCATATCTTTATTTATATTGTCAATATGCAGATGAGAGCAGATCCTGAATGCTTTCAAATATGGGAATAATCACTTCCAGAAGGGAAAGATTTCCACCACATTAGTTTTTGATAGTCAGAATTCTTCAGTTCCTCTGAACATCAGAAGTGTCCCTCTACTGGATGGGGCTGTTTATTTCTGTGCTTTGTACACCATAGTGAAACATGACTGTATATAGACTCACACAAAAGTCAATGAAATGAAACGAATCTCAACTCAGTACAGATAATTATGTCTCAGATGCCTAACTTCTCATCCATTCAAGAAATGTTTTTTTTTAATTCCTCACCATCATTTTAAAAAAGTCATAGAGAATGAAAGGATTACAATCCTATTGAACTTTCTAAAAGAAATATATTTATTTTTCACCTGGAAGAAGCCAGAATGATTACAGTTCCAAGGAAACAATAATAGATAGTTGACACTGAAATAGGAAACCAAATAAGGAATTATAAAGACTGTAAATTGGGTACCAAGTGGAAGAAAAGGAAAGCAGTAGCAATAGTTTATTTATGTATTTATTTATTAATTCGACTTGTATGCCGCTCCATCTCCAAAAGGACTCAGGGTGGCTCACAGCTAAAAATACAACAATAAATAAATTACCTAAAAACATATTAAACAATTACAAGCCGAATTAAAGTTAAGAACCCCAAAATTAAAATAATCAACCCCCAGAGGGTCAGCACAGCCCGGACTGTACAAATAGCCAGGTCTTCAAATCGTTGTGGAAGGTGCGGAGATCAGGGGCCAGCTGGATAGTTATAGCACTTAGACTTATATAGAGCTTTACAGCCCTCTCTAAGTGGTTTTGTGCAGACCCCAGTGTGCACATGTATCACCTCTCCCACGGGAGCTGCATTGGCTGCTGATTTGCTTCATGGTACAATTCAAGGTGCTGGTTGTCACCTTTAAAGCCCTTCATGTAGGGGTGGGATTCAGATGGTTCGGACTGGTTCAGGCAAACCGGATGTTCAATTTACATCTTGTTCGCCGAACTGGTAGTTGAACCAACCAGCTGGCTCCACCCACCCTGCCCCTCCCAGGAGTCTCCACATGGCCCATTTTGGGTGCAGGTAAGTGAAGGGTCTGTGAGGAGGCTCTGGAAGGGTGAAAAATGGGCCTTCTGGAAGTCCAGAAATGGGCCTGGTTCCAGCCTCCAGAGGGCCTCTGGACCCTGGGGGAGGCTGTTTTTGCCCTCCCAGAGGCCCAAGGAAAGCCTCCAGACCCTGGGGAAGGCAAAAAATGGCCCTCTCAGAAGTTCCAATAGGCCACGCTCAACATGGCCAAGCCCACCCAGCAACTGGGCAGTGAACCGGTTGCTGGGATTTTTGGAATCCCACACCAGTCTTCATGTCTTGGGACCAGGGTATCTGAGGGACCATCTCTTGTTGTTCATATCTACCTGACCCATCAGAGTGGGGAGGCAGGGAATGTTGCTGGTCCCATCTCCTAAGGAGATACGCCTGGTGGGACCCAGAAGAAGGGCCTTCTCTGTGGTGTCTCCCTCTCTCTGGAACATCATCCCCCAGAGATTAGAATGACCCCCACTCTAATACTTGTGGAAGGCACCGAAGACCTGGTTCTGCCAGGAGGCTTGGGGACCCCAGAGCGGGATGGAGCCCATTAAATGGCTTGTGTGAGGTGCTGTCGCTGGGACAGGAGGATGATTTTTGTATATTAATTTACTTACATTACTTCTTTTATTAGTTTTATTGTTTTTATACAGGGTTTTATATTCTGTAAGCTGCCTTGAGTGTAAGTCACCATGTGCGAATAATAGGCTGCAATATAAATTCAATAAATAAATAAATACAATTTATAAAGTTAGCATTTGCCCCCAAAAATCTGGGTTCTCATTTTACCAACCTCGGAAGGATGGAAGTCTGAGTAAAAATTTGCCCAGTGAGGATCAAACTTCTGGCAGTGAGCAGAGTCAGTCTGCAATACTGCATTCTAGCCAATGCACCATAGTAGAGATACCAGTAGCAATAGTTCCATTTGGTGTAAAGGAAGTGAAAGAGCATTTGCTCACCATAAGAATGTATAGGATCTCAACAATTACCAAAGTCCATTATTTGGAGCAGTACCTATAAAATTACAGGATTTTGATCTTTTCCTAGGGAAGGATGTGATAATTAAAAGTATATAATATTCACTAAGAAGGCTCCGAATGTAAATCATAATATCAACAATAATACAGGTAGTCCTCAACTTATGACAATTGAACCCAAATTTTTCTGTTACTAAGCAAGACAGTTGTTAAATGAGTTCTTCCTGTTTTATGACCTTTCCTGCCACAGTTGTTAAGTGAATCACTGCAGCTGATAAAGGTGGTAACATGGTTGTAAAGGGAATCTGGCTTCTCCATTAACTTTGCGTGTCATAAAATCAGAAAAGGGGCTCACATGACCCCAGGACACTGCAACCATCATAAATATGAACCAATTGGTAAACACCCACCTTTTGATCATGTGACCCTGATCAAAAAAATGTGAAAAACGGTCATAAGTCACTTTTTTCAGTGTCATTGTAACTCCAAATGACTTTGTGTCTTGGAAACTCTTTGTGAACTAACCTTGGCCTGCTTGTAGCTGGATTTATTTGGGACAGTTCTGAGGCTGGGTGAAGGGAACTTCTGGGGAACATTAATAAACTCTATAAAACAATGTGTGTGTGTGTGTGTGTGCGTGTGTGTGATTGGGGCAGCTCAGGCTGGTGCATTCAGATACACTGGCATTGCAACTCCTCAGGTTCTCATCAGCCACCTCAGTTGGGCATTTTGAGAGTTACTGTCCTGAATCTTTAGGGCATTTTAGGATGGATGCAAGGTAGAATCAAACAGTTTACTTCTTGGTAGATTTTTGTCCTCCAGGGGGCAGTCTAGACCTTCATACTTTCTCCATCTTTTCTCAACCTCCTGCTTGACTTAAAAACCACAACTGAGGCCATGTGTGATGAACACAACTGCTTTTCACAAAAGGAAAGCACCTCCTCGTTTATAGCTTTTTTCTAAATGTAAGAAGTGAAGGAGAATGTTGGTTTTCTTCAGAGTTCCAAGGATGTCTTTTCTTTCTCAATCAAACCATTATTTGATTTTTCTGCAAATTTTCTTATTGCTCTTGAACTCAGGTAATATTTTTACTAAAAAAAACTATTCTTACCCTTCCTTTCTCCTTCTTGTCCTCCATCTTTCTTTCTCTCTCCTTCTCCTCCTCCTCCTCCATGCATTTTCCTCTTCCCCCCTCCTCCTTTCACTTTGGATAAAGTGAAAATTTAATCTAATGCCTGATAATTTTACTTTCATTCTTTCCTGAAACTGCAAACATTAACATGTATATGCTGATTTTGGTTGGGATCTAAATCCATGTTTCTGTCTTTTCTCTATAACTTTGTGGCATAGATTGCCCTAACCATTGCTGTCAACAAAAGAATTTGGTTGAATATTATACCTATTCTCCCCTCCCCTCAGATCTTGCACATGTATGGTAATGCTTCAACTATTGTCTTAAAAAAAGAAAATGAAGATGATTAAAAAATATGATTTAAAAATTGGAAATAAAATAAGTGATAGATAAGTAATTTGTTTTGCTCAGTGTCCCCAAAAGAGATTTAGTTCAATTCAGATCTCTAGGTCTTAAAATTCTCTTCCAAACTTATCATGGAAAAGGAAGATGCAAAAACAAAGATATGTATTCCAAACTCTGTATCAATTTTAGGTGGAAGTTCTGGTGTACTGATTTTGTTTTTGTTCTCTTAAGGAGATTCTCAAAGTGATTCAGTGCTCCAAACTCAAAGCAATGTGGAAATCCTAGAAGGAGAAGATGCCACTTTGCCTTGTGACTTCAAAGCTACCAGCTCCACTCCATACCTTTTTTGGTATCGTCAATATGGGAACCAAAAACCTGAGCAAATCCTAACTGCTTACAAATCAAAATCCAGCAATAATCACTTCCAGGAAGGAAAGTTTTCCACCACATTGGTTTTAGAAAGTCAGAATTCAGTTCCTCTGAACATTAGAAGTGTCTCTCTACTGGATGCAGCTGTTTATTTCTGTGCTCTGAACCCCACAGTGAATAATCTCTGTATACAGACTCACACAAAAGTCAATGAAATGAAACCAACCTCAACTCTTTATAGAGAATTTTGTTCCAGAGAAGAACTTCTTATTCACCAAACAAAAGTATTTGTCTGCAGTCATCACCATTATCTTGAAAAAGTAGTGGAGAATGAAAGGTTAAGAATCCTACTGGACTTTCTACATGAAATGTATCCATTTTTTCACCTGAAATAAGCCAGAATGATTTCAGTTCCAAAGAAACAATTATGGATAATCGACCTTGAAGTATCTGATGACAGCAAGTTCGATTAGAAAGGAGGAGGAAAAGACAAAAGAAAATATGAAGACTGTAAATTAGCGATGAGGTGAATATCAGAGAAGAATGAAGCAGAGATACTAGCAGGTGCAAAAAATGTGAACAAGTGTTTAACAGAATAACATGAGTTGGAAGAGATCTTGTAGTCCAAGAAGCTGGAGACCCTATTCCATTTCAGACAAACATTGTCTAGTCTCTTCTTAAAAGCATCTAGTGATAGAGTACCTACAACATTTGTGGGATTCAAATTTTTTTACTACTGGTTCTGTGGGTGTGGCTTGGTGGGCGTGGCAGGGGAAGGATACTGTAAAATCTCCAGTCCAAAGTGGTATTTGCTGGTTCTCCAAACTACTCAAAATTTCCGCTACCAGTTCTCCAGAACTGGTCAGAACCTGCTGAATACCACCTCTGACCTACAACTTCTGAAAGCAAGATAATACACGGGTTAATTGTTCTCACTGTTAATTCTAGGTTGCTTCTCTCTTTGATTAGTTTTCACCCATTGTTTCTTGTCTTGCCTTCATGTGAAACTATTGGTCATCACAGGAATGCACTGGAGGCCAACTCACCACTTACAAAAGTCCATAATTTGGAGCAGCTCTTAGAAAAATTACAGTGGTTGGATCTTTCTTAAATGTGACAGTTAAAACAATACAACACCCATTCAAAAAAATTCTGTGTGTAAATAATAAAAATAAAAAAGAACTACTACCACCAAATCAAATCCAGTGGCTTGTTCTTTTCTAAATAAAAAAAATGTGGTGTCTGTAAAATAATTCTCAAGATAATTATTCAGAAGCAGCGATAGTAATATAATCGCATTGTCTGTGTTTCCCTGAAAATAAGACCTATCCTGAAAATAAGCCCACACATGTTTTCTGAACATGCACCCAATATAAGACCTACCCCCCCCCAAAAAATAAAGCCTTACTTAAGTGCATACACAGCTGGCCAGCTGGCCACCCTCCAACCCCACCTGCCTCAGGTCATCCTCCACCTCCTCCCCATCTTGCATCACTCAGCCTTCTGATGCAGTGCCTCACTGGTACTGGAAGAACAAGTGGGCTGCTGCCATAAGGCAAAGTAGTTGTCAGGGAATGGAAAGCCTGGCTGTGTCACTCAGCCTCCTGCTTCAGTGCTGCACTATACCAGAAGAAGTGGGCCAGTGGCCATGTGGGCTACTGGTGCTACCACCATGAGGCAGTTTGTTGGGGCATGGAGTCTTGGGGGCCCTGAGGTAAGCCAATATGCATGTCAGGCAGCTCCACCTCCTCCCCTTGTGGCAGTGGTACTCAAAAGAAATAATACACCCGCTGAAAATAAGCTCTAGTGTTTATTTCAGGGCCTAAAAGAAAATAAGACTGGGTCTTATTTTGGGGAAAACACAATATGAAAGGAAATCAGTGCAATTGTTTTTCACTGGCTAGAATTCCAGTATTGGGATCCTGACAAACAAAAGAATACCAGTCTAGAATATTCTGGAACTTACCCCACAGGGTGACTGAACACCAGTCTAACCATAGCAAACATAGATGTACATACATCCCATAGCCCAATTCTCAAATGGGTACACAAATGTGTTCCATCTCAACAATTTTTTGTTACAATTAATGGTCTCTCCCACCTTTTCTTGAGCAGTTCATGCTAGTTTCTGGGGAAACATTATTTTGGTTTCCCTTCAGAGCAACCGTTCTATTGACAGAGGGAACCATCGATCTGAGGTATGGCATCCACAAGGATGTTCAAAAAATACAGCATGCATCCATAGCCACCTGGTGTCCTTTTGACACCCCTGTGGGCACCATGGCTATTCAGTGAATTTTAATGGCTGAGAGAAGACTGTGGCTGTGGTTGTCCCACTTCAAAGCCATGAGAACATCTGCCATCTTTTACCCAAAATTATCCAAAGTTGTTCATTATTATTATTATTATTATTTATTATTTATTTAGACTTGTATGCCGCCCTTCTCCCAAAGGACTCAGGGCGGCGAACATACAAAAAGCATATACAATAAAATAATAAATAAAAAACAAGTCCAAATTACAAAACAGCTAAAACAGTAAAATTACAAAATAAACAAACTCTTAAAACATTAAGCAATTTAATCAATGTACTATCTCAACAAACCCACTATGCCAGTAAAAAAATCCAGTGCCAAACCACAACCTAAAGAGAAAGAAATCCATACCAATAAACCATAAGACTCCTGCACATGCTTTATGTGCTTTGAAATTCTAACTGTTAATGAAAATTCCACCAAATGTTCTCTATGTGGCAACTATGCTCATCATGACTACTTGGAATTGACCAAGCAAGTGATTCAATACCTAGAATCATCCAAACATGCATTTCAATATTTCTACCCATCATGGAAACCCAAACTGGACAAACATTTAGCCTTGTTTGAAAGAGTTGATATCATAGAAACATGAATAACATCCCTTGACACCATAGTAGCATCCCTGGACACTTTAAAAGAAAAATTAAATAACCTTGAAAAAAAAGACACAACACAAAAACCTGAACATCCAATAGCTACAAACCATACCACTATTCAACAACCACAACCCAATCCACAAAAAACCATAAATCAAAAAAATAATGATATCCCAACCCTCGTCAGAGAAGCTGTTGAGCGCGAACGGAAGTGTCCAAACGCCATCTTATTCGGTCTAAAGAACATCAATAACAATGATGACATCACAATTGTCTGCAACATCATCAGTGACTACCAAGCATCAACCATCTCCCCTGATGAAATACTTGACATTTCCCACATTGGCCCAGAGTTCAAAAACAGAGACAGCTCTGTGGCCCCATGCTTCTGCAGGGTCATTTGCAAAAAATGAATCAAGCAAACGTAAATTCATTTATACTATTAATTCAGTCGCCAAAAGCAACACCAACCATAAGAACCTTCATTCTTGCCCTGACCTAACCATACAGCAACATGCCCACTCCCACGAACTCTGCACAGAACTAAAAAAAACATCTAGACAACAGAGAGAAGGACCTGTACATTGACTACCGTGCTGACTGTATCAAAAGTAAGTCACACAACCCACAACCCAGCCTCCAACCCTACTTCAACCAACCCACCATCACCCAAGACTAGGCACGCATGCCCCTAACTACTTCAATTCAAACTACAAATGGCCTTAAATGCAAGCTACTCAATGCAAGAAGCCTTGTAAGTAAAATACTTGAATTTCTCCTCTTACTAAATATGGCAAAATTCGACATTATATTTGTCTGTGAAACATGGCTCAACACATCTCTCCCTGACTCCATTACCTCGATAAGAGTCTATCACATTTACCGAACAGATCGTGAAATCTGAAGGGGAGGTGGTGTTGCTATCTTCTATAAAAAGTCCTTACATCTAAAAAACATCCAAGTTACCCAGGAGCTTGCTTTTCCTGAGACCATCGTCTGTCATTTTGATTCTTACTATGTTACAGAGCCCCTGATTATGACATCGAACATGTAAACAAGCTAAATTCACTACTAACAATGGCAACATCCTGCCCACTACTTTTATCTTTCTTGGTGACTTCAATCTACCTCATATTAACTGGACCCTAAACGAATGTACCACTGAATCTATACATGCAGCCTTCTACAACGCTGTAACAAATCTGGGACTGGAACAACTAGTAACCAACAATAGTAGACTTAACAACTGCCTCGATCTCATCTTCTGCAATAGTTTGAATTCAATTTATGGAATACAAATTATAGAACCCTTTTCCAACAGTGACCACAACATGATTAACTTTTGTTTCAACATATGTCCGCACAAAAATCATCACAACAACGTGATCCCCAATTATAACTTCAAAAAAGGCAACTATGATCTTATAAACAACAATCTCTCATCCCTTGATTGGCAATCTCTATTCACTGGATGCAATACTGTTGAAGACCATTATAACACATTTTACTTGAAATCCAAAGAGTCATCAAACTATATGTACCAATAACAACTCCCCAAACCAGAAAAAACAGATTACCATAACAATAAGGAATCTTCAATCCAAAAAGAGATCACTTTGGCAAAAAACCAAATCTGGTCATGTTGCCAACTTCAAAAGCCGATTCAAAAATTTATGCCATCAGATAAAGACTGAATGCACCAATTATCACATTAAACAAGAGGAAAACCTTCTATGCACCAATTCCACCCACGCTTTCTACAATTTTGTAAACAACAAACTAAAAGACTCAAGGTCCATCCCACCCTGAAAGGACCTAATGGTAAAGACTGTAATGATGACACCATTAAAGCAAACCTCTTTAACACATTCTTTGGCTCAGTATTTGTAAACAGCAATGGATCATGCCCAGTATTTCCTAGTTGAACCACAGACAACTACAATGATCTAATAAATATAGATTTTACAGAAGACAATGTTGAAAAGCACTATGCAATCTAAAACCATCTCTATCTATTGGACTGATGGAATATGTGCCTACTTCTTAAAAAGCTATCCACTGCCATAGCCAAACCTCTAAGCATAATCTTTGAAAAATCTTTCAGGACCAGCTCCTTGCCAAACCTATGGTCACAAGCCACGGTCATCCCCATTTTCAAAAAGGGAGACCCCAGCCTAGTTGAAAATTACAGACCAATCTCCTTATGCTGCATCACCTGTAAAGTCATGGAATCAATTATTAACCAATCCATTATCCTCCACTTAGAGACAAACAACCTACTCTCTAATAAACAATTTGGTTTCAGAAAAAACTATCCTGTAATCTGCAACTCTTACACTGCAAAAACATATGGACTACACAACTCGATCAGGGCAAAACAATAGACGCAATCTACATAGACTTCTGTAAAGCCTTTGATTCAGTGGTACACGACAAACTACTATTAAAACTAAAATCTTATGGTATCTCTGGACACCTGCATAACTGGATAGAAGCATTCCTGTCAAACAGACAACAAATGGTCAAAATTGGAAACGTCCTATCAAATTCTGTACCTGTCAACAGTGGTGTCCCTCAAGGCAGTGTTCTAGGACCAACTCTCTTCATACTCTACATAAATGACCTCTGTGATCATATTAAGAGCAACTGTTCTCTTCGCTGATGATGTAAAGCTATTCAACACCACAGATAATTCTGCTACCCTTCAAAAAGACCTTGACTATATATCAGAATGGTCAAACAAATGGCAACTTCAAATCTCAACAAATAAATGCTCTGTCTTACATATTGGCAAAAAAAATCAGAAAATAAAATACAAGCTGAATAGTCAAGACCTTGTTGATGATCCAAACTCTGTCAAGGACCTTGGAGTACTCATCTCAAATGATCTAAGTGCTAGAGCCCACTGTAACTACATAGCCAAAAAGGCATTAAGAGTTGTTAACCTAATCCTACGTAGCTTTTTCTCTGGTAATATCACACTACTAACTAGAGCATACAAAACATTTGCTAGACCAATACTTGAATACAGCTCACCAGTCTGGAACCCACATTACATATCTGATATTAACACAGTAGAGAAAGTCCAGAAATATTTCACAAGAAGAGTTCTCCACTCCTCTACTCATTGCAGAATACCTTATGCCACCGGACTTGAGGTTCTAGACCTAGAAAACCTAGAACTACGCCATCTTCGGTCTGATCTAAGTATAGTATATAAAATCATACATTGCAATGTCCTACCTGTCAATGAATACTTCAGCTTCAACCATAACAATACAAGAGTACACAATAGATACAAACTCATAGTTAACCGCACCAAACTTGATTGCAGGAAATACAACTTCAGCAACAGAGTGGTCAATGTCTGGAATGCTCTACCTGACTGTGTGGTTTCTTCCCCAAACACCAAAAACTTTAACCTTAGGCTGTCTACTATTGACCTCACCCCTTTCCTAAAAGGTCTGTAGGGGGTGTGCATAAGTGCACTAAAGTGCCTACCATCCCTGTCCTATTGTTTCTTTTATTTTCTTATATGTAACCATGTATTTATAACTATGTTTATACTTATACCTATTATCTTGTAAATAATTGACTAATCAAATAAATAAATAAATAAATAAATAAATAAATAACTTTCATGATAGGCTGGTTTTTGCATTTCATCATAGTAAACTCCCTTGCCTTTTCAACATAGACTCTCTTACCAGTGTAGGGAGCTAGACTCATATACAAATGAAGGCAAATTACATTTATGCAATTGACAGCCAATGAAATAGTCATGGGACTCTCTGCTGAAACATAGAAAAAACCACAAAAGAGAGAATCAGAAACGGACAGGAGATCTTCCCTGCAAGGACTCATTTTTAGACAAGATACCATCTGCTTTGACTAAATTGGATAGACTGAAATGCTTCAGTTTCTCATCATGAATTTGACATCCTTCTCAGTAATGTTATTGGCTCTCATGTCAAGTAAGTAATATTTAGGAAATTCTTTTCTCCCTTTCCTGGGATCTATGTCCACTTTTCTTTCCAGGTTCTGTCATTTTTCATGGCTCCAATACTTTGCTCCATGTCTCAAAATTTTATAGTTTATATTCATTGTTATTCTGTATATTTTGCCTTCCTTCCAAGAACTAGGGGTGCTTTACATAGGATTGCTCCTCTTTTTATTATCCTCCCCCCAAAAAAATCAATGTTTTAGGAAGAATGACCAATTCCATGAAAACTCCATGGGTTTCCAAAACTGTGGTGGGGACTTCAGCATGAGTTTTTCCATCCTTAATTCAAAAGCTTAAAAAACAAACCACACTGACTCTTACAATTGTCTTGAACAATATCTTGCTCGTTTAAGATGCCCCAGAGAATTGTATTGAAGAATTCTCCTAATCATATGCCCAAAATTTTCCTTTGCAATTAACTTCTGAGCAATTGTCGGAATGGTCAGGAATTTCAATCCCACCATGGAATTTGAGTAGAAGAAACAGAAAAAAGTTGACATTTCTCTTTACAAAACTCCCTTTCTACTTATTACAAAATATTTCTCCTTAAATACTTCTTGGAGAGAAAGAGGATAGAGATGAAGATCCATGCTTCAGTATCAAAAGTCCATCTTTCCAGGTACAAAACTCTGTTTGGTAGTCAAAGCACCCAGTGAAAAATGAGAGATGTTTCAGTAGCTTCATCATTTCTGGTTTGAAACCCACAATGCTATGTCATTTTTAAATACAAGGTTATCAGGTTGTTTCCACTCACAGGGTGAACTAGTTACTGTATAAATGTAAAATGAAAACTTTTCTACAGCTCACAGAAGCATTCTGACCACTAACCACATCCTATGGGGTTCAACCATTAGAAGATTTATTTTGAATTGCTTAACAAAAAAGTTTTAGCTGCATTACACAAGTTTCGTAGTGCAAATCTCAGAAGCCAATGAAAATAGGTTGCTTTGCTTTGCTTCTGCATTTCTTCTTAACTTCTTCTTTGCTAGATCAAGCAAGATGTTTCTTTCATGGACATTGGTGTTCTTAATCTTAGGTAAGTGAAGATAATTTATTCTTTCTCTGCCCCCCCATCCAGATGCCTCTTTAAAAAGTATATAAATAAGCCTAGTGCTTACATATTTTTACTGAGTGCAAACTAAGTCTTGAGTAAGTGATGGATGATTTATTTTTTTGTCTTGATAACTTGAAGTCAGTGCCTAAGATTCAGGAGCATGCACATTAAATGTATGTTGAAGGACTAGGAGTGACACGATAGCAGGGTTCCAATATTTAAGAGGCTGTCACAAAAAAAGGGGGGGATAAACTATTTTCCAAAGCACCTGAAGGCAGGACAAGAAGCAACAGATGGAAACTTATCAAGAAGAGAAGCAACCAAGAACTAAGAAGAAATTTCCTAATGGTGAGAACAACCAACTAGTTGAACAAATTGCCTTCAGAAATTGTGGGTGCTCCAACACTGGAATTTTTAAGAAGAGAATGGACAATTATTTGTCTGAAATAGTATAGGATTTCCTGCCTGAGCAGAGGGTTGGACTAGAAGACCTCCAAGGTCCCTTCCAACTGTTAATCTGTTATTCTGTTCTGAATTTATGAGTGGATATGATTCATGGCATTGCCCACAAGGATTTAGCGATATTCATGTAAGGTGACTTATGTTGTCTGCTGGAGAGAAGAACAATTTGGGCATTGCAAGTGGCCCAGGTCACTTTGGATAGTGAGATAGGGGGCCTATAAAATAAACAAATAAACAATCAAATGTATATTCACATTGTGTGGAGCTACTATGTAAAATAAAATTGTTCTCCAGATTTTGACTGGCAGATTTTCAGATGCTATAAAAATCAACCTTAATAAAGAGTCATCTATTCCACCAACCATATCCATTATTGCTCTTTTTTTTCCTACAGAAAAGATTTTGGGACAGACCGTGACCCAAACAGAAGGCAGGGTGACCATCACAGAAGGACAACCTATATTTCTCAATTGCACTTATGCCAAAAGCATAGATTATCAACCAAGTCCATTCTGGTACATTCAATATCTTGGACAATCACCTAAGCTTTTTAAGAGCACTTTTTTGACTGCTAATGTAGACATTAGCCTCCCTCAAAACTTCACCACCATCCATAATAAAGCAGGAATGAGTTTCCACATGAAGAAATCAGTCAGCCAACTGAACGATTCAGCTATTTACTTCTGTGCTGTGAGAAGCACAGTGGGAAGGAGCAGAAGAGGAGCAGATCAAAAACTTGCAGAGAGTTGAGTGGAGAAGAACACTTACAAGACATTCAAGGACCTCAACTACAATCCAATATACAACTACTTGAGACCAAGTTGTACTGAATTCAATGAGGTGTCCTTATCTGTGAGTATCTTCTCTAACCTGGTCTTGTCCACATAGGCTATTAGATGGGAATTACCAGATAAGACTCACCAGCCCATTCAACTGGTGGTCCCAGGTTGATTGAGATCCAATTAAATGGGGCATTTATTACTTTCTACCACTTTGAGAAAGGTGCTTCTTCCATCTCAGTACTCCTTGTTTTCTTAGCCTTGTTTGTTTTCCTTAGAATCAGGGTTTTGCATATTTGGGATGTCTTGTGGATTTAAATTCTCAGAACTCCATCAAATAAGATGTAGACATTTCTTGGCAAGAACACAAAATAATTAGAGCCCATTGAAGTGAGTGGCTATAATATATGTGAAGCAATAAACAGATAAAGAAAGCTATAAATTGATATCAAGGGCAAACTTTGAATTGTCAAGGTGTCATTTGACCTATACATTTGTTTTTGCAAAAGTGATATAATATGTTGGTTGGACGTAAGGCAGAGGAGATGGAGGAAATTTTAGAGTCAGTGAGTCGGAGTCCTTGATTATTAATTATATTTGATTTATGGAATCTTGATCTAATTAACTGCATTCATTTTATGTTTAAACCAATTAGGAATTGGCATAGTAAGATGTATGCTTACTCCAAACATTACACATTTCAAGAACCATCATTCCAATGGCTTGACAGAAAATTTGCCACAGTCCTCTTTCCATGTTGTCTCTTTCTCTTTCCCCCAGAAGAAACAATAGACAAAAGATCAAATCCTGAAGTTGACTTAATTAGAATAATTCTATGTTTAAGCCATTTCTTCTATTCTGGAACAACTTTTATTTATTCTCTTTCTGTTGTATTGAATTAGGATACTTCTGCTCCATGGTTTTATTTAGAATGTTCTTATTTAAAGAATAATAGATATTTCTTTCTTTGCCATAAAATTTGTAACAGTGAAATGAGTGACAGAGATCAAAACTTGTTATAAAAAGGGCATAACTGTTGATTAGTTCTATTTATGAATAGGTGTCATAACTCTCCTGAAACTAATGTATTTTCATAGTTAAAAGCCATCAACATTTAATTTCTTAATCATTGCTTTATGTTTTCAAAAGAATAATGTTTAATCATTGGACAGTCTTAGCTTGTCAAGGAAAAGAATAACAGAAAAGTACAAAAGAGAGAAAAAAAGATATAGGAACCCGGATTCCTCTCTTCTTTGCCGTGTCAAGGAAAGAATATCTTCTTAATCTTCTAAAAAAATTGGTGGTGATTAACTTTAGCTAAATTATCCTCTATGACTCAGAGCAAGATGAATAAATGGGCAGGATCAAAAAAAGAGAAGAGATTGTAAATGTGAAAGTGTCATTGTGCAATCAAGCACTCTCCACCTTTATATAGGTATATAAGTATGTTTAGATTTTATATGTATATGGCACTCATAAATTGAGATGAGATTCTATTGAAAAGTTATGGCTACCATCTTGATTGTTTGATCTCTATGGATGTCATGAATTCAACAATTCAACAATTCAACAATTCAACAGTTTAACAATTCAATTCAATAATAATTAGAATAAAAACAGTAAGTTAAGCATTGTTATTTTATTAAACTTGTTCTTAAAATGATTAGATTTACAGGAAGTCCTCATTTAGTGGCTGCATCATTTAGTGACCCCTGGCAGTTACAACAGGGAAGAAAACAATAACTTTACAACCCCTTCCCATCATTTATGACCTGGACAGATTTGTAAAGCAAAGGAAAAGCTGAAGTAAAATCATAAGCCTAGTCATGGTTTCATTTAGCAACTGCTTCACTTAATGACTGAATCACCAGTCCCAGTTGTGATAGTTAAACAAAGACTACCTGTCGTTCTGTCCCAAATTATATAGTCTTAAACTCAAAATCTGAAGGGATACAAAAAAACAGAAGGGATCCAGTTGTGATAGCAGAGGCATACAATTTTGTAAAGCCTTCACTGACAGTGCTATTAACAACTAGGAAGTTCCTTGTTCAGTTTGGAAAAGGAACAGAATTAACAGTAAAAGCAGGTAGGTCTTGCTTATATCCTATGTTTGAATTATGGTAGGATCTCATAGAAAACTTTGCCTAAAATAATTGAAAATGAAAAGGAATAATTGTGAAACGATGAAGAAGGGAGACAAAAAGAATGGATTGTAAAAATATTCAGAACTGCTCAGCAGGCAGGTAATCCTCAATCTACAACCATAATTGCCCCAAATTCCTGTTGTTAAGTGAGTTTTACTCTATTTTTTATTTATTTATTTATTTATTCGACTTGTATGCCACCCCCTCTCCAAAAGGACTGGTGCTCACAGATAAAAACAACACAATAAATTAAATTAGCTAAAATGGAATTAAATTACACAAGCCAAATTAAACTAAAAAACCCGTAATAAATAAAACACCCATTCCCCAAGGAGTCAGCCCAGCCCAGCCTGTTCAAACAACCAGGTTTTTAGGTCGCGATGGAAGGTGCGGAGGTCAGGGGCCAGGTGGAGCTCCAAAGGTAGTTGGTTCCAGAGAGCGGGAGCCGCTACAGAATAGGCCCTTCCCTGGGATACTGCCAACCAACACTGAGTTGCAGACAGCACCCTGAGAAGTCTCTGCCTGTGCATTCGTACAGGGCGGTTGGTATTTGATGCCGGCAGTAGACGCTCCCGTAAATAACCTGGACCCATGTCTCGTAGGACTTTGAATGTTAATACTAGAATTTTGCATCCTTTCTTGCCACTGTTGCTAAGTGAATCCTTGCAGTTGATAAGTTAGTAACACGTTGTTAAGTGAATCTGGCTTCCCCACTGATTTTGCTTGTCAGAAGGTTGCAAAAAGAGATAGTATGAACCTGGGATCCAGCAATGGTCATAAATATGAACCAGTTGCCAAATGTATCAATTTGTATCACGTGACCATGAGGATGCCACAAAGGTTGTAACTGTGAAAAATGGTCATAAGTCACCTTCTCCAATGCCGTTGTAATATTGAATGCTCACTACGCAAACTGTTGTAAGGCAAGGGCTACCTGTACTTTAATTCTAACCATGTATTATGACCGACAAAGGATTAAAATATTCAATTCCAGTTTGTGAATCCTTCTCAGCAAATAACTTAAACTAAAGAACCATGTCAAAATTTTAAGGGATGGGTTTTCTTTACAGCTCAAATGGTTGAACAGTTTATACAGACAGCAATGTGCAGCTGACAATGGGCCAAAAGACAGAGCAAGAAACACAGAACAGTTTCCATCTGCCATGTCCCAAACGTGCTTTTTTAACAAGAGGCAACTGGACTTTCTGGATTTTCTTTGAAGACGTTTTGCTTCTCATCCAAGAAGCTTCTTCAGCTCTGACTGGATGGTGGGAAATGGAAGGATTTATATTCCTTACAGACAGCTGGTCATTTGCATTCGTTTAGAGAGCTGTTGAGGCCACTTGGAGGTTTATCTGTGGCATCAGAGTCACCTGAGTAATGCAAATGTGGAGCCTTCTTGGAACTGTTGAAAGCACTGTGTTGTAGAATGAAGATAGATGATGCCATGTCCCTCTCCCTCTGTTGAGAGAGGGCTGTTCAATTTTCACATAGATGGCCTCATTGATCCTCTTTCACACCAGCAGTCCTCTCTATCCAAAATGTGGACTTTGTGGTCCTCAGAAGAGTGGCCAGTGTCTTTAAATGCAGGTGGACTGCTGAATCTAACCCTGATGCATTTATGAAGTTGCCTCTTGGAAAAGGGAAAGCCATGACCTGGATGACAGAGAGTCTCCATAGACTTCCATCTGTCATTTTTGCAAAGGGATAATTTCAATCCCAATTCCAGTAGCCACCAGTCCCATTAGGGAACCGGGTGAGTTGGAAAGTGAATCCTGGTGCATGCCAAGATAACAAATGTATCAAAATCCATGTGAGTTTGCACACATGTGCAACTCTTAAAATAGTGGATTTTGCACTTAGAATTAAGGAGAAACTGGACAGTTTCACTGTTGGTAGTTCAGTAGTTAGTAGAATGAGGTGTTCTTCTTGTAGTTTTTAGTATTCTGACTTTTTTTCCAGTTCGGACAAAGTTAGGTGTAAGAGAAGTAGGTTGACCTTATTCCAAGTCATATTTGAACTAGAAGTTTTAAAGGCACAAGTTTATGTTTTAATTATGGAGCTATTTGATGAAAAAGCATGTGTTCTGGGGATATACATGGCATTTTTCATAATTCCTAAACTTCAACGAGCAAAGTCAACAGAGAAGTCAGATTCACTTAACAACTGTCTTGCTTAGCAACAGAAATTTTGGGCTCAATTGTGACACTAAATTGAGGATGACCTGTAGCCATAATCCTCAACCTTTTAATCCTAAAAGTTAGATATTTAGCTTTTCAAAACAAAGTTGTGATTCCTGATAGGAGTAGGAAGGAATGTTTTTGTCAAGGCAGAAAACACTGTGAGTGCTGCTGACTTCAATAAAGTCACCTTTGGAAGTGGGACTAGGCTGGTCATAATGCCAAGTAAGTTTTAACCCTTGGTTCTTGGGCTAAAGAGGAAGAAATAGACTTCTTGGATTGTGGTCAGTGCAAAAGGTTTTTTTTTTCTTCCCTCCCACAATTTATATCCATCGATTTTCCTGATTTGTGAGAAAATGTCAACCCATCCTGCAAATTTACTGCCTGTGTTGAAAGCATTTGCAAAAATCAGTGAGTTTTTGTTAGGGACTGTAACACTGTGAGTTACAGTGACAGGACAATTTGGGGATCGGGCATCAGGCTGATTGTTAGGCCAGGTAAGTTAGTCCACTAATATTAAACCTTAGTGTACTTGTGTAGTGCTTGAAGGTCTTTTTGTCGGCTTCTCTGTCGATCCTTTCTTCAATGTGACTTTTGTTCTGAGCTGCTGTTTGGAATATCCCTGGCCATTTCCAATATCCCTTCTTCTAATGTTTTATGATTAATGTATTTTTACAATGACTATGATAATAACCTATCACTATTGTTGTACGTACACTGACAGCTTATGAACCTGTGACAAATTCCTTGTGAGTCTAATCATACTTGGCCACTAAATAATTCTCCTCTCCTCTCCTCTCCTCTCTTTTCTCTGGGTGAACAATATATGAGATAGATATCAGTAGGTGGAACAAAATCACAAGTTCAACTGGTAACACAAAGGTAGAAAATTAATTGTGCAAATATAGGTAATTGTGGGAGGAGATGGCTGATGTGGTGACAAAGGATTCTGAACTAGACAGAAAACTGAATTTGTGGCTATACTAATGACTTTTTGAAGAGATGTGGTGGCCTAATGGTTAAGTTGCTGGGCTTGTTGACTTAAAGGTGGGCAGTTTGAGACTCAATTACCATGTGATAGGTTGAGCTCCCATTCTTGACCGAACTCCTACTGACCTAGCAGTTCAAAAACATGCAAATACAAGTAGATAAATAGACACCACTTTGGTGGGAAGGTAAAAGCATTCCATGCATCTCAGAGTATAGTCATGCTGGCCAGATGACCACAGAAAATGTCTTCAGTCCACATTGTGTCCCTTAGCTAGGAAATTAAGATGAACACCATCCCCTAGAATCGGACAAAACTAGACAGTGAAAAGCTGCACTTTTACCTAATGGATCTTTGAAGCTACTGGTAGCGTCTGGATCTACTTTAATTTTTGCAAAGGGCTGCATTGCTGTGAAAGATAACTACAGAAAAATCATTTTCAGGTCGGGCACTCAGCTGGTTATAACTTCAAGTAAGTTAAACAGTTTTTTTCCACCATCTTATTTCTCTTCTTTTAGTTTCAACGTAGGATCTGAGATTGTACAAAATCATTCTCAAAGATCCATCTCATCCTGGGAATCCTTTTTTGAACTGTTACCATCTGGTAGACAGTATACAATAATAAAAAAGAGGGACAAATAGGTTAAAAAACAGCTTCTATGCCAGGGCAGTAGCTCTTTTGAATTCTGCTGTATAGTGCAGTATTGGTGCAGTGTCAGGGGTTTTCAGTTCAATGTGTGGAAGGTGAAGGATGTGTGTGTGTTTATTTTCATGGTCATGATCATGATGTGGACTGAAGATGGTGTTTGATTTCATTGTACGAGGTGACAATAAAGTAAATTAAACTAGATGATAGATAGATAGATAGATAGATAGATAGATGATAGATAGATAGATAGATAGATAGATAGATAGATGATAGATAGATAGATAGATAGATAGCTAGATAGATAGCTAGATAGATAGATAGATAGATAGATGAAACTGTAGGCAGACAGACACAGAAAGATAGATGATACTACAGATAGACAGACAGTTCTACTCCCCCTCCCCATCTGAAAATAAATCTGTTCCAAATGCAAAACACAAGCAGAGGAGAGGAGTTTCAGTTTTAGTTTCACAGCAGCAACCAGCTTTAGTACAGAACAGTTGAGCTAAGCCATGCCCAGGCTCCTTGCTGTCTCCTTCTTGCCCATGCAACAAATACTGTTTCAGTTTCCAAACAGCCCTCAACTCTCTCACACACTGACAGGACGCTATCCCAGGGGTCCTCAAACTTGGTGACTTTAAGACTTGTGGACTTCAACTCCTAGAATTGAGGAGGCTGGCTGGGGAATTCTGGGAGTTGAAGTCCATAAGTCTTAAAGTCGCCAAGTTTGGAGATCCCTGCACTAGCCAGATAAGTACTGATGGATGCTGGTAGGCAGAGGCAGAATTTTTTCCCCTTATTTTCCTCCCCAAAAACTAAGCCCAACCACATAGTTTTGTAGCAAAGCATGGGTATCGAGCTAGTATAATATATATGATATAACCAATGGATTTACAAGGGCTTTTTCTGAACAGTTGGCTGGCACTTTAAGTTAAGAGTCATGAAATGTTTGAAAAGAGCCTGGAAATTATGGATGCAAAGAGCAGATTGGATTCATACCTTTGAAGAAGAAATCAAAATCATAATAATAGTATTTTATAGGCACAGATGTCCAAATGAATCTTAAGATTTCCAGGAGCCAGGTCTTTGACATTTTAATCCTAAAGTCTAGTGATTTAGCTATTCTAATGGAAGATATAATTGCTGATAGAAATAGAAATAGAAAGGCATGTTTTTGTCTTTCTTTCTTTCTTTCTTTCTTTCTTTCTTTTTCTTTTAGTTTTAGTTTTATTTCCTTCCTTTCTTTTATCTTTTTTATTTAGTTATTTAATTTATTTGTCAAGCTTGTATGAGATAACAGATATAATTAGAACATGATTATGATTACATGAAATGGATACAAATAAAAGGGGACGGTAGGACAGGGACGGTAGGCATGTTGATGTGCTTCTTCGTTCCAGTTAGTTTATAACTTCTTTTAAAGACATTTAAATTCCAATAAATCTATAGGATTTATGAACACCTCCAAAGAAGAAACTAGAGTCGTAATGATAGTATTTGAACTGTTGTACATTTTTGGACATTTCAACCCTAAAGTATAGAGATTTAGCTTTTCTAAAGGAAGTTATGCTGGCTGATAGAAATAGGAAGGCATGTTTTTGTCAAGGCAGAAAGCACTGTGTATAACCAGGTCACCTTTGGAAGTGGGACTAGGCTGGTCATAATACCAAGTAAGTTTTAACTCTTTATTGTTGCCCTTCAGATCTACACAGGAAGGTCTTGTGGAGTAATAAATTCTGGCAAGAAAATATGAAGATCCTTCTTTCTGCTTCTTTCCATTCTTTCCCTCTTTCTTTCTTTTTTTCTTCCTTTCTTATTCTTCTCTTCTCTCTTCTCTTCTCTTCACTTCTTTCTTTCTTTCTGCTTTTTGTTTGCTTTAGTTTTAGTTTCTTTCCTTCCTTTCTTTTATCTTTTTTATTTATTTATTTAATTTATTTGTCAAGCTTGTATTAGATAACAGATATAATTAGAACATGATTATGATTACATGAAATGGGTATGAATAAAAGGGGACATTAGGACAGGGATGGTAGGCATGTTGATGTGCCTCTTAGTTCCAGTTAGTTTATAACTTCTTTTAAAGACATTTAAATCCCAATAAATCTATAGGATTTATGAACACCTCCAAATAAGAAACTAGAGCACTAATGATAGTATTTGACAGGTGTCCCAGTGAAACTTCTGAACTCTTGTACATTTTTGGACATTTCAATCCTAAAGTATAGAGATTTAGCTTTTTTAGGCTGGCTGATAGAAATAGGAAGGCATGTTTTTGTCAAGGCAGAAAGCATTGTGTATAACAACCTCAATAAGATCATCTTTGGAAGAGGGACTAGGCTGGTTGTCATGCCAAGTAAGTTTAGCCTTTTATTCTACACAGGAAGTAATAATTGCTGCGAAGAAAATATCATTTTTTTCTGTTTCTTTCCATTCTTTCCTTCCCTCCCTCTTTCTTTCTTTCCTTCTTTCCTTCCTTCCTTCCTTCCTTCCTTCCTTCCTTCCTTCCTTCTTCTTTCTTTCTTTCTTTCTTTCTTTCTTTCTTTCTTTCTTTCTTTCTTTCTTTCTTTCTTTCATAGGTACAGATGTCCAAATGAAGCTTTTGATTCCAAGAACTGAGTCTTGGATGTTTTAATCTTAAAGTCTAGAGTCTGTAGAGATTCACAGTCATGATTGTCCTGATGGTCCCAAAGGTGCTTTTTCAGGAGGCAATTGGTTTTTTGGTCTTGTTTTTTTTCTTTTGAAGACATTTCACTTCTCATCCAAGAAGTTTCTCCAGATCTGACAGAGCTGAAGAAGCTTCTTGGATGAGAAGCAAGATGTCTTCAAAGTAAAAAACAAAACAAAACAAAACAAGGAAGTCCAGTTGCCTTCTGAAAAACCACCTTTGGGTTAAAGTCTAGAGATATAGTTCTTCTAAAGGAAGTTAAACTTTCTGATTGTAATAGGAAGCCATGTTTTTGCTAAGGCAGAAAGCACTGTGTCTAGCAGTGGAAACTATAAGATTTATTTTGGAAGTGGGACTAGACTGGTCGTCATGCCAAGTAAGTTGTAAGTAAGGCCATTGTGGTTAGCATAAGAGGGACTGTATAGTGCAATATCAGGGATTTTAAATTCAATGTATAGAATGTGAAGGAAGTGTGTTTGTGTTTATTTTCATAATCACAATGTACACTGAGGATGGTATTTAATTTAGTTGTATGAAGTGCAATGACAACAAAGTAAACTAAACTAAACTAAAAACCTTGGAGTTCTTCTAGTCCAACGCCCTGCTTAGGCAGGAAACTCTACACCACTTCAGACAAATGGTTATCTAATCTCTTCTTTAAAAGTTCCAGTGTTGAAGAATTCACAACTTCTGGAGGCAAGTTGTTCCACTGGTTAATTGTTCTAACTGTCAGGAAGTTTCTCCTTAATTCTAGGCTGCTTCTCTACTTGATTAGTTTCCACCCTCTGCTTCTTGTCCTGCCTTCAGGTGCTTTGGAGAATAGATTGATTCCCTCTGCCTTGTGGCAGCCCTTGAGATATTGGAACAGTGCTATCATGTCCCCCCTAGTTTTTCTTTTCATCAAACTAGACATACTCAATTCCAGCAAGAGTGCAGAGAAGAACAACAAAGATGATTAGGGGACTGAGGATAAAACATATGTTTTAGCCTCAGTCCCCTAATCATCTTTGTTGTTCTTCTCTGCACTCTTGCTGGAACTGAGTATGTCTAGTCCCCTAATCATCTTTGTTCCTGTTCTCTGCACTGTTTCTAGAGTCTCAACATCTTTTTTATATCATGGCGACCAAAACTGGATGCAGTATTCCAAGTGTGGCCTTACCAAGGCATTATAAAGTAGTATTACCACTTCACATGATCTGTTTATGCAGCCTAGGACTGTGTTGGCTTTTTTGGCAACTGCAGCACACTGTTGGTTCATATTTAAATGATTGCACATAGGGCCCCAAGATCCCTCTCAGAGTTACTACTATTGAGCGAAGTACCACTTATATTGTACCTGTGTGTTTTGTTTTTCTTGCCTAAATGCAGAACCTTACTTTTATTCACCATTGAATTTCATTTTGTTAGCACTCAATGTTCAAGTCTGACAAGATCCATCTGTATCTTAAGCCTATCTTCTAGAGTGTTGGCTCTTCCTACTAGATTGGTATCCTCTGCAAATTTAATGAGTTCCCCATCTATCCCCTCATCCAATTCATTGATGAAGATGTTGAAGAGTACTGGGCTAATTAGTTATGTCTCCTTTAAAAAAATTGCTATTTCAATAAATTTAGAGGAGCTTTTCCTGAACAAATTGGATAGCCCAGTAAAAGCCTGGAAATCCTCTAAATTTTGAGACAGAAAATGGCAGAGAGTGGAGTCACACCTCCATATGGGAAACTAGAGTCCTAATAATAGTATTCGATAGGTGTAGATGTCCAAATAAAACTTCTGATCTCCATGAACTGAATATTGAACGTTTTTATCCTAAAGTTGAGAAATTTAGCTTTCCTAAAGGAAATTATGATTCCTGATAGAGATACAAATCATGTTTTTTGCTAAGGCAGAAAGCACTGTGTATGATGGCAGCAACTATAAGCTCATCTTCGGAAGTGGGACTAGGTTGGTCATAACACCAAGTAAGTTATTAACCAAATAACAGAATAAAAGAGTTGTAAGGTGCTTTGGAGATTTTGTAGCCATCCTCTACACAGGCAGGAGACCCCATACCTTTTCAAACAAATGGTTAATCAATCTCTTTCTACAAACCTCCAGTGTTCGAGCACAGAGGCAAGCTATTCCACTGGTTGATAGTTCTGACTGTCAGCAAATTTCTCCTTAGCTCCTTAGGTTGCTTCTCAATTAGTTTCTATCCATTGCTTCTTGTCTTACCCTCAGGTACTTTGGAGAACAGCTTGACTCCCTCTTCATTGTGGCAGCCCCTGAGATATTGGAAGACCACTATCATGTCACCTCTAGTCCTTTTTTTATTAAACTAGACATAGAAAATTCCAACAACGTTCTTAATATATTTTTGCCTCCAGTGTCCTAATAATGTTTTTTTTGCTCTTCTCTGCACTCTTTCTTGAGTCTCAATGTCTTTTTATATCATGGTGACCAGATCAAAAATAATTGTTCAGAGTAGTAAAGTCACCCTTGAACCAATAGGTTTTTGTAAGGAACTGTAACACTGTGACTGATAATAATTTTAAGATTACTTGGGGATCTGGCACAAGACTGATCATTAGGCCAAGTAAGTTGGTCCACTGATATTGTGTATTAATGTACTTCAACTGTGCTTGAAGAAATTTATATGTGCTGGTTTGTTGGAGATCTTTTCAAGTGTTGCCAATGTTTGAAGTAGCTATGTCTTCTGAATTCACCAGAAAACCATTTCCTAGATGCAAGGAAGCTGCACATTTTTAATTAAGTTTAATTAATATAATAATATATACAGTGTGTTTATGGGGGGATTTTCTGAATATATCAGTTAGATGGCCCTGTAAAAAAGAGTCTTGAAATGTCTGAAAAGAATCTGAAAATTAATTGATGGAAAGGTCAGAGTGGATTCACTCATCCAAAAAAGAAACTAGAGCATGAAGAAAAGGATTTTATATATACAGATGTCCAAAAGTTGCTTCAGATTCCCAATGGCTACAGTTCTTGACATTTGATTCCTAAAGTCTAGAGCTTGAGTTTTATTGAAAGAAAGTTCTAACTGCTAATAGAAATAGGAAGACATGTTTTTCTTAAGACGGAAAGCATTGTGTCTAGCACTGGATACCAAAAGGTTTTCTTTGGAAGTGGGAGCAGGCTAGTTGTCACGCCAAGTAAGTTTTTGTTCTTTATTTTTGTTGTGGTGGTCAGTGCTAGAGGATGCCTTCTTGGCTCATATTATCTGGCATGGTCCAGCTCTCCAATTATCTTATCCATCTCCTGGTGTAGCCTCTGAGCCAGGTCCACCAAAAATAGAGAGACTTCCATGTCGTTATGTCAATAATGACTCTAGATTTTTTAAATAAACCTATTAATCCATTTGTTCACCAGTCTGGTTGCAAAATAGTGAATAGTGTAGAAATATTGTAGGAAGAGATGTTGCAAAGGTTTAAATCAATGTGTCTATTATGGAGGAGTAAAGAGAAAATTCATTTTTGGTGCCGGGATAAAACTGCATGTTATACCAAGTGAGTGATATTGTGGTGATAAACATTTTAAAGAGTGATTGAAGTTCTTTCTTTCTTTCTATCTATCTTTCTATCTATCTATCTTTCTTTCTGTCTGTCTTTCTTTCTTTCTTTCTTTTTTCCTGTGTTCTTTTTCTTTCTATCTATATCTTTCTATATATATCTCTTGGATTAAAGTGGGTCAACATACTTTAATCTATGTTACAAATACTTTTTGCACTGTGGCAGAAGAACTATTAATGCACATTTCCTGCAAATTTTATCAAATGGCACAACCTTTCCTCTTTTTACAATTATTCTCAATTATTGAGAATTGATAGATCCTTCAAGAGAAGCTGTTTAGTCACCTTCAAGAGAGGGACAATTCATGCAGGGATTCCAGATACAGGAGAACATCTCTTTAGCCCATAGGTGGTCATGAAACAACTATCAACTATTTGACAATCCTGCATCAGCCATTGTTAACTTTTCAATCCTAAAGTTCAGTGATTTAACTTTTGAAAAGGGAGGTATAAAATGGTGATGCAAAAAGGAAGGCAAGTTTTTGTCAAGGCAGAAAGCACTCTGTCTAACATTGGCAACAATAAGGTTTTCTTTGGAAGTGGGACCAGGCTGGTCATCATGCCAAGTAAGATTTTGTTCTTAATTTCTGCTGCAGTGGTCAAGTCAAAGACGATGCTTTCTTAGCTCATATCATCTGGCATGGACCAGCTCCACAATTATCCTACAGGTCTCCTGATGTAGATCCAGGTCCACATAAAGTAGAAATACCTTCATGTAGTTAAAGTCAATGGGGGCTCTAGATTTTGAAATAAACCTATTAATCCATTTGTTCGTCAGGCATGGAATGGTGTAGAGATAACTGTAGGTAAAGATATCGTAAAGAGTATCACACTGTTCACGCATTAATATGTCTAAGCAATATAAAATAAAAAACTTGACATGGAGATATCACAAAAAGTTGAATCAATGTGTAGAGTATGGAGGAGGAAGTAGCAAACTCACTTTTGCTACTGGGACAAAATTGCATGTTATACCAAGTGAGTGATGTTGTGGTGATAAATATTTTTAAAACTGATTGAATTTATTTACTTATTTACTTATTTATTTATTTATTTATTTATTTATTTATTTATTTATTTTTCTCTTTCTTTTTCTCTCTCTCTTTCCCTCTCTCTTTCATTTGTCTTTTTTATTTTTTCCTTATTTCTTCCTTTTGTTCTCTTTCTTGTTCTGCTTTCTTTCCCTCTCCTCTTTCTGACAAGATTATTTTTGGACTAAAGTGGATCAACGCTGAAATCTATGTTACAAATACTTTTTGCACTGGGGCAAAAGTACTCTGAATGCACCTTTTCTAACTAACACATTTTATCAAATGGCACAAGTTTTCCTACAGTAAAAGTCTCTCTTTTTACAATTCTTCTCAATTATTGAGAATTAGGTCCTTTGAGAGAAGCTGCTATGTCACCTTCAAGAGAGGGGCAATCCAGGCAGGGATTCTGGATACAGGAGAACATCTCTTTAGCCCATAGGTGGTATGGCACAATAGTGAGGTTAACTTTTAAATTTATTGCCATAAAACAACTATTTCACAATCCTGCATCAGCCATTCTTAAAAATTTAATTATAAAGTTCAGTCATTTAGCCTTTCAAAAGAAAAGTATAAAATGGTGATAGAAATAGGAAGACATGTTTTTGTCAAGACAGAAATCAATGTGTATAGCAGTGGAACCTATAAGGTCTACTTTGGAAGTGGGACTAGGCTGATTGTCATGCCAAGTAGGTATTAGCTGTTTATTTACCCTTCCGGCCTGCACTGGAAGGTTATTTGCACTAAAAATTGCTGCAAGGGAAATATGAAACTCTTTCTGTTTCCTTCCAATTTGTTTTATACCTTTGGTGTTTTGTTTTCTTTCTTTTTTTGTTTTCTTTCCTTCCATTCCTTTAACTTAGTTAGTTCTAGGTTTTTTTTTAAACTCATTTTTTAAAAAAGAAATAAATTCCAATAAATTTATAGGAACAAATTGGATGGCCAATAAGAATCTGGACACAGTCTTAATTTTGGGATAGAAAATGGCAGAGGGTGGCTTCACATTTAAAGAAGACACTTAAGCCTTGAAAAATTCATACATACAGATTTCCAAATGATGTTTCTGATTTTGTGGAGCTGAGTCCTTGAAGTTTTACTAATAAAGTCTAGAAATTTAGCTTTCTGAAGGAAGTTATATATATTTATATAAATAGGAAGGCACGTTTTTGTCAAGATAGAAAGTACTGTGTACAGCAGCATCCTTGGAAACTCATCTTCGGAAGTGGGACTAGGTTGGTCATAACACCAAGTAAGTTATTAACCAAATAACAGAATAAAAGAGTTGGAAGGTGCTTTGGAGATTTTCTAGCCATCCTCTATATAGGCAGGAGTCCCTATACCTTTTCAAACAAATGGTTATTCAATCTCTTTCTACAAACTTCCTGTGTTTGAGCACAGAACTTCTGGAGGCAAGCTATTCCACTGGTTGATTGTTCTGACTGTCAGCAAATTTCTCCTTAGCTCCTTAGGATGCTTCTCTCTAGTTTCTATCCATTGCTTCTTGTCTTACCCTCAGGTACTTTGGAGAACAGCTTGACTCCCTCTTCATTGTGGCAGCCCCTGAGATATTGGAAGACTGATATTATGTCACCCCTAGTCCCTTTTTTCATTAAACTAGACATAGAAAATTCCAACAACGTTCTTAATATATTTTTGCCTCCAGTGTCCTAATATTTTTTTTGCTCTTCTCTGCACTCTTTCTTGAGTCTCAATGTCTTTTTATATCATGGTGACCAGATCAAAAATAATTGTTCAGAGTAGTAAAGTCGCCCTTGAACCAATAGGTTTTTGTAAGGAACTGTAACACTGTGACTGGTAATACTTTTAAGGTTACTTGGGGATCTGGCACAAGACTGATCATTAGGCCAAGTAAGTTGGTCCACTGATATTGTGTATTAATGTACTTCAACTGTGTTTGAAGAAATTTACATGTGCTGGTTTGTGGGAGACCTTTTCAAGTGTTGCCAATGTTTGAAGTAGCTATGTTTTCTGAATTCACCAGAACACCATTTCCTAGATGCAAGGAAACTGCACATTTTTAATTAAGTTTAATTAATATAATAATATAATAAATGCAGTGTGTTTATGGGGGGATTTTCTGAATAGATCAATTGGATGGCCCTATAAAAAGATTCTTGAAATGTCTGAAAAGAATCTGAAAATTAATTGATGGAAAGGTCAGAGTGGATTCACTCATCCAAAAAAGAAACTAGAGCATGAAGAAAAGGATTTTATACATACAGATGTCCAAAAGTTGCTTCAGATTCCCAATGGCTACAATTCTTGACATTTGATTCCTAAAGTCTAGAGCTTGAGTTTTATTAAAAGAAAGTTCTAACTGATAATAGAATTAGGAAGACATGTTTTTCTTAAGACAGAAAGCATTGTGTCTGTCACTGGATACCAAAAGTTTTTCTTTGGAAGTGGGAGCAGGCTGGTCATCATGCCAAGTAAGATTTTGTTCTTAATTTCTGCTGCAGTGGTCAAAGACGATGCTTTCTTGGCTCATATCATCTGGCATGGATAGCTCCACAATTATCCTACACGTCTCCTGATGTAGATCCAGGTCCACATAAAGTAGAAATACCTTTATGTAGTTAAAGTCAATGGGGGCTCTAGAGTTTGAAATAAACCGATTAATCCATTTGTTCATCAGGCATGGAATGGTGTAGAGATAACTGTAGGTAGAGATATCATAAAGGGTATCATACTGTTCACGCATTAATATGACTAAGCAATATAAAATAAAAAAATTGACTTGGAGATATTGCAAAGGGTTGAATCAATGTGTACAGTATGGAGGAGGAAGTAGCAAACTCATTTTTGGTGCTGGGACGAAATTGCATGTTGTACCAAGTGAGTGATATTGTGGTGATAAATATTTTTAAAACTGATTGAATTTATTTCTTTCTTTCTTCCTTCCTTCTTTCCTTCCTTCCTTCCTTCCTTCCTTCCTTCCTTCCTTCCTTCCTTTCTTTTCTTGTCTTTCTTTTTTCTCTCTCTCTCCCTGTCTCTCTTTCCCCCTCTCTTTCACTTCTCTTTCTTTTTGTTCTTATTTCCCCCTTTCTTTCTCTTTCTTTTTTCTGCTTTCTTTCCCTGTCCTTTTTTTTACAAGATTATTTTAGATTAAAAGGGGTCAATGCTGAGATTTATGTTACAATTCCCTTTTGCGCTGTGTCAGAAGTACTCTGAATGCACCTTTTCTAACTAACAAATGTTATCACAAGCTTTGCTAGAGTAAAATTCTCTCTGTTACAATTATTCTCAATTATTGAGTATTAGGTCCTTTGAGAGAAGCTGTTCAGTTACCTTCAAGAGAGGGACAATTCAGGCAGGGATTCTGGACACAGGAGAACATCTCTTTAACCCATAGGTGGTATGGCATCACAGTGAGGTTAACGTTTAAATTTGTTGCCATGAAACAACTATCAACTATTTGACAATCCTGCATGAGTGGCAGAGAGTGGCTTCACATTTACAAGAAGAAACTTGAGCCTTAAAAAATTCATACATACAGATTTCCAAATGATGTTTCTGATTTTGTGGAGCTGAGTCCTTGATGTTTTACTAATAAAGTCTAGAAATTTAGCTTTTCTGAAGGAAGTTGTGTATATTTATATAAATAGAAAGGCATGTGTTTGTCAAAATAGAAAGTACTGTGTACAGAAGCATCCTTGGGAAACTCATGTTTGGAAGTGGGACTAGGTTGGTCATAATTCCAGGTAAGTTACCCTGGCCACTGTGGTCAGCACAGGAAGGTCATATCCCATCCCCCTATTTATATACAATCTTCAGTGATTATCAAAACTAAAATCTACATTTTCTCCCTCCCTCCCTTCCTCTTTCACATTTATTTCTAACATATAGTATACTCCAATATTCTATTGTAACTAGTCTATTTTACCTGGATAGCTTCCATGACCATTTAACAGATAACAGATAATCAGATTTGGAAGAGACCTTGTGGGTCATCTAGTCCAACCCCCCTCCAAGTAGGAGACCCTACACCATTTCTGACAAATGGCAGTCCAATCTCTTCTTGAAAGTCTTAAGTGATGGAGCTCCCACAACCTCCGAGGGCAAGCTGTTCCATTGGTTGATTGTTCTCACTGTCAGAAAGTTTCTCCTTATTTTTAGCTTAATTTCTTCTTGATCGGTTTCTATCCATTATTCCTTGTCTGGCCTTCGGGTACCTTGGAAAATAGCTTGACCTCCTCTTCCCTGTGGCAGCCCCTCAAATATTGGAACCCTGCTATCATGTGTCCCCTGGTCCTTCTCTTCACTAGTCTAGCCATGCTCATTTCCTGTAACCGTTCTTCATATGTTTTAGTCTCCACTCCCCTAATCATACTGGTTGCTCTTTTCTGTACTTTTTCTAGAGTCTCAACATCTTTTTTACAGTTTGGTAACCAAAACTGGATGCAGTACTCTAGGTGTGGCCTTACTAAGGCTTTATAGAGTGGTATTAGTACCTCACTTGATCTCGATTGTATTCCTCTGTTAATGCAACTTAGGATCGCATTAGCTTTTTTGGCTGCTGCTGCACACTGCTGGCTCATATTTAGCTGGTTGTCCACTAAGACTCCAAGATCCCTCTCACAGTTACTGCTATTAAGCCTGGTTTCACCCAGTCTATATGTGTACTTTTGGTTTTTCTTTCCTAAGTGTAAGACTACATTTCTCTACATTGAATTTCATTTTGTTAGATACGGCCCAGTGTTCTAGTCTGTCAAGATCCATCTGGATCTTGAGCCTATCTTCTTGGGTGTTAGCTATTCCTGCCAGCTTAGTTTCAGTGACTATCAATTTCAGTAACTATCAATTAATTCTTAGGCATCTCAGAAACAAAAGTTTCGTTACAAGGTCTTTTTCTGAACAGATCAATTAGATGAGCTTATAAATAAGAGTCTTGAAGTGACTGAAAAGTGTCTGGAAATTAATTGATGGAAAAGCCAGTGAGGATTGACTTCCTTGAAGAAGAAGCTAGAGCATGAAGAAAAGGATGTAATACCTACAAATGTCCAAAAGTTGCTTCAGATTCCCAATGGCTACAGTTCTTGACATTTGATTCCTAAAGTCTAGAGCTTGAGTTTTATTGAAAGAAAGTTCTAACTGCTAATAGAAATAGGAAGACATGTTTTTCTTAAGACGGAAAGCATTGTGTCTAGCACTGGATACCAAAAGGTTTTCTTTGGAAGTGGGAGCAGGCTAGTTGTCACGCCAAGTAAGTTTTTGTTCTTTATTTTTGTTGTGGTGGTCAGTGCTAGAGGATGCCTTCTTGGCTCATATATTATCTGGCATGGTCCGCTCTCCAATTATCTTATCCATCTCCTGGTGTAGCCTCTGAGCCAGGTCCACCAAAAATAGAAAGACTTTCATGTCGTTATGTCAATGATGACTCTAGATTTTTTCAATGAACCTGTTAATCCATTTGTTCACCAAGCCAGTTGCAAAGTAGTGAATAGAATAGTATAGAAATATTGTAGGAAGAGATGTTGCAAAGGTTTAAATCAATGTGTCCATTATGGAGGAGTAAGCAGCAAATTCACTTTTGGTGCCGGGATGAAACTGCATGTTATACCTAGTGAGTGAAATTGTGGTGATAAACATTTTTCAGAGTGATTGAAGTTTCTTTCTTTCTTTCTTTTTCTCTCTCTCTTTCTTTCTCTCTTTCTTTTTCTCTTTCTCTTTCCTTTCTCTTTTTTCTTTCTTTGTCTCTCTTTCTTTCCCTCTCTATCATTTCTCATTCTTTTTCTTATTTCCCCCCTTTCTTTCTCTTTCTTTTTATTGCTTTCTTTTCCTCCCCACTTTCTGACAAAGTTAAATTTTTGATTAAAATTGGATCTATCTTGCAATTACTTTTTTTTTTTTGCACTGTGGCAGAAGTACTCTGAATGCATCTTTTCTAACTAACACGTTTGATCAATGACACAAAATTTCCTAGAGTGAAATTACTTTCTTTAATTATTATTAGTCATTGAAAATGAGGTCTTTAAGGGAAGCTGCATGATCACTTTCAAGAGACGGCCAACCCAGGCAAGGATTCTGGATACAGAACATCTCTTTATCCCATAGGTGGTATGGCACAACAGTGAGGTTAACTTTTAAATTTGTTGCCATGAAACAACTATCAATTATTTGACAATCTTGCATCAGCCATTGTTAACATTTTAATCCTAAAGTTTAGTGATTTAACTTTTGAAAAGGAAGGTGTAAAATTGTGATACAAATAGGAAGACAAGTTTTTGTCAAGACAGAAATCAATGTGTATAACATTGGAACTTATAAGATCTACTTTGAAAGTGGGACGAGGCTGATCGTTGTTCCAAGTAGGTTTTAGCTGTTTATTTTGCCCTTCTGGTCTGCACAGGAGGGTCATTGGTACTAAACATTGTTGTAAAGAAAATCTGAAACTCCTTCTGTTTTCTTTCATTTTTTTATACCTTTGGTTTTTGGCTTTCTTTCTTTTACTTTTCTTTCCTTCCATTCCTTTAACTTAGTTCTAGTTAATTTTTTTTAAAACTCATTCTTAAAAAAAGAAATAAATTCCAATAAATTTATAGGAACAAATTGGATGGCCAGTAAGAATCTGGATAGTGTCTTAATTTTGGGATAGAAAATGGCAGAGAGTGGCTTCACACTTACAAAGAAGAAACTTGACCCTTAAAAATAATATTTCATACATACATATTTCCAAATATCCTTCCAATTTCATGGAGCTGAGTCCTTGACTTTTTACCTATAAAGTTGAGAAATTTAGCTTTTCTAAAGGAAGTTATGTATATTTATACAAATAGGAAGGCCTATTTTTGTCAAGTTAGGAAGTACTGTGTACATCACTGGTCTTGGGAAACTCATCTTTGGAAGTGGGACTAGGCTGGTCATAATTCCAAGTAAGTTACTCTGGCTACTGTGGTCAGCATAAAAGGGGCTCAACCCATCCCCCTATTTATATACAATCTTCAGTGATTGTCAAAATTAAAATCTACATATCCTTCCTTCGTTCCTTCTCTCTCTGTCTTTTCTCTTTCTGTCTTTCTTTCCTTTCTTGTTTCTTTCTTTTTCTCTCTTTCTTTTTTCTTTCTCTTTTTTCCTCCCTCTCTTTTTTCTTTTTTCTTTCTTTATCTCTTTCCCTGTCTCTCTTCCCCCTCTCTTTCACTTCTCTTTCTTTTTGTTCTTATTTCCCCCTTTCTTTCTCTTTCTTTTTTCTGCTTTCTTTCCCTGTCCTTTTTTTTTTGACAAGATTATTTTCAGATTAAAGTGGGTCAATGGTGAGATTTATGTTACAATTCCCTTTTGCACTATGTCAGAAGTACTCTGAGTGCACCTTTTCTAACTAACAGATGTTATCACAAGCTTTCCTACAGTAAAAGTCTCTCTTTTACAATTATTCTCAATTATTGAGGATTAGGTCCTTTGAGAGAAACTGTTCAGTCACCTTAAAGAGAGGAACAATCCAGGCAGGGATTCTGGACACAGGAGAACATCTCTTTAGCCCATAGGTGGTATGGCACAACAGTGAGGTTAACTTTTAAATTTGTTGCCATGAAACAACTATCAATTATTTGACAATCCTGCATCAGCCACTGTTAACATTTTAATCCTAAAGTTTAGTGATTTAGCTTTTGAAAAGGAAAGTGTAAAATGGTGACGCAAATAGGAAGACAAGTTTTTGTCAAGGCAGAAATCAATGTGTACACCACTGGAACCAATAAAGTCTACTTTGGAAGTGGGACCAGGCTGGTTGTCATGCCAAGTAGGTATTAGCTGTATATTTTGCCCTTCTGGTCTGCACAGGAGGGTCATTGGTACTAAAATTGCTGTAAAGAAAATCTGAAACTCCTTCTGTTTCCTTCCATTTTTTTTTATACTTTTGGCTTTTGTCTTATTTTCGTTTTTGGCTTCTTTGCTTCCATTCCTTTATTTTATTTCTAATTATTTTTTGTCTCTTTTTTATAATAATTATAATTGTAATTATAATAATTTCCAATAAATGTATAGGATCTTTTCCTGAACAAATTTGGTCGCAGATGTATTTGATGGCTTATTTCCACCACATCTGGAGGAAAAATTTAGGAAACTAAAGCAATACATTTTCGTTGTTAAGGATTTCTGTATTGTGTGTCTATTAAGAAATCAAAGCTCTATTGAGAAGAAGAACTTGGCTGGAAATAAGTGGGAAAACATTGATTGGGCAGATGGAACAAATTATGGGATAGAAAGTGGCAGAAAGTGAATTCATGCCTCCAAAGAAGGAATTAGAGTCCTGATGATAGTATTGGATGGGTACAGATGTCCCAATAAAGTTTCTGATGTCCAAGTACTGATTCTTGCACATTTTAATCCTAAAGTTGAGAAATTTAGATTTTCTAAATGAAGTAATGAATATTTAAAGAAATAGGAAGACCTGTTTTGATCAAGATAGAAAGCAGTGTGTATACCAGCAGCCTCAACAAAGTCATTTTTGGAAGTGGGACTAGGCTGGTCATAATTCTAAGTAAGTTACCCTGGCCATTGTTGTGAGTGCAAGAGGTCTCTTCCTTGCTCACCCCTCCCTCCATTTTATGTGCAATCTTCAATGATTATCAAAATTCCTTCCTTCCTTCCTTCCTTCCTTCCTTCCTTCCTTCCTTCCTCTTTCTGTCTTCTTTTGTCTTTCTTTCTTTCTTTCTTTCTTTCTTTCTTTCTTTCTTTCTTTCTTTCTTTCTCTGTCTTTCTCTTTCTTTTGTCTTCCTCCCTTCCTTCCTTCCTTCCTTCATCTTTCCTATCTATTTCTAACATACAATATATTCAAATATTCTAAGTAGTCTATTACACCTGGATGGCTTTCATAACCATTTTGGTAACTATGAATTAGTTCTTAGGCATCTCAGAAACAAAAAATTCATTACAAGGTCTTTTTCTGAACAGACCAATTGGATGAGCCTTTAAATAAGAGTCTTGAGGTGACTGAAAAGAGTCTGGAAATTAATTGATGGAAAGGCCAGAGTGTATTCACACCTCTGAAGAAGATATTAGGGCACAAAGAAAAAAGTTTATACCTACAGATGTCCAAATGTTGCTTTAGTAGTTAGCTGCCTTCTCTTGATATTTTAATTCTAAAGTCTAGAGCTGTAGCTTTTCTAAAGAAAGTTCTAACTTCTAGTAGAAATGGAAAGACATGTTTTTGTTAAGACAGAAAGCATTGTGTCTAACACTGGATATTATAAGGTTTTCTTTGGAAGTGGGACTAGGCTAGTTGTCATGCCAAGTAAGTTTTTATTCTTTGTTTTTGTTGTGGTGGTCAGTGCAAACTTACTTATTTACTTCTCCTCCTTCTTTTCTTCTTCCCCTCTCTCTGTCCTGTTTCCAGCTTCTATTCTTTTCTCCTATTGTTACTGGTCTACTGCACCTGGGTAGTTTCCACAATTACTTCAACAACTATGAATTTGTTATCATTCCTTTCAGAACAAAAAAGTTTATTTGTTACAAATACTTTTAATCTACACAAATAGATATGTGGGTTCAGATTGTTATTGTTGTTTTTGTTTTTTTCTAGTGAACCTTTAAGGTCTTTTGAGTATTGGTTAGAAATGTTGAATTACTGCTGGAGAAACTCAGCTTTGAGATCATGTATGACTTGGGCTAATTCTCCCAGAAGCAAAGAGTTGTAAAAATATCTTAGAAATCATCTAGACCAACCCCCTACTCAATAGAATTAAAAAAAATCTCTGACAAAGGGCTGTCCAAGGTTGGCTTGAAAACTTCTAGCAAGGAAGAATTCACCACTTCATATGCCAGCCTATTACAAGTCCATGGGGGAAGCTGGATTAATTTAATAACTATGTGATTCATTTAACAAATGCAGAGACTCATTTAACAACAGAGGCAAGAAAGGTCCTAAAAGTGGGCATAACTCATTTAACAACTGTCCTGTTTAGCAGTGGAAATTCTGGTTCCAATTGAGCATACTGGTATTTATATGTAGTAAATAACAATATGTTATCTATAATTGGGTTGATTCTGGAACACTGAACACTAAATACTCTAGTCAGCCTTCCCCCAGTATGTTTTAGGTGGAATGCTTTTGTGTAGATGTTTCTACTATGTTGACATTTACAATTCAAAGATAATATTTGGGAGTAGAAATAGGCTAGAACTGAGACTAGGTAAATTGGTTCTACAAAAGATATTTAGTATTGAAATGACTAGTTTGTGTTGAGTAGATTCTAACTAGGCTTACAGAATATAAGTAGCTGTCTTCATATGAGAGGGTTTTAAGAAAGGATTGTAATGCTGTGCAAATAACAATTACCAATTCTTTTTTGGGTCTGGTACAAGACTGAATGTAATACCAAGTAAGTACTTTTAAAAATTCACTGGTGGTGGAATCTTTTCTCCAGGGAAGGACTGATGTAGTTCTTCTCTTTGTGTAGATACATCAGTGAAGTGAGGATGCTTCCCTACTTCCTAGATCTGGGAATGTCCATGTTCTATTCAGGGAAGAAAGGGGCATGTTTCCTTTTTTAATTCAGCCTTCCTCAACATGATGTGCATCAAGTGAAGCCAGATGGATGTTTTTAATAAGTAGAAGTCCTTGAGGAGACCATGAATAGTTGGGAATTCTGGGAATTTTGAGAAAAGCTGTAGAGTCACCTACCAGAACAGTCAACCCAGGCAAATGGATGTTTTTAAGAAGTAGAAGTTTTTGATGAGACCATGAATGATTGGGAGTACTGAGAATTGGGTACTATGATAAAAGTTGTAGAGTCACCTTCAAGAGAGGGACAATCCAGGCACGGATTCTGGACACAGGAGAACATCTCTTTAGCCCATAGGTGGTATGGCACAACAGTGAGGTTAACTTTTAAATTTGTTGCCATGAAACAACTATCAATTATTTGACAATCCTGAATCAGCCATTGTTAACATTTTAATCCTAAAGTTTAGTGATTTAGCTTTTCAAAAGGAAAGTGTAAAATGGTGACACAAATAGGAAGACAAGTTTTTGTCAAGACAGAAGTCAATGTGTATACCACTGGAACCAATAAAGTCTACTTTGGAAGTGGGACCAGACTGGTCATCATGCCAAGTAGGTTTTAGCTGATTATTTTGCCCTTCTGGTCTGCACAGGAGGGTCATTGATACTAAAAATTGCTGTAAAGGAAATCTGAAACTCCTTCTGTTTCCTTCCACTTTTTTTTATACCTTTGGTTTTTGGCTTTCTTTCTTTATTTTTATTTCTTTCCTTCCATTCCTTTATCTTAGTTCTAGTTAGTTTTTTTAAAAAAAACCTCATTTTTTAAAAAAGAAATAAATTCCAATAAATTTATAGAAACAAACTGGATGGCCAATAAGAATCTGGACAGTCTTAATTTTGGGATAGAAAATAGCAGAGTGGCTTCACATTTACAAAGAAGAAACTTGAACCTTAAAAAATTCATACACACAGATTTCCAAATGATGTTTCTGACTTTGTGGAGCTGAGTCCTTGAGTTTTTACTTATAAAGTCTAGAAATTTAGCTTTCCTGAAGGAAGTTATGTATATTTATACAAATAGGAAGGTATTTTTTTGTCAAGTAAGAAATTACTGTGTACATCACTGGTCTTGGGAAACTCATCTTTGGAAGTGGGACTAGGCTGGTCATAATTCCAAGTAAGTTATTCTGGTCACTGTGGTCGGCACAAGAGGGTCTCATCCCATCCCTCTATTTATATACAATCTTCAGTGATTATCAAAACTAAAATTTACATATCCTTCCTTCATTCCTTCTCTCTCTGTCTTTCCTCTTTCTTTCTTTCTTTCTTTCTTTCTTTCTTTCTTTCTTTCTTTCTTTCTTTCTTTTTCTTTCTTTCTTTCATTGTTTCTTTCTTTTTCTTTCTCTTTCTGTTTTCTTTCTCTTTTTCCCTCTCTTTTCTTTCTTTCTTTCTTTCTCTCTTTCTCCCTCACTCTCTCTTTCTTTTCTTTTCTTTCTCTCTTTCTTTCTCTCTCTCCCTGTCTCTTTTTCACTTCTCTTTCTTTTTGTTCTTATTTCCCCCTTTCTTTCTCTTTCTTTTTTCTGCTTTCTTTCCCTGTCCTTTTGTTTTTTGACAAGATTATTTTCAGATTAAAGTGAGTCAATGGTGAGATTTATGTTACAATTCCCTTTTGCCCTATGTCAGAAATACTCTGAATGCACCTTTTCTAACTAACAAATGTTATCATAAGCTTTCCTAGGGTAAAAGTCTCTGTTTTTACAATTATTCTCAATTATTGTGAATTAGGTCCTTTGAGAGAAGCTGCTATGTCACCTTCAAGAGAGGGACAATCCAGGCAGGGATTCTGGACACAGGAGCACATCTCTTTAGCCCATAGGTGGTATGGCACAACAGTGAGGTTAACTTTTAAATTTGTTGCCATGAAACAACTATCAACTATCATGCATCAGCCACTGTTAATATTTTAATCCTAAAGTTAGTGATTTAACTTTTAAAAAGGAAGGTGTAAAATGGTGACGCAAATAGGAAGACAAGTTTTTGTCAAGGCAGAAATCAATGTGTATACCTCTGGAACCTATAAGGTCTATTTTGGAAGTGGGACCAGACTGGTCGTCATGCCAAGTAGGTTTTAGCTGATTATTTTGCCCTTCTGGTCTGCACAGGTGGGTCATTGGTACTAAAATTTGGTATAAAGGAAATCTGAAACTCCTGTTTCCTTCTATTTTTTTATACTTTTGGCTTTTGTCTTGTTTTCTTTTTTGGCTTCTTTGCTTCCATTCCTTTATCTTATTTCTAATTATTTTTTGTCTCTTTTTTATAATAATTATAATTGTAATTATAATAATTTCCAATAAATGTATAGGATCTTTTCCTGAACAATTTTTTGGGCAGATGTATTTGATGGCTTTTTTCCACCACATCTGGAGGAAAACAATTTAAGAAACTAAAGCAATACTTTTTCGTTGTTAAGGATTTCTGTATTGTGTGTCTATTAAGAAATCAAAGCTCTATTGAGAAGAAGAACTTGGCTGGAAATAAGTGGGAAAACATTGATTGGGCAGATGGAACAAATTATGGGATAGAAAGTGGCAGAAAGTGAATTCATGCCTCCAAAGAAGGAATTAGAGTCCTGATGATAGTATTGGATGGGTACAGATGTCCCAATAAAGCTTCTGATGTCCAAGTACTGATTCTTGCACGTTTTTAATCCTAAAGTTGAGAAATTTAGATTTTCTAAATGAAGTAATGAATTTTAAAGAAATAGGAAGACCTGCTTTGATCAAGATAGAAAGCAGTATGTATACCAGCAGCCTCAGGAAAGTCATTTTTGGAAGTGGGACTAGGCTGGTCATAATTCTAAGTAAGTTACCCTGGCCAGTGTTGTGAGTGCAAGAGGTCTCTTCCTTGCTCACCCCTCCCTCCATTTTATGTGCAATCTTCAATGATTATCAAAATTCTCTTCCTTCCTTCCTTCCTTCCTTCCTTCCTTCCTTCCTTCCTTCCTTCCTTCCTTCCTCTTTCTGTCTGTCTGTCTGTCTGTCTGTCTTTCTTTCTTTCTTTCTTTCTCTGTCTTTCTCTTTCATTTTTGTCTTCCTCCCCCTCCCTCCCTCCCTCCTTCCTTTCCTTCCTTCCTTCCTTCCTTCCTTCCTTCCTTCCTTCCTTCCTTCCTTCCTTCCTTCCTCTTTCCCATCTATTTCTAACATACAGTATATTCATATTCTATTATAAGTAGTCTATTACACCTGGATGGCTTTCATAACCATTTTGGTAACTATGAATTAGTTCTTAGGCATCTCAGAAACAAAAAATTCATTACAAGGTCTTTTTCTGAACAGACCAATTGGATGAGCCTTTAAATAAGAGTCTTGAGGTGACTAAAAAGAGTCTGGAAATTAATTGATGGAAAGGCCAGAGTGTATTCACACCTCTGAAGAAGATATTAGGGCACAAAGAAAAAAGAGTTTATACCTACAGATGTCCAAATGTTGCTTTAGTAGTTAGCTGCCTTCTCTTGATATTTTAATTCTAAAGTCTAGAGCTGTAGCTTTTCTAAAGAAAGTTCTAACTTCTAGTAGAAATGGAAAGACATGTTTTTGTTAAGACAGAAAGCATTGTGTCTAACACTGGATATGATAAGGTTTTCTTTGGAAGTGGAACTAGGCTGGTTGTCATGCCAAGTAAGTTTTTATTCTTTGTTTTTGTTTTGGTGATCAGTGCAAACTTACTTATTTACTTCTCCTCCTTCTTTTCTTCTTCCCCTCTCTCTGTCCTGTTTCCAGCTTCTATTCTTTTCTCCTATTGTTACTGGTCTACTGCACCTGGGTAGTTTCCACAATTACTTCAACAACTATGAATTTGTTATCATTCCTTTCAGAACAAAAAAGTTTATTTGTTACAAATACTTTTAATCTACACAAATAGATATGTGGGTTCAGATTGTTATTGTTGTTGTTTTTGTTTTTTCTAGTGAACCTTTAAGGTCTTTTGAGTATTGGTTAGAAATGTTGAATTACTGCTGGAGAAACTCAGCTTTGAGATCATGTATGACTTGGGCTAATTCTCCCAGAAGCAAAGAGTTGTAAAAATATCTTAGAAATCATCTAGACCAACCCCCTACTCAATAGAATTAAAAAAATCTCTGACAAAGGGCTGTCCAAGGTTGGCTTGAAAACTTCTAGCAAAGAAGAATTCACCACTTCATATGCCAGCCTATTACAAGTCCATGGGGGAAGCTGGATTAATTTAATAACTGTGTGATTCATTTAACAAATGCAGAGACTCATTTAACAACAGAGGCAAGAAAGGTCCTAAAAGTGGGCATAACTCATTTAACAACTGTCCTGTTTAGCAGTGGAAATTCTGGTTCCAATTGAGCATACTGGTATTTATATGTAGTAAATAACAATATGTTATCTATAATTGGGTTGATTCTGGAACACTGAACACTAAATACTCTAGTCAGCCTTCCCCAGTATGTTTTAGGTGGAATGCTTTTGTGTAGATGTTTCTACTATGTTGACATTTACAATTCAAAGATAATATTTGGGAGTAGAAATAGGCTAGAACTGAGACTAGGTAAATTGGTTCTACAAAAGATATTTAGTATTGAAATGACTAGTTTGTGTTGAGTAGATTCTAACTAGGCTTACAGAATATAAGTAGCTGTCTTCATATGAGAGGGTTTTAAGAAAGGATTGTAATGCTGTGCAAATAACAATTACCAATTCTTTTTTGGGTCTGGTACAAGACTGAATGTAATACCAAGTAAGTACTTTTAAAAATTCACTGGTGGTGGAATCTTTTCTCCAGGGAAGGACTGATGTAGTTCTTCTCTTTGTGTAGATACATCAGTGAAGTGAGGATGCTTCCCTACTTCCTAGATCTGGGAATGTCCATGTTCTATTCAGGGAAGAAAGGGACATGATTCCTTTCTTAATTCAGCCTTCCTCAACATGATGTGCATCAGATGAACTCAAATGGATGTTCTTAATAAGTAGAAGTCCTTGAGGAGACCATGAATGGTTGGGAATTCTGGGAATTTTGAGAAAAGCTGTAGAGTCACCTACCAGAAAGGACAACCCAGGCAAATGGATGTTTTTAAGAAGTAGAAGTTCTTGATGAGACCATGAATGATTGGGAGTACTGAGAATTGGGCACTTCGATAAAAGTTGTAGAGTCACCTACAAGAAGGGGCAAGCCAGGTAAAGAGTCTGGATATATGAATGTATCTCTTCAGCCAATATGTCATGTAGCATAATTCTGAGGTTAACTTTTAATTTAATCAGCATGAAACAAATACCTTGGTTGGAGTCAGCAATAATGGGAGTAATTTTAAAGAAGTTCTTATATTCCTAACATCTTCTATGTTCCACACAAATCTGCATTTATCATGCATCATTCAATTTTCTACCAAGTAATATCATTTCAAGACAAATTGATGAGAACAAATTGCCTTGAGTTCATGCCAGTCCCCAATCATCCATATATGTATGCATGCAAACATTCATACATATGTTTTCTCCTGCCTTATTATTTACAAATAACTCTTGGCAGTGAACATATTCAACATACTTTCCTTCTCCTACTTTCAGCAACAACCCTGCTTGGTTGGTCTTAGAGAGAATGACTGGCTCAAAGTTACCCAGCTGGCTTTCATGCCTAAAGCACCACTAGAACTCATGGTCTCACACTTTCTAACCTGGTGCCTTAATCACGAGACCAACTTGACTCTCAACTTTCAACTTAGGAATCCTTGTTGACCCTTCTTTATCTGATGTGGCCATCTCTACTCTCTACTTTCATTACCAATATCAGTGTTTATAATCGTATGGATATGAATTAGGGCTTCTGGGACTTATAGGTCTAAAGAACTAGAAGCATACAGGTAAAACTCAAAAAATTAGAATATCATGCAAAAGTTCATTTATTTCAGTAATGCAACTTAAAAGGTGAAACTAATATATGAGATAGACTCATTACATGCAAAGCAAGATAGTTCAAGCCGTGATTTGTCATAATTTGTGATGATTATGGCTTACAGCTCATGAAAACCGCAAATCCACAATCTCAGAAAATTAGAATATTACATTCAATCAATAAAACAAGGATGGTATATAGAACAACATCGGACCTCTGAAAAGTATAAGCATGCATATGTACTCAGTACTTGGTTTGGGCCCCTTTTGCAGCAATTACTGCCTCAACCAATACTGACTACATATGCGAACATTGTGAACTGGAAAAAAATCCTTTTTCTGCCAAGCCAAACGTTTTCTGAGTATATGTCCACTACCTTCTCTTTCAATATTCTCTGACTTTGGGCAGTTTATGCCAAGAAGAGAAGCACTGTGGATCTAGCAGCAGCTTCCAAAAAGTTAGCTTTGGAAGTGGAATAAACTGGATGTGACACCAAGTAAGCTTCAGCTTTATCCTTCCTTTATCCTTCTCATGTCCTGCCTTCTTCATATGTCCACCTTCCCAATATTTATTCTTAGACTTTCTTCATGGAACAGATGACTGCTTAGTCCACAAGCAGACTCCATTTTTATTTACTTATTTATTTGTAAAATGTATTGACTGCCCATCTCACCACAGGATAAATCTGGGTGGCTCACAATCTTAAAAAAAGATAAAAGCCATGCAAAACCTTTAAAAAATATAAATAAAATACTGTAAAGTTCCAAATACTGAGCCCCAATGAAAAGATGAGGAGGGAGGAAAAAATGAAATTTTGATTTGAAAAAAAAGAGAATCTTTGTAACTCAGAGTGTAATTAATCTCTTATACTGGGATAGCTTCCATAACTACTTCAGTAACTATGAATTAGTGATTAGGCATCTCAGGAAAAAAGTTTCATTACAAGGGCTTTTTCTGAACAGATCAATTGGATGGCCCTGTAAATAAGAGCCTTGAAATCTCTGAAAAGAATTTGGAAATTGTTGGAATAAAAATCTGGTCAGGTTCCACTCCAGGAGAAAGACACTAGAAATAAAATGGAGGCTGGCTGGTTGGAAAGAAGGTTTCTGTTTATTTGGTTTTCTAGCAATTTCATGATAGCAGCAATGTTTCTGGGGTGGCTGAGCAATTGGCTGGGTGAATGGATGGATTTGTATAGGGTTCTTGGGTTTTGTCATTGAGATGCTTCAGGAGGATTGTGCAATGTGGTGAGCCTTGTGTCTTTTGCTATTCTAACGGTGGTGGGCAAATCCTATTATGTCCTAAAGATGAAGACTTGTCCTTGGAACTGGATGGGGGAATGTAGATTTTAGGAGACTTTGTTTTTCTACTTTGAATCTCATCAGGTCCAGCCTTCTGGGAAAGCTGTGGCTGAAGGCCTTTTGCTTATGAATTGGTTGGTCTGGATTTCTGTCAATGGATACTGAATGAGATGCTCCAGTTTTATCAATAGGTACAAAAGTATCTCGTTCATAAAACTTAATTGTTGGAGGGACTGCCTGGATGTTTTCCTGGTAGTGGAGAGAATGAATGAATTGATCCTAAGAAAGCCTTCTTTCTGGTGTGTGTGTGTGTGTGTGTGTATGTGTGTGTAAATTCACACATCCAAAGAAAACTAGAGCATAAAGAAAAGAACTTTCAACCTACGGATGTTCAAAGGAGATTCAGATTTCCAATAGCCACAACTGACTATGGCATTTTAGTCCTAAAGTTTAGGGATTCAGCTATTCAAATGGAGGTTATAATTGCTTATACAAATAGGAAGACATGGTTTTTGTCAAGGCAGAAAGCACTGTGTACTTTGATGGCACCAATAAAGTGATCTTTGGAAGTGGGACTAGGCTGCTTGTAATGCCAAGTAAGTTTTAGCCATTTATCCTTACCATGGTGCTCAGGTCTAAAGGGTTTTTTTGTACTTTTGCAAATGTTGTAAAAGTAGTTACTTCTTTCTTTTCTTTTTATTGTTTCCTTTTTGCACTTTTGGCTTTTGTTGTTGTTGTTTTCTCTTTTAGTTCTTGTTGGGTTTTATCTCCTTTAAAAAAAATATTAATTTTTTCAGGGCTTTTCCTGAATAAATTTGATGAACCAGTAAGTGTCTGCAAATGCTATCAATTATGGAATGTGAAATGCAGCATGTGTATGCATACCTCCGAAGAAACTAGGGTTCAAAAAATAATAATTTTATACTGATAAAGGAGAATATTTGTAGTTCTGGGTTGAAATGAGAGGTCTTTGGTACTCTCTGACTTTGCTTATTTTCTTGAAGATGTTTTATTTCATTTTGCTTCTGATCTAGTTTCGGTAATGAAATGTCTGCAAAAAACCCAACCAAGTTCAGAGGGCACCAAGGACCCCTCATTTCAATTCGGAATTACAAATATTCTCCTCTATTAGTATAATTTTTTTTCCTTTGAACTCTAGTTCTCCTTTATTGGTACCTGATATGGGCATCAAACACTTCAGAAAGTATGGGAAAAAATTGCTTGTAGGCACACTTCCGTCACTAGCACAGATAACGTTACCCAGTTTTGGAAATGAAACATCTGCAAGAAAACAACCAAGCTTAGAGAACACCAAGGACCTCTCAAGAATTTTATAGTTACAGATGTCCAAATTTTGCTTCAGATTTCTAGTAGCTCCAATTCTTGACAATTTAAATCCTAAAGTCTAGAGCACTGTAGAGAAAAAAATTTCCCAGGTTTCTCAACCTTAGCCGTTTTAACTTTTCTGAACTTTCCTCTCCCAAAGTATCTTCAGCCAGCAGTACTGGAGTATGTGCCTGCTTTAATGTGATAGGTGTTTGGACAGCATTTAATATAGGTGGAAATTTAATATAGGTACATATTTCCAAAGTCTGCTTCAGATTTCCAGTAGTTGAGACCTTGAGATTTTAATTGTAAACTCTATAGAGTTTTTTAGTTTAGAAAAAGTTGTAATTGCTGATATAAATAGGAAGGGATGTTTTTGTCAAGACAGAAAGCACTGTGTCTAACGTTGGTAACAATAAGGTTTTGTTTGGAAGTGGGACTAGGCTGGTGGTCACACCAAGTAAGTTTTTATTCTATATTCTGCTATTGTGGTCAGCATAAGAGTTTAGGTTCTCCTCTCTCTCCCCCCCTCCCTCCCTCTCTCCCTCTCTCTTCTCTCTCTTCCTTTCCCTCCCTCTATCTCTCTCTGTCTTTCTTTCTCTCCCTCCTTCCATCTCTCTTTCCCTCCCTCCCTCCCCCCTCCATCTCTCTCTCTCTTTCCCTCCCTCCCTCCATCTCTCTCTCCCCACCCCCATATATTATAAAACATAATATGGATGCATCTGGAGCTACATGCTTTACAAAAAAATCCAGAATTCAATTCTGGCGTCTCCACTATTAAAGCAATCAGTACTGTTGATCCATATCTGGGTTCACAGAACCATTTGCAGCCCAACTCAGCAAATAATCAAACAGTTATTCTCTTTCACAAATATGCCAGTTGTCTCAAAGATCAATTGAATGATCAATCAAGCAATCAATCAATCAAGAGACCTAGGAATTTCAGCCTCCTGATCTTAAATAACTTGGACTCGGGTGACTGAACAAGATTATCATAATGTGGTTATACTGGAGAGAAGGGAGTGAGGTGGACCATGAACTTCTAGAAATCCTTAAAGATGAACAAAGATAAGGCACCATTTCTTCAGCTTTTCTTGATCCCAGCAATTCCCAAGCTTTGATAGCAACCCCAGTTTTGAGATGGATCTTTTTTTCTGGAAAGCAAGTAATAGATCTGTGAATTGTCCAAAGAGATCTCAGCTTTGATGCAATAATTTCATTGAGGATTCTTGGATTTTGGGAAAATATATGAGGAGATCTGGATTTAGATCTGTTTAAACCATGGGAAGAAAAATAGCAATTCTATATGCTATTTTAAAGAATCTGGATTTATTCTTAAACTTCTTTCCCAACTCATCCTTTATGGTTTTTGTAAGGAACTATAACACTGTGAATTATAACAATGTCAAGTTCATTTGGGGGTCTGGCACAAGACTAATCGTTATACCAAGTAAGTGGGTCCATTAAAATTAAAGATTAATGTCCTTATATAGTGCTTTAGGGTGTTTCTGTCTGCTTGTGTGTTGAAGACCTTTCATCTTTTCATTGACTGGTTGGAAAAATGAAGAAAAAAAATCTGTTGGGTTTCTCAAGACATATTCGAAGGGAAGAATGGGAATTTCAAATGAGGTTCTAATGCTATCTAGGTTTCTTGACAAGAGGGCTTTCAGAAATATTGGGATAGGAAATTTATGAATTCCCATCTCATATGGTCAAGCAGGTTGTGATCAGGATAGGTGGGGATTTGTCTTCTTAAAGATTCTTGTGGGGAAATTGAGGGGAAGACAATGATTGTATCTATCCAGCACTCTGGAAGCTTGAGTTATGGTTAGAATTATGAAAATTGTCCACCTTAAAGGGCCCAATGGGGGAAAGATTCCTTAAGATACTCCAATGAATAGTCCTAAGTGGACATAGCTATCAAGAATCTTTTTTCTTCTAAGAGGTATATTTTCTTTAACCATGTTTGTTGTCTTCAAAAATTAAAATTGTCTGTGATTCTAACATAAACTGGTAGTAGAGTTGTGACAAGACATCTGTTTGTAGAATTCTACGTTGTTTATGACTTCTCCTAAGCATTCCTTGTTGAAATGGAGTTTTGAGGACAGAAGTAAGAAGGTCCCAGATGAGCTGCATTTTAACTATGAGGAAGACAATGGGAGGATTCCATGATTCAGAATGTCATTGTTACAATGAGATGTGAATTGGAGCCCTTGCATTTGTTTAAATGTGATTTCAAGTGGAAAGCAGAACAACCACATGTGCCTCTCCCTGGAGTAGGAAAAGACTATATCTCGAGGCCTTTAGATTGGGATTGCAAGAATCTAAATGATTATTAGACGACAGCAACATCTGTAGCAATCTTGTGGTTGTCTGGATTTTTGCATACTAGATCAGAAACTCCAGATTACTCCTTGGATCTTTTTTAAGTGCTTAATTAATGTTCACACTTAAAAACACACAAATGGATGGGGAATGAAATCCAACTGTTAAGAAAGATCTGAAGGAAAACAATCGAGGATATTTGATCCTGGATGGACCAGGGACAATGATTATGGTGACTTATGGTAGAACTGTAAATCCAGAAGCTGTTGTGGACTTTCTTCATGTGAAGTACAATAAATGTTAACAGAAGGCTGTCCCAAGGGTGCTTTTTAAAGAGGCAACTGGACTTTCTGGTTTTTCTTTGAAGACATTTCACTTCTCGTCTAAGAAGCTGCTTCAGTTCTGGCTGGATGATGAGGAATGGAAGGATTTACTGTATACTCCTTCCATTCCCCACCATTCAGCCAGAGTTGAAGAAGCTTCTTGGATGAGAAGTGAAATGTCTTCAAAGAAAAAAAACCAGAAAGTCCAGTTGCCTCTTTAAAAAGCAGCTTTGGGACCACTATTACCTGGATGACTGAGAATCTCCACAGTTAACAGAGGGTTTTGAAGTTTAATTTTGCTGTTGGTTTAAGCTGTTAGCTATGTTTTTCTTTTCTATATAGTAGATAGAGGTCAGGCCAAATGGATTGGATAAACAGTGTTGTAGAAATTTTTAATTTTTTGCTTGGTTGGCAAGAGGGGGATTATTATCTTTGAAATATATTGATCAGTATAAGTAATTGTCCCTCTGGAAACAATAGTAACACTATCTCAGTGCCCTTTGTATCAAAGTTTAGATATGCACTTATAGTCTGCACTACTATTACTATACATCACTCCTTATCACCCATCCCCTCCCACTTGTGACTGTATGACTGTAACTTTGTCGCTTGTATCCTTACAATTTATATCGACTGTTTCCTAATATGATTTGATTGCTTATTGTACCCTATGTCTATTATTAAGTTTTGTACCTTATGATTCTTCACTCTTGATGAATGTATCTTTTCTTTTATGTACACTGTGGGCATACGCACCAAGTCACATTCCTTGTGTGTCTAATCACACTTGGCCAATAAAAAATTCCATCTATCTATCTATCTATCTATCTATCTATCTATCTATCTATCTATCTATCATCTGCAAACTTTCCATGCTGGATTGGTTTGTAGGCAGTCAGTGCTTGCACCCCATTGAGTGTAGAATATGTAAGATTCTTGAAACTCTTTAAATTATGAGAATGATGACAGCAGAGCAGCTCAAAGAAAAGTATTTTACAGGGACAGAGGCCCAAATGATTTCCAGTAGCCATAGTCCCTGACATTTTAATCCTAAAGTCTATAGATTTAGATTTTTTAAAAGGGAGTTGTACTCGCTGATACAAATAGGAAGCCATGTTTTTGTCAAGGCAGAAAGCATTGTGTATAACAGTTACAATAAGTTTCTCTTTGGAAGTGGGACTAGATTGATTGTAACACCAAGTAAGTTATTCTTATCATTCTGGTCAGCATAAGAGGGTCTTTTCCTTGCTTTCCCCACCCCCTATTTATATGAAGTCTTTGGTGATTTTGAAAATCAGTGATTATTTTAATGATTTCAGAGATTATTTTAACAATTCAAGAAATGCATCAGTCATATAATATTACTTTTCATGAATTGTGTGCAGTTGTCTATGTATTCATATAATCATGCTGATATGACATAAAAAGCACACTTGTCTGATAAATAAACTGAAAAAAGGTAACCAGTACGGAATGAGCAGCCAAGACACTAATAGTGACAATTGTATTAAGAATAGAATAGAATAACTGAGTTGGAAGGGACCTTGGAGGTCTTCTAATCCAACCCCCTGCTTAGGCAGGAATCCCTATAGTATTTCAGGCAAATGGTTATCCAATCTCTTCTTAAAAACTTCCAGTGTTGGAGCATTTATAACTTCTGGAGGCAAGTTGTTCCACTGATTAATTGTTCTGTCAGGAGATTTCTCCTTAATTCTAGGTTATGAGAATTGTAACCATTTCTACCCATTGCTTCTTGTCCTGCTCTCAGGTGCCTTGGAGAATAGCTTGACTCCCTCTTCTTTGTGGCAGCCCCTGAGGCATTGGAAAACTGCTATCATGTCCCCCCCCCAGTCCTTCTTTTCATCAAACTAGACATACCCAATTCCAGCAACCATTCTTTATATGTTTTAACCTCCAGTCTCCTAAACATCTTTGTTGTTGTTCTCTGCACTCTTTCTAGAGTCTCAACATCTTTTTTTCATCGTGATGACCAAAAGCTTAAATGTTAAGAAAATTGACACATTAATCTCACAACACTGATAGTGAATCTTAGTAATAAGTGATATAGAAATGGAATGATGTTTATGGAGATTCTCAGTCATGCAGGTCATGGTTGTCCCAGAGGTGCTTTTTCAGCAGACAACTGGAAGACAACTCTTGGTTTTTCCTTGAATATATTTCACTTCTCATCCAAGAAGCTTCTTTAGTTCAGAAGTGAAGAAGCTTCTTGGATGAGAAGCAAAATGTATTCAAGGAAAAATATAGCTCAGTTGCCTCTTGAAAAAGCACCTTTGGGACAAATGGAATGATGGAAAAATTATAAATTCTATTTTCCATCTATGGTTTCTTATTTTTTTATTATCAGCAGGACAATATTATGAGGGGGTTTGAAAATCTTGGCATTTCTTTCCAGTCCTTGTTATATTTCAATCTGCTGGAAATCTTCAGGAGACCAGAAATTTTGGAGTATCTGAGGAAAAGAATAGGTTTTAATCTTCAATTCTGTTTTTGAATGCGTTCAAACTCAATAATATAAACATTTTGTTCCAAGACCCAAATTAAATTTCTGAAAATGAGATTGAGCAGATTTTCCTAAGCTTGAGTTGGTGTTTAATATTTCATTTCATACCTTTGACAAAGAATGTTGTAATTGCTGATACAAGTAGGAAGACATGTTTTTGTCAAGGCAGAAAGCACTGTGTATAATACTGGCTACAAAGTTTTCTTTGGAAGTGGGACTAGGCTGGTCATAATGCCAAGTAAGTTTTGTTCTTTATTTCTGCTATTGTGATCAGTTCAAAAGGTTGATTTCTTGCCCCCATATTATAAAACTTAGCAGCATCTCAACCTGCATGGTTTTGCAGAAAATTCCAGATTCGGTTCTGATCTCTCCATTTCCAGTTGAGGAATAATGACTTTGATTGGAAACCCCATGTCACCCTTATCAAGCAATTACTACTTTTGATCCATGATTGGTTTCATACAACTGTTGTTACCCAATTGAATATACTAATTCCTCAAAAGGAAAAGCATGTTACAATTTTATTATGAAACTTTTTGGGCTCTGAAAAAAGACATTAATTTAAAAAATCATTAACTCATAATTCTTCTTCCCATAAATGAGGCCTAGGTGGTCGCTAAGAGTTGATAACATCTTGATGGTACATTATCAATCAATCAATCAATCAACCAAGATATGTGCTTCTAGGATATTCAGCTTTCTGATTTTTCATAACGTAGACTTGGCTCATGGATGGTTGAGCAATGATATCATATCATGTTTACATTGGAAAGAGAGACAATACACACACACACACACACACACATCTACGAGAGAGACAGAGAAAGACAGAGAGAGAGAGACATACACACAGAGAGAGGGGGAGGGAGGGGAGAGAGAGAGAAAGAGAGAGAGAGACTATGAACTTCTAGAGATCTTTGAAAATGAACAACCATTTTCATCAGCTACTGTTTTACTCCCCGCATTGTTTAGCAACCCCACTCTTGAGATAGATCTTTTTTATGGAAAGCAGGAAATAGATCTGCAAACTTTACAAAAAGCCCCCAGCTTCAACGTAACTGCCTCACTGAGAATTGTTAGAATGTATATGAGGAGATCTAGATATTTAGATCATGAGCAATGCTTACATCATGAGAGAAAATAGCATTTCTGTCTCCTTTTTTCAACAACTTGGGTTTTACTCTTAAACTTCTCCAACTCATCCTATAAGTTTACTAGCTGTGTTTGAAACACTTAACTAATGGGTTTGTGTAAGGGATTGTATCATTGTGAATAATGACTATGGCAAGCTCACTTGGGGATTTGGCACCAGGCTAATTGTTATGCCAAGTAAGTTGCTCAATTAATATTATACATGTGTTGTGTTTGAGGAAGCTTCTCTCTGCTTGTGTATTGGAGATCTTTTCTGTTTTCATAGACCAACTGGAAAAATTAAGAAAAAGTCTTGGCTATCTCAAGATGTGTTACAAGGGGAGAATAGGAAATGGAAATAAGGGTTCTAGTTCATCTTTCTGAAAAGAGGGATTTCCAAAAATGTCAGAATAAGAATTTTATGAATGCCCATCTTACGTGGTCAAGCAAACTGTGGTTAGTATAGGTGGGCATTCTAGAAACTGTGGTTAGTATAGGTGGGCATTCTAAAGATTCTGGAGGGGAAACTGAGTGGATGTCAATGTTTATAAATATGAAGCTCTCTGGAAAATTGGATTGTGATTAGAATTATGAAGGTTTGATGTCTATGGAGATTCTTAATAATCCAGATCATGTCCCAAAGATGCTTTTTCTGGAGGCAACTGGACTTTCTTGTTTTTTTTCTTTAAAGATGTTTCACGTCTCATGCAAGAAGCTTCTTCAGCTCTGACAGGATAGTGGGGAATGGAACAAGAGAGTCCAGTTGTCTCCAGAGAAGTTTTGTTCTTTGCTTCTTCTATTGTGGTCAGTTCAAGAGGTTGATTTCTTTCCTTACACTGCCCCCCATATTTTAAAACATAGCAGCATCTCAACCTGCACACTTTGCTGAAAATTCCAGATTCGGTTCTGATCTCTCCATTTCCAGTTGAGGAATAATGACTTTGATTGAAAACCCCATGTCACCCTTATCAAGCAATTACTACTTTAGATCCATGTTTGGTTTCATGCAATTGTTCTTACCCAATTGAATTGCTAATTCCCCAAAAGAAACAGCATTTTATTATAATTTTATTATGAAACATTTTGGCCTCTGAAAAAAGACATTAATTTAAAAAATAATAATTGACTCATTATTCTTCTTACCATAGGAGAAGTCTAGGTGGTTGCTAAGAGTTGACAACATCTTGATGGTACATTATCAAACAATCAATCAATCAAGATGCGTGCTTCTAGGATTTTCAGTTTTCTCATTTTACATAAATGTAGACTTTGCTCATGAATGGTTGAACAATGATATCATGACAAAAAGAAAAAGACACACACACACACATCCATATATATACATATATATGAGACAGACAGAGAAAGATACACACACAGAAAGAGAGAGAGAGAGAGAGAGAGAGAGAGAGAGAGGTGGACCATGAACTTCTAGAGATCTTTCATACAACCATTGTTACCCAACTGAATATGCTAATTCCACAGTGCTTTTTGTCAAGACAAAAAGCACTGTGTATACCAGAGCACCTATAAGGTCATATTTGGAAGTGGGACTAGGCTGGTCGTAATGCCAAGTAAGTTATTTGGGCCATTGTTATAAGAGTGAGAGTGTCTTTATTTTGCCCACCCAAACATTTTATCTGCAGTCTTCAGTGATTAATAAATTCATGGATTATTTCTGTGATTACAGAGATTATTTTGACATTCAAGAAATTCAAGAGTCATACAATATTAATGTTCCTGATTGGTGTGCACATGTCTTCATACAGCCATGCACATATGCTCTAAAAACAAATAGAAATGATAAATAAACCCAGAAAAAGGTAATCAGTAAGGAATGAGCAGCCAAAATACCAAAAGGTACAATGTCTATTAAGCTGAAATGTGCAAAAAAATAAATAAAAAAATAAGACATTTGTCTGAGAGTGAATCCCAGAAAGTAAGCGACACAGAAATAGAACTATGGAAAATTATAAATTTCAAGGGCTGAGATAATTTATAGTATCTTTAGTTTCTGGTATCAGAGGTATAATATCATGATAAGGCTTGGGAATCTTGGCATTTCTATCCAGTCCTTGTTATATTTCAGGACAAAGGGAATTTGGGTGGGGGGTCTATCTAAGGAAACAATAGGCTGTAATCTTGTGTTCTCTTTTTGAATGTATTCAAATTCAGGTATCTAAATATTCTGTTCCAAGAGCCAAATCAAATTTCTCAAAAGTCAATTGAGCAAATTTTCATGAGTTTGAGTTGGCTTGCAGCATTACATTTATTAACTTTATTTTCAACCTTTAATGCCTGTGATGTTTGGAGATAGTTTCTAGGATGTTTAAAATTAAACTATCTGTACAGATAATTACAGATTAATAGAGTTGGAAGGAATCTTATAGGTCATCTAGTACAACCCTCTGCCCAAACAGGAGACTCTATGCAATTTCTGACAAATGGCAGCCCAGTCTTTTCTTGAAAGCCTTCCGTGATGAAACTCCCACAACTTCCGAAGTCAACTTCTGTTCCATGGGTTGATTGTTCTCACTGTCAGAAAATTTCTCCCTATTTCTAGGTTGAATCTCTCCTGGATCAGTTTCCATCCATTATTCCTTGTCTGGCCTTCAGGTGCTTTGGAAAATAGCTTGATCCCCTCCTCTCTATGGCAGCCCCTCAAATATTGGAAGGCTGCTCTCATGTCTCCCCTGGTCCTTCTCTTCACTAGACTAGCCATACCCAGTTCCTGTAACTGTTCATCATATGTTTTAGTCTCCAGTTGTCTAATCATCCTGGTTACTCTTCTTTGCACTCTTTCTAGAGTCTGATAGAGTCTTGCACTCTTTCTAGAGTCTAATAATGTGGTGACCAAAACTGGATGCAGTATTCTAGGTGGGGTCTTCCTAAGGCTTTATAGAGTGGTATTACTACCTCCCTTAACATACCCCTGACATAAATATGATTTGAAGTCTCTTCAGTGCCTCTTATCAAAGTTGGCTTAAGTTTTGACTATATACAAACTCAGAACTTATGATAACTTATGGCTCATCTAGAGTTGTATTTAGAACTGGAACAGAGCTGAAGGTTGATCCATGTAAGTTTTTGAACAGGTCTACAATATAAAATTTGTGTGATTCTAACATAAACTGGTAGTGTATTTATGATAGGGATCTGTTTCTGTAGAGTTGCAAACTGATTCTGACTCCTAAGAGACAGAATAAGGGTGACAGGAATAAGAAGAAGGTTCCTATGTATCTACATTTTAAATACAGAGGATTGAAGGATAAAACATATGAAAAAAGGTTGCAGGAATTGGGTATGTTTAGTTTGGTGAAAAGAAGGACTCTGGATTTACACAATCCTTTGAATTATAACCTGGCAAATGATCAAGTAAGTGTTCTGTTTCCTAATAAGCTAAATTCCCCATAGATAAATTATATTATAGCTTTATAAGTTCTTGGGGTGCATAGAGGATATAACTTTTTAATATAAATTCATAATTGTTTTCCCATTGGGGAACTAGAAGGGGTGCTTTTAATGAAAAGAAGGACTAGGGGTACATAATAGCAGTGTTCCAATATCTAAGGGGGTGCCACAAAGAAGAGGGAGTCACCCTATTTTCCAAAGCATGTGAAGTCAGGATAGGACATTATAGATAGAAATTAATCAAGGAGAGAACTAGCTTAAAACTAAGGAGAAATTTCCTGACAGAACAATTAATCAGAGGAACAACTTGCCTCCTGATATTCTGGGTGCTCCAACACTGGAGGTTTTAATGGAGAGATTGGATAACTATTTGTCTGGAATGGAATAGAGTTCCTATTTGAGGAGAGGGTTGGACTAGAAGACCTCCAAGATCCCTTCCAACTCTATTATTCTGTTAAATATGAAGGAGACAACAGGAGCACATCATTGTTCTAATGAGTAGTTAGTATAATCACTTAAATTTCTTTAGATGTCAGTTTTTTTGGAAAGCAGGACAACCCCATGTTCCTGTCTCTTGAGAAGGGAAAGTCTACATCTCAAGGGCTTTCAAACTGGGGCTGCAAAAATCCAAATGAAGATTAGATGGAGACAAAGTGTGTAGGAAACATGTGGCTATATGGCCTATACAAATAGGCAGACATGTTTTTGTCAAGGCAGAAAGCACTGTGTATGACAGTAGTTTCAGTAAGATCATCTTTGGAAGTGGGACCAGACTGGTGATCAGGCCAAGTAAGTTTTAGATCTTTATTCTTGCCATTATGGTCAGCCAAGGGGGTCTTTCTATTGCTCATTCTCTCTCTCCGCATTTATATGCAGTCTTCAGCAATGATCAAAATCAATGTTTATTCCAGTGATTACTTTGTTAATTACAATATACACATTTATATGGTACCCTAATACAGAGAATATCATACTTTTAAGTTTTAATTAGCTTCAATTATATAAAATTGGTTATTTTATTAGGAGAGACTTTGCCAATTCTCTCTTTTTTTTTACCAAACCAAAAATAATTACTATGAGTAGTAAGATCGCCCTTAAATGAATGGGTTTTTGTAAGGGACTGTAACATTGTGAGTAGTAACGCTTTCAAGATCACTTGGGGATCTGGTACAAGACTCATCATTAGGCCAAGTAAGTTGATCCACTAATATTGAAAATTAAAGGATAAAAAGGCAGAATGGATTCATAACTCTGAAGAAGAAACTAGAACTCCCATAATATTTTATCCCTGCAGATGTTAAAATGATGCTTAGATTTTCCTATAGCTGCGTTCTGTGACTTTTAACCCTAAAGTATAGAGGATTATTACTATTATTACTATTACTATTATTATCATCATCATCATCATCATCATTATTATTATTATTAGATGCTGATACAAATTCAAGGCATTTAAATTAAATAATATAAGTAGCTTGTTCCAAGAGCCAAATTAAATGTCTGAAAAAGAGATTGAGTTGGCCTGCAATATTTCATTTTTTACCTTTGAGAAAGAATATTGTATTTGCTGATACAAGTAGGAAGACAAGTTTTTGTCCAAGTAGAAAGTACTGTGTTTAATGTTGGACACAATAAGGTTTACTTTGGAAGTGGGACAAGGCTGGCCATAATGCCAAGTAAGTTTTCAATTTCTTTTCAGCTATTGTGGTCAGCAAAGAGGTTGTTTTCTTTGCTTCTCTCTTGCTCTCCCTCCCTCTCCCTCCCTTCTTCCCTTTTTCTCTCTCCCTCCCTCTCCCCCTCCCTCTCCGCCTCCCTCTCCATCTCCCTCTCTCTCCCTTTCCTTCTCCCTCCCTCCCTGCCCCCCTCCTATACCCATGCATATGCTTTGCAGAAAATTCCTGATTCAATTCTGTTTTCATCATTTCAAGTTCAGGAAGTTTTCTTTGGAAACCATGTGTCAAAGCTGTTAAGTAATTAGTTTTGTTGGTTCACATCTGTGTTCACACACCATACATAGTCAAGCTCAGCAAATATCAAACAATTGCTCTATTTCCCAAATATGCTCATTCCCCCATAGATACGCCATATTAAAATTTATTATATTATTATTTGGGCTCTGAACATTTTTTTAAATTGTTAACTCATAACTGTTGTTCCCATAAGCATATATTGGATAACCAGGAGTTGACAACATCTTAATGGCACACAATCAATCAACCAATAGAATTGTTTTCTAGAAATTTCAGCCTCCTGATCTTAAATAACTGGGACCTGAATGATTTGGTTACGTTGGAAAGAGAGGAGAGAGAAGAAGAGAAGGAGAGAGGAAAGGAGAGGAGATGAGAAGAAAGGAGAGGAGAGGACAGGAGAGGACAGGAGAGAAGAGGGGAGAGGAGAAGAGAGGACAGGAGAGAGGTGAACCATGAATTTCTGGAAATTCTTAAATATGAACAAAGATAAAACACCATTTTCCTACATAGTTTTATTCAAAACCTTACTTCCAACTCCAATCTTGAAGTAAATCTTTTTTTCTGAAAACAGGGAATAAATTTAGATTTAGATTAACAGAGTTGGAGGGGACTTGTAGGTCATCTAGTCCAACCCAGATCTGCAGACTGCCAAAGAGTCTCCAGCCTAAATGTAACAGCCTCACTGGAGTTTGTTGGAAGAGATATGAGGAAATCTACATGTCGATCTATTTAAATCACGAGAGAAAATTAGCAATTTTGTATGCTTCCCTCACACCCCAGAATCTGGGTTTATTCTTTAGCTTCCTTCCCAGCCCATCCTGTTTGTTTGCTAGCTATGTTTGTAGCACTTACCAAAAAGTAATAATGGGTTTTTGTAAGGGACTGGGACACTGTGAATAATAACTATAAGATCATTTGGGGATCTGGTACCAGGTTGATCATTATACCAAGTAAGTTGTACTAATGTGTTTATGTTTTTATATGGTTTTTATTTTTTATGATTGTAAGCTATCCAGTGTTCCTTGAGGAAATTATGGGCACTTATAAATTTTTATAAATAAATCAGTAAAATTTTACTTCAGGTTTTTGCTAATGGTGCTTCCAGAAATGGAAAGAATTGTACCAATTCTACTTGCTATTAGCACTTTCAGAAATGGAAAGAATTATATAAATTCTCACCTAACCAAGCAAGCTATAGTCAGAAAAGGTAGTAATTCTATGATTTCTCCCCCTAAAGATTCTTGAGGGGAAACTGAGGTGAAGCCAATGATTATAACTGTCCAGCCCTTGGATTGTAGTCAACATTATGGATATTGTCATCCCGTAACTTGGAGAACACATTTGGGAAAGATGAATTAATATATTTATTTATTTATTATTTATTTGATTAGTCAATTGCTTACAAGATAATAGTTATAAGTATAAACATAGTTATAAATACATGGATACATATAAGAAAATAAAAGAAACAATAGGACAGGGATGGTAGGCACTTTGTGCTTATGCACACATTGTATTCCTACAAATGTTCCTGAATTGACTTACCCATCAAGAATATCTCTGTCAGTCTTTTTAGTCATTTTAGGAGATACACTTTCTCTATCCATGTCTATTGCATTAATCTCAATTGGATTAATGCAATTAATAATGCATAAAGGAAGCAATAGACTTCCTAGAACTGATAAAATTCTTCCATACTTCTGACATATGTATGATTGGAACTTCATCATGACTGGTCATCAAAGTTGGCTTAAGTGATAACTTTTTGTAAAGATCCATTTTACTGTGATAAATGATGGCACATTCAGAGTTGTATTTGGAACTGGAACAGAACTGAAGGTTCATCCAGGTAAGTTGCTGAAGAGATTTTCAAAAGATAAATACTCTATAATTACACATAAACTGGTAGTACATTTGTGACAGAAATCTGTCTGTGTAGAATTCCATGCTGTTTACGACTGCTTCTAAGCATTCCTTAAAGAAGATAAAGTATTGAGGGCAACCAAAGTAGAAGATCTTGGGTATCTACATTTTTATTATGAAGGAGAAAACACGGGGACCTGAGGGCTGAGACCTTCATTGTTAGAAGTGGATGTGCATATAAGCACTTTAAATTTATTTAGATGTCATTTTAGATAGGAAGAAGACAATCTCATGTTTCTTTCCCTTGAGAAAAGAAAGACCACATCTTTGAGGCTTTCAGATTCTGGTTGCAAAAATCTGAATAATCATTAGATGATGACAAATTGTGTGGCAAACTTGTGACTGTATAAATTTTTGCATGGTAGACCAGAGATTCCACATTACTTCATAGATGTCCCAAAGGTGCTTTTTCAAGAGGCAACTGGACTTTCTGGTTTTTCTTTGAAAACATTTCTTTGTAAATGTTTTGCTTCTCATCCAAGAGCTGTCTGAGCTGAAGAAGCTTCTTGGATGAGAAGTGAAACATCTTCAAACAAAAACCAGGAAGTCCAGTTGCCTCTTGAAAAAACAACTTTGGGACAACCATGATCTGGATGACTGAGAATTTCCATAGACATTACTTCATGGACTTTCATTAAGCAGAACAGAACAGAACAGAACAACACAGTGGAAGGAACCTTGGAGGTCTTCCAGTCCAACTCCCTGCTGAAACTGGACACACTTTACCATTTCAGATAAATGATTGTCCAATGTCTTCTTAAAACCTTCAGTGTTGGAGCACTCACAACTTCTGGAGGCAAGCCATCCCATTCTAATATTCTTAGTTAATGTTCATTTAAGAACACACCAAATGAAGACAAGTAAAAAACCAAATATTGGGAAAATGGACATGTGAGTGGGCAGGACAGGAGAAGAATGAAGTTGAATGGAAATTTCAAGCTTCCTTGGAGTCATATCTAATTTAGTTCCAGTTCTGAAACAAAGCCTATTTAAGCTATAGCTAGCTCCATAGTGGCTTTCTTTTTTTGATGAAAATATCCCAAAGCAGTTTTTATAAAGGCAGAAAGCATTGTGTATACAGTGGCAACTACAAGCCCATCTTTGGAAGTGGGACAAGACTGGTTGTCATGCCAAGTAAGTGTTAGCCCTTGATTCTTGCCATTATGGTCCATGCAGGAGGGTCTTTCCTATGCTACCCTCCTCCATTTATAAGCAGTCTTCTGTGATTATAAAAAGTGAACTGTACATTTCTTTCTTTCCCATCTATTTCTAACGTATATGTCCTTATCCTATTGTAACTAGTCAATTAAATCTGGATAGGTTCAATAAACAGTTCTGTAATTAAGATTTGATTATTGGCCTTATCAGAAAGAAAAGGAGTTTTATTGATCTACAGAAATTAAACCACAAACAGTTCTAGGCTGCATAAACAGAGAGAGAGAATCAAGATCATGTGAAGAATTAATACTACTTTATAATGCCTTGGTAATGTCACACTTGGAATACTGCATCAGGTTTTGGTCGCCACAATGTAAAAGATGTTGAGACTCTAGAAAGAGTGCAGAGAAGAGCAACAAAGATGATTAGGGGACTGGAGACTAAAAACATATAAAGAATGGTTGCTGGAACTGGGTATGTCTAGTTTAATGAAAAGAAGGACTCGGGGTGACACGATAGCAGTGCTCCAATACCCCAGAGGCTGCCACAAAGAAGAGGGAGTCAAGCTATTCTCCAAAGCATCTGAGGATAGAACAAAAAGCAATGGGTGGAAACTAATCAAGGAGAGAAGCAACCTAGAACTAAGGAGAAACTTCCTGACAGAACAATTACCCAGTGGAACAAGTTGCCTCCAGCAGTTGTAAATGCTCCAACATTGGAAGTTTTTAAGAAGAGATTAGATAACCATTTGTCTGAAATGGTATAGGATTTCCTGCCTAAGCAGGGGGTTGAACTAGAAAACCTTCAAGGTCCCTTCCAACTCTGTTATTCTAAAATTACAGTTAGTCCTTGACTTATGAACACATTTGAACCGAAATTTTCTTTTGCTAAGCGAGAGAGTTGTAAAGTGAATTTTGCCTCGTTTTACAACCTTTCTCATCACCTTTGTTCAGTGAATCACTGTAGTTATTAATTTAGTAACGTTGTTAAGTGAATTTGGCTTCTCCATTGATTTTATTTATCAGAAGGTCGTAAAAGGGGATCATGTGACCCTGGGACATTGCAACCACCATAAATATGAGTCCCTTACCAAGCGTCTGAATTTTGATCATGTGACTATGGGGATTCTGCAATTGTCATAAGCATGAAAAATGGTCATAAGTCACTTTTTCTAGTGCCATTGCAGCTTTGAATGGTCACTAAAATAATTATTATAAACTGAGGATTATGTGTAATGGATTCAGACACATTATTGATGGTTTTTATTTCCATCTATTTCTAATATATATGGCTTTATCCTATTGTAAGTAAACTACTTCTATAAATAGTTATGTAACTAAGAATTAGTTATTGGCCATATCAGGGGGAAAAAAGAATTTCATTGATCTAAAGAAATTAAACCCACAACAAGAGATTCAGGGATTCAGATTATTAACATTTTTTTCTTTCCAGAAAACCTTTGTATTCTTGGGGAAAGTAGCTAGTAAGTTCGAATTATTGATGGATAGAATCAACTATGGGATTGAACGAAATGAACTGCCAAGATACCAATAGATGATAATGCTATTAAGTTTAAATGTTTAATTGACATATTTATCTCACAACACAGAGAATAAATCCTGGTAGGTAATGTGGAAAGGGAAGTAAGAAAAAACTACAAATTTTAATATCAAGGGCTGAGTCCATCTGTAATATCTTGTAAGTTCTTTTATCAGCAGGAGAATATCATGACCTGGTTTGGGCACTATGGCATTTCTCTCCAGTCTTTGCCATACTAAAATCATTTTCCCCCATTACTTTTAGGGGATAATTATAAGAGATAGTCCTCGGTATTTTAATCCTAAACTCTAAAGCTGTAGATGTTCCAAAAGAAGTTGTAATTGTGGATACAAACAAGAAGACATATTTTTGTCAAGGCAGAAAACACTGTGTTTTAGCAACAAGATTTTGTTTGGAAGTGGGACTAGGCTGATTATAATACCAAGTAAGCTTTCATTCTTTATTTCTGCTATTTCTGCTAACACAAGAGGCTCCCTTGTGATTATCATGACTATAAAGGAAATCTGAAGTATCTTCTCTTTATTTCTTTTTTATTTTAATATAGATTCAACATTTGTAAAATTAAAAACATGTATATACATTTTACAGCTTTGTTTGAGCAATAGATACACTTGTACTTCCCTTCTAATAGCGTTATACATTGTCATAATAACTCCTTTGTCCTTTTAAGCTCTATACATGGATACATATAGTTTATTTACATTTATTTATACATCACCCTTCTTTTCAAAATGTTACCAAATCATCAGATATTACCTTTTCTTTATCCAATCATACCAGATATCCCGTATTTTATAATATTCACTGTCTTGATTATCTTTTAGCAATTTAGTTAGTCTATCCATTTCGGCACATTCATGAATCTTATTAATTATCATGTTTTCTGAAGTGGTCATAGCCAGTTTCCAATTTTGAGCAAAATCTTCTCTCTATTTCTATTCGTGTATTTCTTTTTCATTTTTGGTTTTTTTCTTTGTTTCGTTTTCTGGAGTTTCTTCTCCCCCTTCCTTTCTTTTATTGTAGGTTTTTCAGTTTTTATTTCCTTTTTAAAAACCTTACATTCCAGTATATTTTAAGGAGCATTCCCTCAATATATTGGATGGCCCAGTAAGTGTCTGGAAAACTTCTCACTCAGTGTTTATTTATTTGTTTGTTTGTTTGTTTGTTTTATTTGTTTGTCAAACATGTACAAGATAACAAGTATAAGTATGAACATAAACAAGAAAAAAGGAAGTAAATACAGATAAATGGGGAGAGTAAGACAGGGACGGTAGGCACACTGGTGTGCTTATCCATACCCCATTTAAGGACCTCTTAGGAATGGGGTGAGGTCCATGGTAGACAGTTTGAGGTTGAAGCTGTGAGGCTTTGAGGTTCTAACAATGGAGTCTGGTAGAGAATTCTAACCTTTTCTTGGTTGGTGGCCCAGAGTGGCTGGAGGTGGGGGAGGGAATGGTTTTGTATGAGGGGCTGGTGCTGGCCCACTACTCATGCAGCCCAGTTGCATGTAGACCACTGCCTGGGAGTGGGTTGTGGCCTGCTCTAACTCATGGAATAGAAAAGGCAGAGAATGGATTCAAATCCCTAAAGGAGAAACCAGAGCCCTAATCATAATATTCAATAGGTACAAATGTCTAAATGAAACTTCTAGTCTCCAAGAACAGTCTTGGATGTTTTAATCCTAAAATCTAGGGATTTAGCTTTTTTTTAAAAAAAATTGTACGTTTTTCTTTAACATAGATGAGTGCATAATAAACAGCATATTGTCTAGATCAATTTACTTATACATAATATTAATAATAGTAACAATATTTACTTGTATATAGTAGTATTCCTCCAACCTCTAATTTCTACCTTTATTGTCTAACCATTTGTAAAGCAAATCCCAGGTTAAAAAAATATTCTGCATCTCCTTTATCCTTTATCTTTAAAATTAACCTATACATTGCCGCAGAGCCTAATATTTTTTTAAATTATGTTTTCATCTGTAGGAATTTCCTTATTTTTCCAATATTGTGCAAATACAATTCTTGCTGCTATCAACACATGTAATATTAAATATACAACCCCTTTGTCATATTTTTCTGGTAATATACCCAATACAAATATTTCTGGCTTTACATCTACGTCCTCCCACCTCAAGCCTGGGATTTAGCTTTTCTAAAGGAAGCTATAATTCCTTTAGAAGAATAGGAAATAGGATGGCATGTTTTTGCTAAGGCAGAAAGCACTGTGCCTAACTGTGGATAAAGTTTTCTTTGGAGGTGGGACTAGGCTGGTTGTTATGCCAAGTAAGTTTTAGACCTTTATTCTTGTCCATCTTGTCTATACAGGGAGTGGGGGGGTGTTGTGTATTGATAATTGCTGGAAAGAAAACCTGAAAGTCTTTCTTTTTGTTTCTTTTCTCTCTCTTTTTTGCACTTTTGGCTTCTTGTTTGTTTTCTTTCCTCCTTTTGCTTTATCTTCGTTCCAGTTTAGATTTTGTCTCCTTTAAAAAAACCTAAATTCTGGTATACTTATAAGGGCTTTTCCTGAACAGATTTTCCACAAGTTTTCCTCTAACTTGTGGAATAGAAAAGGCAGGGAATGGATTCACAATAAAGGAGAACGTTTGTAGCTCAGGGTTGAAATGAGGGCTCCTTGGTGGTCTCTGAGCTCAGTTATTTTCCTGCAAACATTTCATGACCCAATGCTGATGATGTTACTTAGTTTGGGTACTGAGACATCCATAAGAAAACAACTGAGCTCAGAGAGCACCGAGGATCTGGCGAATCACCACCTCTGAAGAAGAAACTGGAGCTGAAAGAACAGTATTTTATAATGACAGATGTCCAAATGATTTCCACCAGCTGCATCCTTTGAAACAAAACTGGATGTTACTCAAGTAAACTTCAGCTTTTCATTCCCTTATCATGACTTTGTCAATGTCCACCTTCTTAATACTTGATTTTTGGCTTTTCCACAAGGATCAGATGAAGTCGATGACTGTTTAATCCAAAAGCAACCTCCATTCCTAAAAATATCTATTGCTCATCAGGTCAAATTTTGCTTCAATTGCCTTTTAGAGTGTCCAGAATTGAGTGCACAATGAGAAAGATTCTTGAAACTATAAATTATGGAAACTGAAAGCGCAGAATGGGTTAAAACTTCCAAAGAAGCCCTACAGTCCAAATTAAAGTATTTTACAAGGATAGATTTGCAAATAATACTTCAAGATTTCCAGGAGCATAGTCCTTGATATTTAAGTCTAAACTCTAGAGATCTACTTTTTCAAAAGGATGTCATAATTATATGCAAATAAGAAGCCATGTTTTTGTCAAGGCAAAAGGCCTGTTTTAGTCTCCAGGCCTTTAATCATCTTAGTTGCTCTTCTCTGAACTTTTTCCAAAGTCTCAACATCTTTTTTGTAGTATGGTGACTAAAATTGGTTGCAGTATTCCAGCTGTGGTCTTACTAGGGTTTTGTAAAGTGGCACTAATACTTCACATTATCTTGATTCTATGCCTCTGTTTCCTTTATTCTATTTCCTTTAACCTTCTCATGTCCTCCCTTGTTAAGGTGTCCACCTTCCCAATATTTAGTCTTTGGTTGTTCCACATGGATCAGATGAACTCAATGACTGCTCAGTTCTACAAAGCAACCTCCATTCCTGGGTGCCCTTCAGATCACATTTTGGATATGCAAATGTTCCATTTCCAAATAATGCATCAGATTTCCACCAGCCACCACCCTTGACATTTTAATGGTTCACGTCTAGAGCTTTAGCTTTTCAAAAGGAAGTTGTAAATGCTGAAACAAATGGGAAGCCATGTTTTTGTCAAGGCAAAAAGCACTGTGTATTCCTTTGGCAACTCTAAGGTCATCTTTGGAGGTGGGACTAGACTGGTCATAATTCCAAGTAAGTTTTCGCCTTTTTGTTTTGTTCTTATGGTCCACGTAAGAGGGATCCTTTCCTTGCTCATCCCCCAATATTTGCAGTTTTCAGCAATTATCAAAACTACCTCAAATTTATACTCAGTCTTCAATAATTATAAACAATTCTCCAAAAAAATGTTATGTACCTTTTCTAATTGTGACTTGGTCTTCAATATTTCATTTCATACCTTTATATTCAATATTTCATGCTTATGATGTTTGGGAGTAGACTTCTTAGGACTGCCAAAATTAAACCATCCATACCCATGATAGAAAGAGGATTTGAAGTCTCCTCAGGACTTCTCATCCAAGTTGGCTTAAGTGATGAGTAAAGACTCAGAACACTGTGATAAATTATGGCACTTCTAGAATTGTCTTTGGGACTGGAACAGAGCTGAAGGTTTATCCACATGAGTTTCTGAACAAAGATAAATTCTCAGCAATGGTGCATTTGGGATAAAAATATGTTTTTGTAGAATTGCAGGCTGATTCTGGCTCTGATTTCTAAGCATTTCTTATAGAGATGAAGTTTTGAGGGCAACAGAAGTAAAAAGGGGTCCTTTTTAACTATGAGGGAAATCACTTAGGAGTGAGAACATTGTTACAATGGAATCTGAATATAAACCTTTAAATTTGTTTAGGTGTCCTTTCAGGTGGGAATAGGACAACCTCATGGGTTTTCCCTTGAGAAGGGAAAGAACATATTTCTGGAGCTATCAGACCAGGGTTGCAAAAATCCGAATAATTATTAGATGGGAACAAAGTGTGCATAGCAAATGTGTGTGTCTGGATTTTTTGCATACTAGGTCAGTGGCACCATATTATTCCACATATCTTCATGAAGTGCTTAATTAATGTTCATTTAAGAATACACCGAATGGAGAAAAACAGTGTTTTGCCTTCCTTTTTGTAAAGACATTTCTTATTGTGTAATCAAGATGGCTATAGGAAAGTGATATTTGGGCAAGGCATCAGGTTAACCATAATCCCAGGTACGTCAGACATTTTCACTGCATTGGCTTCTTGTGAGTGTTACAGATGAGTAGGATCTCATCTTCATTGTTCTGAAATGAAGGAGAGTAGGGTTTTTTCATTCCTTTGGGGAATGATTGGAATTTTGCTTTATATATTGTACACTGTTTTAGAAAATTGATATTTCCTCCCCACTTACTATTGTTTAATAGAATGAATTACATAATAGTATAAATTATGGGTGATAATGTTCCTTCTTTGAGGGAAAAGAGCCTTGGTGGCTCAGGCTGTAAATGCCTGCTCTTAAGATCCAGCTGTCTACAATTACTGTAGGCTCGAATCCCACCAGGCTCAAGGTTGACTCAGCCTTCCATCCTCTCGGGGTAGGTAAATTGAGGACCCAAGATTGTTGGGGGCAATTAGCTGACCTTGTAAAAATGCCGCTTAGTAATAAGCAGGCATATACAATGGAATGAAGGCTATTGCTGAGCACACTGGGTTGTATCCCAAAAATTGTAAGCCGCCCTGAGTCTTCGGAGAAGGCATATAAATGTAATTTAAAAAAAAAAAAAAGAAGCACAGAAATCAAGAAATCTATACGTTTTCCCTCCCTATCTTCCCATACTGCTTCACCATGGTCATCCTCTGTCCTATACTGCTTCATCATGGTCATCCTTGATTTCTCAATAATTTTGAAATAATGAGGACATATGTCAGCATTCCAATGAAACTCCCCATTTCATTCAGCACTGAGAAACAAAGTTCATTCAAATAAGAATTTATTAAAGAAGTCATACTGGTACATCTGGGAAAACCTGAATCTAAGAGCTCCAGGTTTTCCCTTCCCAATTGAAATTACAAACCCCATCCCCTGCATGCACCAGTCCATCACATGGCCCAATCAGCCATCATCCCAACTGGGGACATTCCTCCAGGCACTCCTTTCCAGGTACAGGGTAACTTGTCCTAGACTTTATGAGAAGAATGATGTTGAGTCTAATCTTCCACCACTCTATGAAATCCCCCCTCCCAAATTCCCAGGTACTAAAATGTGGCAGCTTCAAAGCTTCCAGGTAAAATATGGCTTCCAAGGCTGACAACATCATTAAGAGGAACACCTGTTGCTTTTAATGTACAACAATCTATCTAAAGTTATCTTAATAGCTCTGAACTGCTGAGGTATTTGGGGTTTGAAATCCACCAAGAACATTGGGGGGATGTGAACTGGAATAAAGTTTTCTTTTACAAGTCAAACATTTTTGAGGGCATCTCCATTACCTTTGCTTTCAATGTTGCCCTGCATTGGACAGTTTTTGTCAAGAAAGAAAACATTGTGGATCTACAGTAGTTTCAATAAGCTAATTTTTGGAGGTGGAACTATATTGGATGTAACTCCAAGTAAGTTCAGTTTCTTATTCCCTTTATCCTTCTCATGTCCTGCCCAATTCAGTTGTCCACCTTCCAAATATTTGTTCTTTGGCTTTTCCACATGGAGCAGATGAAGCCAATGACTGTTTAGTCCACAAAGCCATCTCCATTCCTGAAAATTTATATCTGCTCTTTCAATCAAATGTTGGATATACAATTTTTCCATGCTGGGTTGTCTTTTTGAGAGTCACCTTTGGACAATATTGATTGCAGGATAAATAAGATTCTTGAAGCTGTCTAAATTATGGAAATGTAAACTGCAGAGTGACTTCATACTTCCAAAAATCAACATCTGAAAGGAAAGTATTTTATAGGAACACAAATCCAAATGATTCTTTAGATTTCAAGCAGGTGTATTCCTTGATATTTTAATGTTAAAGATTTATCATTTCCCAAGGAAGTTATAGTTGCTGATAGAAATAGGAAGAAGTGTTTTTGTCAAGGCAGAAAGCATTGTGTATACTGGTGGCAACAGGAATGTCATCTTTGGAAGAGGGACTACACTGTTTGTAATGCCAAGTAAGTTTTATATGTTTATTCTTGTCCTTGTGGTCAACACAAGAGGGTCCTTTCCTTGCTCATCCCAACCGCAATTACTATCCATTAATTTTCTTGATTTGTGTGTATCTGCCTAGGTAGTCATATAATTATGCACATACAGTATGACATAAAACACATAAATAGAATAGAATAGAATAGAATAGAATAGAATAGAATAGAATTCTTTATTGGCCAAGTGTGATTGGACACACAAGGAATTTGTTTTGGTACAAATGTGATAAATAAATATGATAGATAAACTGAGGAAAGGTAATCAGTGAGAAATAAGGAGTCAAGATAACAGAAGGTGACAATTGCATTAAGTTTACATGTGCTTAATTTACACATTTATCTCACAACACTGAGAGTGAATTCCATTGTAGTGATATAGAAATGGCTCTATGGAAACATAAATTCTACTTTTAAGGACTGAATTCATCTATGCAATTTTTGTTATCAGCAGGAGAATATTATGACCAGGTTTGGGAATCTTGGAACTTCTATCTAGTCCTTTCCATATTTCAATCTGCTGGAAACCTTTAGGAGAGGCAGAATTTTGGAATTGTGAGGACATAGATTGTAATTTCCATTTTCATTTTGAATGCATTCCAACTCAATAATCTAAATATTCTGTTCCAAGAGCCAAATTAAACGTTCTCAAAAAAAAATGATTGAGCATATATTCCTGATATTGAATTGAATTGCCTTGCAATATTTCATTTTGTACATCTGTTTTTCATAATGCCTATGATGTTTGGGTATAGACTTACAAGGGCTGCTACAATTAAACCATAGATACTCCTGACATAAATATGATTTATGTTCCATTGTGACTTCTCATCAAATTTGGCTTAACTGGATGACAGCTAAAAGTTCATCCATGTGAGTTTCTGAAGAAGTTTTCCAAAGATAACCTTTGTGGAATTCTAATATAATCTGGTAGTTCAGTTGTGACAGAGATCTGTTTTTATAGAGTTGTGTGTTGATTCGGACTCCTAAGCTTTTTTCTCCTTCTTACATCTGTTAAGAGCAACAAAAATAAGAAGAAAGTCTCAGGTTAGGTCAATTTTCTCAAGGAGGCACTTGGGAGAGACCAGGAGGACCCAAAGGCTGAGATCTTCATTGTTACCATGAGATATGAATATAAGCCCTCAAATTTGTTAGATATCATTTCAGGTAGAAGAAAACAACTTTGTGAGTATTTCTCTTGAGAAGGCAAAGACCATATCTCTAGAGCTGTTGGATTGGGATTGCAAAAATCCAAATGATCATCCGATGGCAACGAAGTGTAAAGCAATCTTGTGGTTCTTTGGATTTTTGAATACTCGATCAGAGACTCCACGTTACTCATGGTGGAGCTTCACCAAAGGCTTCATTAATGTTCACTTAAGAACCTGCAGAATGGAGATGAGCAAACACTGTTTCTCATTCCATTTTTGTAAAGTCTTTCCTTATTGTGTGATCAAGGTGGCTATAGAAAAGTGATATTTGGGCAAGGCACCAGGTTAACCATAATCCCAGGTATGTCTAACAGACTCAGTAGATTGGCTTCTCCTTAATGTTATTGAGGAGTAGTGGCTCAATTTCATTGCTCTGAACTGGATGAGATGCTTTCTCCCCTCCTCTGTTTTTTTTCCTTTAAATCAGTATAAATTACATTAGATAATGAAAGAAAACATGGAAACTGAATTTGAAAAACCTGTACCTTCTCCCTCCCTTTCTTTACCATGATCCTCCCCTGTATGCATGAAGTTCACAATCCTTGATTTTGTGATAGTTTTGAAATTTTGAAGATGTAGCTAAGGGGAAAATGTGTCATTCTAGATGTGCAACAATTTATATAATGTCATTTTAATGACTGTGAATGGCTGAGAAATATAATATATATAGGTAGACCCGAACTGGCAAGAAAGTTCTTTCTCTGGCAAGCCAAGCATTTTGGGGAGTATCTCCACTACCTTTCCTTTTAATGTCCTCCTGCTTTGGGCAATTTTTTTCAAGAAATGTACCACTGTGGAACTCTAGTAACTGGAATAAGCTTAGCTTTGGAAGTGGAACTAAACTGGCTGTGACTCCAAGTAAGCTTCAACTTTTCATTCCCTTTATTATTCTCATGTCCTGCCCCTCTCCACAGAATAGAATAGAATAGAATAGAATAGAATAGAATAGAATAGAATTCTTTATTGGCCAAGTGTGATTGGACACACAAGGAATTTGTCTTTGGTGCATAAACTTTCAGTGTACATAAAAGATACAAGTGATAAATCATGTCCACCTTCTCAATATTTGATCTTTGGCTTCTCCTCAAGGAGCCAATGAAGTCAATGACTGCTTAGTTAATAAGGAAACTCTGATCCCAAAAATATCTTGGTGCCCTTTGGATCAAATTTTGGATTTGCAACCTTTCCACATTGAATTGCCCTTGACAGTCATCCTTTGCCCAATAATGAGGGTGGGATAAGAAAGATTATTGAAACTCTCTAATTTATGGGAACTGAAAGGGCAGAGTGGATTCAAACTTCCAGAGAACCTACAATCCCAATGGAAAGTATTTTACAGTATTATATTTTATTTTAGAATAGTATAGAATTCTTTATTGACCAAATGTGATTGGACACACAAGGAATTAGTCTTGGTGCATATGCTCTCAGTGTACATAATAGTCATAGGGTACAAAAAGCAATCAAATCATACTAGGAAACAGTCAATAAAATTCATTAGGATACAAGCAACAAGGTTACAGTCATACAGTCAAAAGTGGGAGGAGATGGGTGAAAACAAGGATGGGAAGATTAATAGTAATAGTAATGCAGACTTAGTAAATAGTTTGACAGTGTTGAGGGAATTATTTGTTTAGCAGAGTGATGGCATTCGGGTTAAACAAATAATTTTAATAACTTTTCATCAAAGTTGATTTAATGGATGAATTTATGTAAAGACCCAGATTATTGTGATAAATTATGATACATCTAGAATTATATTTGGAACTGGAACAAAGCTGAAGGTTCATCCATGTGAGTTTCTGAAGAGGTCTTCCAAAGATAAATTCTCTGTAATTTTAACGTAAACTGATAGTACATTTGTGACAAAGATCTGTTTTTCTAGAGTTCCAGGCCAATTCTGACTCCTTCTAAGCCTTTCTTATAGAGATGGAGTTTTGAGGCAACAGCAATAAGATGAAGGTCCCTTCTACATTTTAATTATGAGGGAGACAAGAATAGGACCTAAGACTAACTTTATTGTTTTCAGGCCTCAGGTCTGAGGCTTCGGATATTCAGCAGCCATAATCCTTCACATTTTAATCCTAAAGTCCATAGATTTAGCTTGTCAGTAGGAAGTTAGAATTGCTGATAGAAATAGGAAGCCATGTTTTTGTCAAGGCAGAAAGCACTGTGTCTAATGTTAACAACTATAAGGTCATATTTGGAAGTGGGACTAGGCTGGTCGTAATGCCAAGTAAGTGTTTAGCTCTTTATTCTTGCCACTGTCATTAGCACAAGGGAGACCTTTTTTTTGCTTACCCTCACTTTATATGCAGTCTGCAGTGTGTAACAAAATCACTGATTGTCTATCGAGATTCTCAGTCATCCAGGCCATGGTTGTCCCAAAGGTGCTTTTTCAAGAGACAATTGGAATTTGCTTTTCCCTGAAGATGTTTCACTTCTCATCCAAGAAGCTTCTTCAGTTCCGAGTCAGAACTGAGGAAGCTTCTTGGATGAGAAGAGAAACATTTTCAAGGGAATAAAACCAATAAAGTCTACATGCCTTTTGGAAAAGCACCTTTGGGACAACCATGACCTGGGATGACTGAGAATCTCCATAGACAATCTTCCCTTCTCTTTGAATACATAATAAAATAGGCATTTAATAATTGAAATATTTTGTTCCAAGACCCAAATTAAATTTCCCAAAAGGGGAATTTCTGCTATTGGCAGGGGAATATCATGATAGGATTTGGGAGTGTTGGTATTTCTATCTATTCCTTGCCATATTTCAATATTTTAATTTTCTTTCCACTTCTTTTTGGAGACAGTAGAACAGAATAGAACAGAACAGGATAGGATAGGATAGCATAGCATAGGGTAGCATAGGATAGCATAGAATAAGAAAGAGAATGGAATGAAATGGAATGGAATGGGATCCAATAGAATGGAATGGAATGGAACAGAACAGAACAGAACAGAACAGAACAGAACAGAATAGAATAGAATAGAATAGAATAGAATAGAATAGAATAGAATAGAATAAACAGAGTTGAAAGGGACCTTGGAGGTCTTCTAATCCAACCTCGAGTAATTTTTTCTAATTTTATTTGGTACACAGTATTTTATTTTGTGTCTTTGTGAACAAAGTTCTATTACCTGATTCAAATAGGCATGTTCTTGTTAAGGCAGAAAGTACTGTGCCTAATGATGGCTACAGGATTTACTTTGGAAGTGGGACTAGGCTGGTCGTAATGCCGAGTAAGTTAGTTTTCCCATGGTGGTCAGCACAAAAAGTTATTTTGCACTTATAATTGTTGAAAAGAATATCCAAAGCTCCTTTTTTTCTGTTATTTTTCATCCCCCCTCCCAGTTTTGGCTTTTATTTGTTTTTTGAGGGGAGGGAGGTTTCCTTGCCTTTCCTCCATCTTCCTTGTTAGTTTTTATCTCTTTTGTAAAAATTTTAAATCCTAATATATTTTTCAGGGGTTTTCCTAAACAAGTTGGATAACCCAGTAAAAGTTAGGAAATACTCTAAGTGATGGGGTAGAAAAGACAGAGAGTGGATTCACACCTCTGGAGAATGAAACCAGAGCCCAAAGAAAAGTATTTTATAGGCACAGATGTCGAAATGATGTTTTGGGTTTCCACTAGCCGTTTTCTTTGACATTTTTATCCTAAAATCTAGAGATTTAGCTCTTCAAGAAGTTAAAATTGCTGATAGAAATAGGAAATCATGTAATTGTCAAGGCAAAAATCACTACAGTAAGATCATATTTGGAAGTGGTACTAAGCTGGTTGTAATGCCAAGTAAGTAATTTTTCCCATTTGCTGATATATATATATATATATATATATATATATATATATATATATCTGAAATTCCTTTCTGTTTGTTTCCATTCTTTCTTTTGCCTTTTTGAGACTTTTTCCCTTTTATTTTTTCCTCTTTTTTTACATTTCTTTATCATGGTTCTGGTTAGTTTTCATCACATTTTGAACAAGTAATGTATAAAGAAGGTGTCTGCCATCTTGATTTTTTTTTAACCTCCTCTTTTTAACACCCCTGAAATTGGGCAAATAGTCATGTTTTAGTGCCTTGCAAACCCAAAAAAGATAAGCTGGAAAAGCACTGGGGGCCTTGCCTCATTCTAGAATTGTCCTTTCACAGAGGACATTCTTTAGATGGGGACAGTCCCAGCTGTATTCCTGTAAGAACTTAGGCTCAAGGAAAGACCACTGTGAAAATTACAGAACCAAGATTAGTTTTGGATCTGGGACAAGCTTCAGATCTTACTGAGTAGTGTACTATGCAATTTTCTTCTCCTTTTATTTTTGCTTAATATATTTCTTTCCAATGGCAAACTCTCATGGCAATGCTTCTTTTGTCTAGTTATTCCTCAGCTTCAGAAGATTTAAAGCTAAAAATTCAGGGCAGTTTCAAATGTAAAAAGATGGAAAATTTCAGAAACCAGTATCTTGAAATAACTTTTCTATTCTTTTCTTTTAAAATGTACAGTATGTACCATTTGGCATATAATATGAAAGAGAAAGAGAAAGAGGGGAAAAAAGAAAGAGAGAAAGAAAGAAAAAAGAGAAGGATAGAGGGGAAGGAAAAGAGAGGAAAGAAAAAGAAAGAAAGAAAAATAGAGGGAGAGAAAGAAGAGAGAGAAAGAAAAGAAAGAGAAAACAAAGGAAGGAAAGAAAAAAGAAAGAAAGAAAGAAAGAGATAGAAAGGAAGGAAGAAAGAAAGGAAGGAAGGAAGGAAGGAAGGAAGGAAGGAAGGAAGGAAGGAAGGAAGGAAGGAGAGAAAGTCTTACTTGGGGCTGAACAAATGAAAAATAGTAAGAAATTAAGAATGCCTATCTGTTAGTTTGTTTCTTGTTTTTTCCCCCATATTTTGTATTTTAACTTTGGAAATAAAATTAAAAATGTAAGCAAAAAAATACCCATCTAATAAACTTAGAATCAGGGGCCTTTCCCTCCATTTTCAAAATTATTTGAAAAACAGACAGTAATAAATTAATCTGGTCATTCCCTATTTACACAGAAATAAGTAGCTCTGAATGCAATAGGGATTACTTGATGATCAATGTATATAGAATTGCAGGATAGAGCTTTAATATATTTAATATATTCACAGAGGCTTTTAGTGAACCAATAAATTGGAAGGCACAGTAAGGAAGAGTCTGGAAACGTTTGAAAAAAGTCTGGAAATTATGGGATTGAAAGGGCAGAGTGGATTAACACCTCCAGGGAAGAAACTAGAGCCCAAAAGAAAAATATTTTATAGGTATAGATGTCAAAATGATTCATATTTCCAGAAACCACAATCCTTGACATTTTAGTCCTAAAACCTAGAGACTCGGCTTTTTAAAAGGAAGGCATAATTCTGATGCAAAATGCAAGGGCTATTTTTGTCAAGGCAGAAAGCACTGTGTCTGGCTTAGGCAACAAGATAATCTTTGGAAGTGGGACTAGGCTGGTTGTAATGCCAAGTAAGTTTTATCTCTTTATTTTAGTCATTGTAGTCAGCTCAAAACAATCCTTTCCTAACATTAATTTTCCTATTTTGTGTGCATATGTCCAAGTATTCAGATAAGTATATGCATTTGACATAACAACACAAAAAATGTGATGAATAAACTGGAAAAAGGTAATAAGGAGCCGTCAAGATAGTAACAGGTGACAATTTCACTAAGCTTAAATGTGCAGAAAATGTACGCACTGATCTCGCAAAATTGAGAGTGAATGCCATTAAATAACTGATATGAAAATGAACTTGTGGAAGTATTACACACCTTCTTTCAAGGGTTGAATCCATCTATAATATTGTTTAATTTCTGTTATCAGCGGGAGAATACAGTATCACGATAAGGTTTGGGAATCTTGATATTTCTATCCAGTCGTTGCCATATTTTAATTTCCCCTCTCCTCCCCAATTCCTTTTGGGAGATAATTACAAGAGATAGTGCTCAATATTTTTATCCTAGAGATTTAGCTTTTCAAAAGGAAGTTATAATTGCTGATACAAATAAGAGGACATGTTTTCTATGGAGATTTTCAATCATCCAGATCATGGTTGTCCCAACAGTACTTTTCAAAAGGAAATTGGGCTTCCTTGAGTATTTTTCCTTGAAAACATTTCACTTCTCATCCAAAAAGCATCCAAAAACCTGAAGGCAGGATAAGAAGCTTTTTCTTGGATGAAAAGCAAAATGTTTTCAAGAGGGAAAAAAAAACCCTAGAAAGTCCAGTTGCCTTTTGAAAAAGCATATTTGGGAGAAGAATATGTTTTTGTCAAGGCAGGAAGCACTGTGTCCAATAGTAAGGTGGTATTTGGAAGTGGGACTAGGCTGGTTGTAAGGCCAGGTAAGTTTCATCCTTTTATTTATGCTTTGTAGTCAGTTCAAGAGGGTCCTTTCTTTGTTCATCCCATCCCATCAAATTATGAAATGCAATGACATGTGGAGGAGAGCACTTTGACAAAAAAAAATCCAGATTCAATTGTGGTCTCACCATTTTCAGTTGAGGAAAAACGACTTTGACTTTAAAGATTGGCAGCTCTATGTCAACAGTATTAAGCAACTAAAATGGTTCATCCATATGTGGTTTTACACAACCCTTGAATCAGTGGCGGGATTCAAATATTTTTACTACTGGTTCTGTGGGTGTGACTTGGTGGGTGTGGCTTGGTGGGCATTGCAGGGGAAGGATACTGTAAAATCTCCATTCTCTCCCTACCCCACTAACCTGCTTTTCAGCTCCATTCTCCTATGCAGGGCAACTGGGACTTGGGAGGCAGAGAATAGATGGGGGTGGGGCCAGTCAGAGGTGGTATTCTGAACTACTCAAAATGTCCACTACCAGTTCTCCAAACTACTCAAAATTTCCACTACCAGTTCTCCAGAATTGGTCAGAACCTGCTGAATACCACTTCTGCCTTGAATTATATGTAACTAAGCAAGTAATCAAGCAATTGTTCTGTTCCCTAATATGCTAGATTCCCCATAGATAAATTATATTATAGCTTTATAAGGTCTTGGAGTGGGAAAACAGTATAACTTTTTAATGTAAATTTAATTTTCTCCCATTGGGGAACTAGAAGTCGTCCTTCTAATGAAAAGAAGAACTGTGGTGATATAATAGCAGTGTTCCAATATCGAAGGGGCTTCCCTAAAGAAGAAGGGGTCAACCTATTCTTGAAAGCACTTGAAAGCAGAACAAGAAGCAAGGGGTAGAAACTAACCAAGGAGAGATTCAACCTAGAACTAAGGAGAACTTTTCTGACGGTGAGAACAATAAATTAGTGGAATGACTTGCCTTCAGAAGTTGGGAGTGCCGCATCACTGGAGGTTTTTAAGAGACTGGAAAACCATTTGTCTGAAATGGTATAGGGTCTCCTGCTTGAACAGGGGGTTGGACTAGAAGACCTCAAGACCCTTCCAACTCTATTATTCTGCTTCCAGACATAAAAGAAAGTGAACCATTCATGAATGATGAAATAATGATATCACAATCTACAATAAATTAAACTTTATAATTTGGTTTCACTGGTGAGACAGAAAGAGAGAAAAAAATGAGCTGCGACATGAAGTTCTAGAGATCTTTGAAGATGATCAACAATGAAACTCTATGTGAGGTTTTTGGTGCACTCTGAGCTTGGTGGTTTCCTTGCAGACATTTCATTACCAAATTAGGTAATATCATCAGTTCACTGAGCACCAGGAACCTCACAGTCCAACTCTGAGCTACAAATATTCTGTTCTATTGATGAGACACTCTTTTTCTAATTGATATTTCAACCTAGTGTCCCCTCATCCACATAACATTGTCCTTCTGATCTTGGTGATAGTGTATCTTAGTCACTGGATATTTAGTCAGTTGATTCTTCCTGTGTAATCAAGCCAATGTGCGTTAATAATCAAGGAGGAGAATTTAATCCATTGGTCAGTGGATTAGATATTGTCAAATTTGGAAACAGCATTGAAAATATGTTATCCACTCTACTTTAATATTAGAATAACAGAGTTGGAAGGGACCTTGGAGGTCTTCTAGTCCAACCTCCTGCTTAGGCAGGAAACTCTACACCACTTCAGACAAATGGTCATCCAATCTCTTCTTAAAAACTTCCAGTGTTAGAGCATTTACAACTTCTGGAGGCAAGTTGTTCCACTAAATAATTGTTTTGTCAGGAAAATTCTCCTTAGTTCTAGGTTGCTTCTCTCCTTGATTAATTTCCACCCATTGTTTCTTTCCTGTCCTCAGATGCTTTGCAGAATATCATTTACAGATTAACAGAGTTGGAAGGGAATTTGTAGGTCATCTAGTCCAATCCCCCACCCAAACAGAAGACCCTACACCATTTCTGACAAATTGCAGTCCAATCTCTTCTCGAAAGTCTCAAGTGATGAAGCTCCCACAACTTCCAAAGGCAAGCTGTTCCATTGGTTGATTGTTCTCATTGTCAGAATTTTTTTCCTTATTTTTAGGTTGAATATCTTCTTGAATAGTTTCCATCCATTATTCTTTGTCTGGTGCCTTGGAAAATAGCTTGACCCCCTCCTCTCTGAGGCAGCCTCTCAATTATTGGAAGACTGCTATCATGTCTTCCCTGGTCCTTCTCTTCACTAGACTAACCATCCCCAGTTCCTGTAACCGTTCTTCATATGTTTTAGTCTCCAGTTCCCTAATCATCCTAGTTGCTCTTCTCTGCACTTTTTCTAGAGTCTCAACATTTTTTACAGTGTGGTGACCAAAACTGGATGCAGTATTCTAGGTGTGGTCTTAATAAGGCTTGATTCCCTCTTCTTTGTGGCAGCCCCTGAGATATTGGAACACTGCTATCATGTCACTCCTATTCCTCCCCTTCATCAAACTAGACATAAGGACCAACCTTCTTTAAAATGTGTGCTTAGAGTGTGCATGTATCATCTACCCACAGCCATAGCTGTAGCCTTGCATATGTTTATGGTAAAGGAGAAATCACTGTGTGACAGTCTGCTGGTATTTGGTTCAGGGACAAAATTAGTTGTCCAACCACGTAAGTTCATTCTGTTTCTATAAAAGTAGCTTTTTCCCCCTTTCAATTTATTTAAATCAATGTTTTTATTTTGCTATTATTAATGTACCTGTTTATGATTTTCCTCCACTATAATTATCTTTATTTATTTTGGTTCCTTTACTATTGAGGGTTGATCCTAAAGGGCAGAAACTCTCCATCAATTCAAAGGAAGGAAGGAATGAAAAAAGAGGAAAGAGAAAGAAAGAAACAGAAAGAAAGAAAGAGGAGAGAGAGAAAAAAAGAAAATAAGGAAAGAAAGAAAGTGAGAGAGGAGAGAGAAAGAAAAGGAAAATAAGGAAGGAAAGGAAAGGAAAGAAGGATGGAAGGAAGAAGGGAGGGAAGACATAAAGAAAGGAAGGAAGGAGGGAAGGAAGAAAGGAAAGAAGTCTTTGAGCTGAACAAATAGAAAATAGTAAGAAATTAAGAATGCCTATCTGTTAGTTTGTTTCTTATTTCCCCCTCTATGTTTTGTATTCTAATTTTGAAAATAAAATTTTAAACAGTAAACAAAAAAAATATCCAAAAAATATCCATCTAATAAACTTAGAATCAAGGGATTTTTTCCTCCATTTTCAAAATTATTTGAAAAAAAGACAGTAACAAATTAACTTGGTCATTTTCTGTTTACACAGAAATAAAGAGCTCTGAATGCAACAGGGCTTACTTTATGATCAATGTACAGGTGAAATTCGAAAAATTAGAATATTGTGCAAAAGTTCATTTCTTTCTGTAATTCAACTTAAAAGGTGAAACTAATATATGAGATAGACTCATTACATGCAAAGCAAGATAGGTCAAACCGTGATTTGTCATAATTGTGATGATTATGGCTTATAGCTCATGAAAACCTCAAATCCACAATCTCAGAAAATTAGAATATTGTGAAAAGGTGCAATATTCTAGGCTCAAAGTATCCCACTTTAATCAGCTAATTAAGCCATAACATCTGCAAAGGGTTCCTGAGCCTTTAAATGGTCTCTCAGTCTGGTTCAGTAGGAATCACAATCATGGGAAAGACTGCTGACCTGACAGTTGTGCAGAAACCCATCATTGACACCCTCCATAAGGAGGGAAAGCCTCAAAAGGTAATTGCAAAAGGAGTTGGATGTTCCCAAAGTGCTGTATCAAAGCACATTAATAGAAAGTTATGGAAGGGAAAATGTGGAAGAAAAGGTGCAAGCAGCAGAGATGACCGCAGCCTGGAGAGGATTGTCAGGAAAAGGCCATTCAAAAGTGTTGGGGACTTTCACAAGGAGTGGACTGAGGCTGGAGTCAGTGTATCAAGAGCCACCACACACAGACGGATCCTGGACATGGGCTTCAAATGTCGTCAGAAGCATCTTACCTGGGCTAAAGAAAAACAGAGCTGGTCTGTTGCTCAGTGGTCCAAAGTCCTCTTTTCTGACGAGAGCAACTTTTGCATCTCATTTGGAAACCAAGGACCCAGAGTCTGGAGGAAGAATGGAGAAGCATAGACTGCAAGATGCTTGAAGTCCAGTGTGAAGTTTCCACAGTCTGTGTTGATTTGGGGAGCCATGTCATCTGCTGGTGTTGGTCCACTGTGCTTCATTATGTCCAGGGTCAATGCAGCCATCTACCAGGAGATTTTGGAGCACTTCATGCTTCCTTCTGCAGATGAGCTTTATGGGGATGCTAACTTCATTTTCCAGCAGGACTGCCTGCCCACACTGCCAAAAGCACCAAAATCTGGTTCAATGACCGTGGGATTACTGTGCTTGATTGGCCAGCAAACTCGCCTGACCTGAACCCCATAGAGAATCTGTGGGGCATTGCCAAGATAAAGATGAGAGACATGAGACCGAACAATGCAGAAGAGGTGAAGGCTGCTATTGAAGCATCCTGGTCTTCCATAACACCTCAGCAGTGCCACAGGCTGATAGCTTCCATGCCACGCCACATTGAGGCAGGAATTGCTGCAAAAGGGGCCCAAACAAGTACTGAGTACATATTCATGCTTATACTTTTCAGAGGTCTGATATTGTTCTATGTACAATCCTTGTTTTATTGATTGCATGTAATATTCTAATTTTCTGAGATTGTGGATTTGGGGTTTTCATGAGCTGTAAGCCATAATCATCACAATTATGACAAATCACAGCTCATATATTAGTTTCACCTTTTAAGTTGCATTACAGAAATAAATGAACTTTTGCATGATATTCTAATTTTTTGAGTTTCACCTGTACAGGTATATAGAATTGCAGGATGCAATAAAGCCTTACCTCATTAAAGAGACTGTGATTTAATGTATTTATTATATTTGTAGAGGCTTTTGTGAATTGACACATTGGAGGGCACACTATGGAAAAGTCTGGAAACATTTGAAAAACGTCTGGAAATTATGAGATGAAAAGGGCAGAGTGGATTAACACCTCCAGGGAAGAAACTAGAGTCCAAAAGAAAAATATTTTACAGATATAGATGTCAAAATGATTCAGATTTCCAATATCCACAATCCATGACACTTTATTCCTAAATTTTAGAGACTTAGCTTTTAAAAAGGAAGGCATAATTCTGGTGCAAAAAGGAAGGAAAGTTTTTGTCAAGGCAGGAAGTACTGTGTCTAACTTTGGCAACTATAAGGTGATCTTTGGAAGTGGGACTAGGCTGGTCGTAATGCCAAGTAAGTTTTATCTCTTTATTCTTGCCATTGTGGTCAGTTCAAAAACAATACTTTCCTAAAATTAATTAATTAATTAATTAATTAAAAAATTAATTAGTTTTGAAGGTTGATTCTAAAGGGGAGAAGCTCTTTATCATTTCATTGTCCATTCTAGGACTGTTTGTTATAGCTATTGTGTGTTCTTCTTTGTTATTTATTTTAGTTCCATTTTTTTACTAAATCCCTTGAATTTTCATAACTAAAGTTTGATTTGCCAGTCGTATGCATTTTCAATTATAAGAGTGGCACCGTGAATCTGTCAAATCTTAATTAAATCTCCTTTGAGTAAAACTGAACTTCTAAAGACTTAACAATAATTTTCCATTGAGCTTCTTCTGGGATACATTTTTCAGTTAGTTTACAATCTAGGATTTGCTGGTGATCCCCATCTAATTAGGTTCAAAACTGCTTAGCTTTTTCTTAAATGAAGCCAGGCTGCATAAGTGCTGGTCAATAAAGTTAACTTAATGTTAACTTGGTTTACATAAAGATGATGATTAAATTCATCTGAGTAAGGAAGCAGAAGGCATGCTCTTAAGTGACTTGCATTTTTCTTGAAAACCAAATATCTCAAAATTCTATTTCAAGTACCGAGGCATGGTCTCAAAGGTGCTTTTTTTCAAGAGGCAACTGGACTTCCTTGGTTTTTTTTTAAGACATTTTACTTCTCATTCAAGAAGCTTCTTTAGCTCTGACTAGATGGTGGGGAATGGAAGTATTTATACTCCTTGCAGACAGCTGGTCATTTGTACCCTTTTAGTGGGTCGTCAAGGTCACCTGGAGATTTATTTGTTTCATCAGGGTCACCTGAATGATGCAGATAGATTGTAGATTGTAGATAGATTATGGTATATCCCTCCCCCTCTGTTGGGAGAGAGAGCTGTTTAATTTTGACATAGATGGCCTCTTTAACCCCCCTTTCAAACCAGCAATCTTCTCTGTTCAAAATATGATACACATAAACCTCCAGGTGATCCTAACAACCCGTTAAAAAATGCAAATGGCCAGTTGTCTGCAAGGAGTATAAATCCTTCCTTTCCTCCATCCAGCTGAAGAAGCTTCTTAGATGAGAAGCGAAATATTTTCAAAGAAAAACCAGAAAGTCCAGTTGCCTCTTGAAAAAAGCACCTTTGGGACAACCATGACCTGGATGACTGAGAATCTCCTTAAACATAGAGAGGCATAGAGTTGGCTCTGGAGTAGGGGAACTAAACTTATCTCTCATTAAAGTCAGTGGGATTTAAATGAGGACTTCATTGACTCCATCAGTTTTAACAGGACCTATAGCCAATAAAGGAGAATATTTGTAGCTCAGGGTTGACATGAAGGAGTCTTTGGTGCTCTCTGAGCTTGCTCAGGGAGCACCAAAGACCTAAATCCTAAATCATTTCATCATTCATTCCCATTGATCCACTGAGAGCTGTGAAAGTGTTTTTGACTCTGGGTGGACACCCAGATAGATGTTTGCTCAATGACGATCTGCCCCCTAATCTGGTCCTTCAGATGACTTAATCACAAGGACAAAAGATGAGAGTTAAATAAGAGGGAAATTCTTTATAAACTGTCCCTGTGTGTCTCTCACTTGGTTGTTAATGAAATCAATCTCTGGGTTGAAGAACCTAGCAAACTCACTGTCTCTCTGTCTCTCTCTGTCTCTCTGTCTCTCTCTCTCTCTCTCTCTCTGTGTCTGTCTGTCTGTCTGTCCTTTCTGTCTCTCTTTCTGTCTCTCTCTCTCCCTGTCTCTCTCTCTGTCTCTCTGTGTGTGTCTGTCTCTCTCTCTCTCTCTCCCCTTTGAAGGTTGGGATAGAAGTGAGGATATCCTACCCTATTTATTTATCAACAAATCTATTCTTTTATTCCAACATGATGAAGACCTGTTGGAATTCATTGGTAAATAACTTCACACTTTTCATCCAAGACAACTTTATTACTTTAGAATTAGCAATCAGATTGGGATATCTACAGGCCTTAAAGTTTTCCCACTGAAACCAACATGCAACCAACTGTTGCATACCATCTGCATTCACTCCCTTTCTTGTGTCTGGGAAGTTTTTGATAAGGCTGAAAACACTGTGGGGAGAGCGGTACCTGGAAGCAAATATTTGGAAGTGGGACTAGACTAGTTGTGACGCCAAGTAAGTCTCTCTCCCCTTAACACCATTATTTATTTATTTTGCAAATGTAGTAAGATTTTCTTTTTTCTGGCACACATACCATCTTTTTTCTTTTCTTTTCTTTTTTTTACAAAAATCTGTTTTAAGTGTCTTCTTTCTTAAAAAAGAAAGATGGAATTGATTTCTTTGCTTGTTTGTTCATTTATTTGTTTATTGATAAAATTGATTTGTCGCCCATTTTGTACCAACAACTCTGGGCAGCTTACAACTTAAAAAATAGCTGGAGTTTTAGGGGAAGCAATATATATGGGAGGTGGAGGTAATTTAGTATTGTAAAGAAGATTAGATGGAGGACTTACTGGTTCCCCGTTCATAAACAGATCAGTTAACAGTGCTTGGAAACTAGCAAAGAATGCCATTTTGTAAAGGTGTTGCTTGTAGTGCAACAGTACTCGGACAAAACTCACTTTGGAAGTGGGACCACACTTGTTGTCCTCCCTGGTAAGCTGAACATTTTTGAATGTGCTTCTTTAGGGGACAGTTGGGACTTTTGTGGGGTTCTTGGTGTTTTCTGAGCTTGGTGATTTTCTTGCAGACATACCTAACTAGGTAACATTATCAGTAACATTATCAGTACTAGAAGAGAGTAGGGCTTGCTATGAATTTTGTATATACTTGTGGCTTGCCCTGTCAGTGTTGCTGGCTGATCAGTGTCATTCTATCAGTGTGGGGGCCTCTTAGAGGATATTTTTTGGCTTCAGATAAGTAGATTTGCTTGATTATATCTGGAGTAAAATGGTATCCCTAAAGTCAAATTTGATCCCTGGTGGCTACCTGGGACTGCCATTGACTTCTGTGCTGCAGCTGCCAAAGAAGCCAACACAGTTTTAGGCTGCATAAATGGAGGGATAGAATCAAGATCACATGAAGTGTTAATACCACTTTATAATGCTTTGGCACTTGGAATACTGTATTCAGTTTTGGTTGCCACAGTGTAAAAAAGATGTTGAGACTCTAGAAAGAGTGAAGAGAAGAGCAACAAAGATGATTAGGGGACTGGAGGCTAAAACATATGAAGAACAGTTGCAGGAACTGGGTATGTATAGTCTAATGAAGGACTAGGGGAGACATGATAGCAGTGTTCCAATATCTCAGGGGCTGCCACAAAGAAGAGGGAGTCAAAGCTATTTTCCAAAGCACGTGAGGGCAGGACAAGAAGCAATGGGTAGAAACTAAGCAACTTAGAACTAAGGAGAAATTTCCTGATAGTTAAAACAATTAATCAGTGGAACTACTTGCCTCCAGAACTTATGAATGCTCCAACACTGGAGGTTTTTAAGAAGAGATTGGATAACCATTTGTCTGAAATGGTGTAGGGTTTTCTGCCTAGGCAGTGGGTTGGACTAGAAAACTTACAAGGTCCTTTCCAATTCTGTTATTCTTATTCTATTCTTCTGTTGTATTTTAGGCATTTTCAGCTTTGCTTCTAGCCTTTGGATCATTACAGAGTTTGAGACAGTATGCACTCATAAAATGTCATGGAGACATAACAATACCCAGAGAGTCTCTGTAAACCTCTCTGTATATATGTTTGAGAAAGTGTTTATTCCTGGTAACTGCCTGGTTTTCTTGCAAGATTTCAGAAGTGGTTTGTCACTGCTTCCTTCCTAGGGCTGAGAGAGAAGGACTGGCTCAAGATCAACCAGCTTCCATGCCCAAATCAAAACTAGAACTGTAGGGTCCTTGGTGCTCTTTGAGTTTGGTTGTTTTCTTGCTGATGCTTCATTACCCAACCAGGTAACATCTTCAATGCACTGAAGTGAATGTCTGCAAGAAAATAACCAAGCTCAGAGAGCACCAAAGGACCCTGAGCTACAAATATTCTATTCATCAGAACTGAAACTCACAGCCTCCTTGTTTTTAGACTGGTGCTTTAACCACTAGACAACTGGCTCTCCTCTGTAAACCTACAAAGTACAAACCTCTTCCTAAAGGTTGCCATTTTGTTAAAGATGGTATCAGAGTGTTACACTAGTAGTGGATGGAATAAAATTCAATTTGGAAGTAGCACCAACCTAGTGGTTTATCCTGGTAAGTCCACATTTTTATACATGCCACATTGAAGAAATACATTTCAGAAACTGCTTAAGGAAATTGTGGTTTCATTAATTCTATCTTTTACTTGAGAACATCAGTATGTATTAGTAATGGATGGAAACTGAACAAAGAGAGATTCAACTGAGAACTAAGGCAAAAGGGAGAACAATTAATCATAGAATGGGTTGCCTCCGGAAGTTGTGGGCGATCCATCACTGGAAGTTTTCAAGAAGAGATTGGACAGTCATTTGTCCAATGGTATAGGGTCTTCTGTTTGTGCAGGGGGGTTGACTAGAATACCTCAAAGGTCCCTTCCACATCTGTTATTCTCTAATTCTGCAATTCTAGTTAGTTTTACCCTTTAAATTGAATTTAAATTGCTTAAGTATTGCTCTCACACCCAAGCACATTTAAGAGCAACCGTGGTGTTTGGTACATCAGCCAAAAGTTACATAAGGATTGGGAAAAGTAGGAATGTTCCATAGATGATAGATTCCTGCACAACTTGTGGGTTCTTCTATCCAAACACTTGTCCAGGTTTCTTCTTCTTTTTATCCTTTGACAGCTACATTTTATCACATATTATTTCTACTGCCCTTTTATTAACTGCTGGATTGCAGGGTTAAATAGCTCGTGCTGCAGGACAATTAATCTTCTTATTGGTGTGTCCATCTGCCAGTCCTTGTCTGACTTCATCTTTCTTAACTCTTACCTCGCTTACATATATTTTCTACTCTTAGGATCATTTTTATTCTCCTTGGTCTACTTCTCCAAACATTTTTGTTATAAAACAGAATTTTCCAGAAGTCTTTCATTCAAATAACCCTGCTGAGCTTTGGCTGAATACCAGCCTCTACTGAAACTGAATTAATCAAATGCCACTTATACCCTCAGATAGTTAATAGAACATAGAAGTAAATAGCTGGAAGGGGCCTTCTAGATCTTCTAGTCCAAACCCCTGGTCAAGCAGGAGATCCTGTACCATTTCAGATAAATGGCTGTCCAGTCTCCTCATAAAAGCTTTGGCAGATCCTGAGAGGCAAACAGAGCTCTGAGAAAGAATATATTTGTAGTCCTGACCCATCACTCTATAGTTCAGAGGTGGTATTCAGCAGGTTCTGACCAGTTCTGGAGAACCGGTAGTGGAAATTTTGAGTAATTTGGAGAACCAGCAAATGCCACCTCTGACTGGCCCCGCCCCCATCTATTGTCTGCCTCCCAAGTCCCAGATGATCAGCTGGATCTTCTTTTGTTGCCCTGCACAGGAGAACAGAGCTGGAAAGCAGGTTACTGAAGTGGGGAGGGAATGGGGATTTTGCAGTATCCTTCCCCTTGCCCTGCCTACCAAGCCACGCCCACATAACCAGTAGTAAAAAATTTTGAATCCCCCCACTGTTCTGAAGGCAAGCCATTCCACTGGAGTGTTGTTAGGAAATTTCTTCTTAATTCTAGGTTGTTTTTCTCCTTGATTAGTTACCATCCATTGTTCCTTATCTTGCTTTCAAGTGCTTTGGAAAATAGGTTGACCCCCTCTTCTTCGTGGCAGCCCATTAAATATTGGAACACTGCCGTCATACATAATAATAGTCCTTTCTTTTACATTAAAAAATTCAGGATGCTAGTGACTTTTGAAATTGCACCGAGAATGCTTTCAAATCCTTTGGGGATCATTGAAGGCCATAGCTTAGAGACCTTTAAACATATTATTGCAGCAAGCATATTTATTGAGTAAAATAAGAGATGCGATATTTGAAAGTTTGAAGAGCAATATTCAAACACAAATGGCAAACTTTTAATGTAAAAATATATAATATGTTGAAGAAAAGACCAAAAAATGTTTTGGAGCTCTTCCTATAGGTTGTCATTTTGTAAAGGAAGGTGTCATAGTGTTACACAAGTAGTGGATGGAATTTTAAATTTGGAAGTGGTACCAAATTAGTAGTTCACCCTGGTAAGTGGACATTTTTATACACACCATATTTAAGGAATAAATCTAAGAAACTCTCTAAGGAAATTCTGCTTTAATTAATTCTATCTTTTACTTGAGAACATTATAATAATTATTTTTTTTACCCTGTAGCATACAAACTGGTAATCTCTCTTTAAGGTTACTTTGATTCCCAAATAGCTCCATTAAAACATATCTATGCTCATAAAATAACCCCCAGCTTGGTATTCTGCAATTTAAAATAACATATCCTGCCGTTTTATCAGAAAAAACGCTATGATACTGACAAAATGAAAGTTCAGTCAGAATAGAATAGAATAGAATAGAATAGAATAGAATAGAATAGAATAGAATAGAATAGAATTGTTTATTGGCTGTGTGATTGGACACACAAGGAATTTGTCTTGGTGCAAATGCTCAGTATAAATAAAAGAAAAGATACATTTGTCAAGAGTCAAGAATCAGAAGGTACAGAGACAGTTTATTCAAGATCCATCCCCAAAGACCAGTAATTTTGGGGAATAAATCTTAAAATTGCATTATATGTTTTCAAAAAAGCAGATAAGAGGAATATTATAGTGTAATATGTAAAGTCCACTCTGGATGGAGGGGAGAACAAAACTTTTAGAATTCTATGATTCTATGTATTTTCTGAATTGGGTTACACAGTCCAGGATTGATAACCCCTTTTTTGCACATTTTAAAGTTGAATTAAATGGGTTATACATTTAATTCAAGGGTAAAATTTGCAAAAAAAGGTGAAATGGGAGAAGGAAATATTTTTTAAACAAAAGTTAATAAAAAGCAGATTGAAAGCTGGAGGTGATACCCTGAATTCAGATGCTGTGCACAATCAACATAAGAATTTAAACATATTTAATGCTTGGAAATGCTTAAGAATTTACAGAAAATGTAGAAAAGAGAAAAGAGACTACTCTGCAGCTAAACATGTCCTCTTCTTAAAAAGGCCTTTGTTTAGCTTGTCCTAGAGAACAGACTCTTTTTTTCTTTTTTTATAAAAGTCTCTTAAGTCTCTTCTTTCTTAAAAAAAGAAAGAGGGAATTTATTTATTTATTTGCTTGTTCATTAATTTGTTTATTTATAAAATTGATTTTTCACCCATCTTGTACCAACAACTCTGGGCAACTTACAACATAAAAAATAATTGGAATTTTAGGGGAAGCAATATCTATGGAAGATGGAGGTAATTTAGTATTGTAATGAAGATAGGATTTAGGACTTAACTGTTCATAATAACAGTGCTTGGAAGCTAGCAAAGAAGGCCATTTTGTAAAGGTATTCTTTGTAGTGCTACAGTACTCGGACAAAACTCACTTTGGAAGTGGGACCACACTTGTGGTCATCCCTGGTAAGCTGAACATTTTTATATGTGCTTCTTTAGGGGACAATTGGGACTTTTGTGGGGTTCTTGGTGTTTTCTGAGCTTGGTGATTTTCTTGCAGACATTTCATTACCCAACATGGTAACATCATCAGTAGAATAGAATAACAAAGTTAGAAGGGGCCTTGGAAGTTTCTAGTTTAACCTCTGCTTAGGCAGGAAACCCTACACCACTTCAGACAATCTTTTCTTAAAAACTTCCAGTGTTGGAGCATTCACAACTTCTGGAGGCAAGTTGTTCCATGGATTGTTCTAAGTGTCAGGAAATTTCTCCTTAATTCTAGGTTGCTTCTCTCCTGGATTAGTTTCCACCCATTGCTTCTTGTTCTATCCTCAGGTGCTTTGGAAAATAGTTTGACTCCCTCTTCTTTGTGGCAACCCTGAGACATTGGAACACTGCTATCATGTCACCTGAGTCCTTCTTTTCATCAGACTAGACATATCGAGTTCCAGCAAGTGTTCTTTATATGTTGTGTCCTTGAGTCCCCTAATCATCTTTGTTGCTCTTCTCTGCACTCTTTCTAGAGTCTCAGCATCTTTTTTACATTGTGGTGACCCAAATTCCAAGACATTATAAAGTGGTATTAACACTGCACATGATCTTGATTCTGTTCTTATGTTTATGGAACCTAAAACTGTGTTGGCTTTTTTTGGCAGCTGCAGCACACACGTGGCTCAAATTTAAGTGATTGTCCACTGGGACTCCAAGATCCCTCTGTCATACTAGAAGAGAGTGTGGGGTGGGTTGCTCTGAATTTTGTGGCTTGCCCTGTCAGTGTTGCTAAGAACATGAAGGATTTTCCATGGTGAAGATAATAGCCAACAAATAAGAAGCAGTGTAAAAGGCTGCCATGCTGTAAAGACATTCTTCATAGTGTTCAGCAATCTACTTGGAATTTTCAGTAAGGCAGTGGAACCAAACTTATAGTTCTTCCTTTCTTTCTTTCTTTCTTTCTTTCTTTCTTTCTTTCTTTCTTCTTTCTATCTTTCTGGCACTTGACTTATTCCACTCTGGTATTTTTCCTATAAACCTATCAGAAATTATAATGATAATTAATTGATAATGGTCCTGGAGCTGGATTAATCTCAACTCAGTTTTTATCTAAATTAACACTGGGGCCGTATTGTTCTTCCTCAAGATCCCACCAATTCAGTAATTTTAGGGATGTTCCTGGTAGTTTTTCAGAAATGTCCAGAACTCATATACCATAACCCTAAGAATGGAACATTTTGCATTTAGTTATACTGTTAAGTAACATCCACTTATACAGTCTAATGCATATACATTTTCTAATTCTTACTGGAACTTCTTCCTTCTTGTCTTCCCCTCAGGTCTTTGAAGAATAAGTTGACTCTGTGACAGTTCCTCCAATATTGGAAAACTGCTATATTTGAGGGGCTGTCACAGAGAGGAGGGGGTCCACCTATTCTGCAAAGTACCTGAGGTCAAGACAAGAAGTAACAGATGGAAGATTAATAAAGAGAGGTCCAATCTAGAATTAAAGAAAATTTTACTGTTAGTGAGAACTTTTAATCAGTAGAACAACTTGCTTCCAGAAGTTGTGGGTGTTCCAACACTGGAGGTTTTTAAGAAGGGATTGGATAGCTATTTGTCCAGAATGGTGTAGTCCAAGGGAGAAAGGGCTTGGACTAAAGGACCTCCAAGGTCCCTTCCAACTCTTGTTATTTTGTATTCTGTAACCCTGGTGTCTTTGGGTTTGATCCTTTTGTAGAGTGAATGCAGAGTTGGGTCCAAACCTAATGTAGATTTCTTTAGATAATTCACTAAATGAAAACAACAGCAGGAAATGCAGTGACAAGCTACTACTGCTTAGATTGTAAGCTCTTAGTCATAAAATGATAGCATCAGATGAAAGCCCACAGGGAAGGAGGCGTAAGCTTTGCGGGTTTTTCTCTGAAATTAGTTTTGGAAAGTTTTGCAAGCACTCGAAGACGTTATTAGCTTGCTTTGCAAGAAAAAAAGTACACAAGTAAAAGTATATGATATTAAGGTTTTGTGCTTGTGTTTGTATTTGAACTGTGAATGTGTGAATGGATATTCAATACAAGAGGTAAAAACTGAATGGCATGGGGAACACGAGGCCCACACAACCATCAAGCTGGCTGGCCCTATGACAACTTCTCCCCCCGCCTGTATTAATAACTACTAACCCTCCCTATCTTGCAATTGTTCACCTTTTGAAGGGTTATAATGCTATTTTCATAATATTAAAACTTTTAATCTTACTTTAATTCTGATTTCAATGTTATTTTTATGAATTGTATTGTACACTGATCAAGTCATTCTCTCAGGGAGATGGGTGATCAAGAAATAAGAAGTATAAACAAATAAAAAATAAATTTTCCTAAGGCTCCTTTGTGGCCAGGAGAATTAAAGAATGACAAAAGAGCCAGAATTTCAACAGGTTTATTTGTTTGTTTGTTTGTTTGTTTGTCAAGCAAGTATTAGATAACAGGTATAAGTATAAGCATGGTTATGAATACATGCAATGGATATGAATAAAAAAACAATGAAAAGAAAGAAGCGGGATAAAAGACAGAATTTATACTACTGAGTTTCATAACAGTTCATGGCTCAAGAGGCTGGTATAAATGGCAGGAATAATTGAAAAATTCAAGAAGGCAAAATGAAAACTTTTTTTTTTAGGATTTCAGGTATAGACATGTCTGAGAGATGAATCCCTGCTAAATTAGTTAGGAAACTTCTTAAATTCCAGAGAATATTGACAAGGTTACTTGGCCAGGCTGAATTTCAAAGAGAACAAGTCCCTATCAGCTTTGAACATCTGGAATTTACCTGCTGGTTCTTTAAATCCAGACCTATCTACCTACCTATCTGCTTGCTACTAGGCTTGGCAAAACATTTTACTCTATCTTCCCTTTAAACAAGATGAAACATTGGTCCTCTTAAGTACCAGTTTTGAGGTTTCAGCATCTTCTCAGTTTTGTCCAGGTTCAAAAGCTTAGCCAGCCTGATTAGTACTTGAAGAGGAGGTCAGTAGATATGTGCTAGATTAAACTGAGTTCTTAAGAACACACATGGCCACCCAAAGTTTTGGAGTTCACTCTTGGATCTTGTCCAGAAGTCCACCAAATACTTAATCCAAGGCTGTCAAACTTGTAGCCGGTGGGCCAGATGCTTCACGCACTGGTCAGGTCTTCTTTCAGTGCCATTGTCTCTTCAAATGGTCGCTAAATGAACAGTTCTAAGTCTGTATGTGTTTCTCAAGCTTTTCAGATCTCCGAGGTGAGCAATGTATGTTTTTTTTTATTGTAGAACTTGATGATTCAGAACCTTCTGTCTACCAGCTGAAGCCCAAAACAGAATCAGGTGACCTAGCCGCTTGCCTCATTACTGACTATTCACCTGATCCCATCAACGTTAATGATGGTTTGGACCATCAAGAAGTCAATGGCTCTGCTGTGGTTGTGAAAGACGATGATAAAGAATCGGCCAGCCTTGGGGTTGTCATTTGGAGCAAAAATAAGGATCAGTTTCAATGCTCTGCTAATTACAAAGACCAAACCTACAAAGCTGAAAAAGAAGGTAAATTGATGTAAATATTGGAATTCCCGTTGAACCCATATCTAAAATAAAGCTTTCTTCCTCCAGTCCACTTGGAGGAAGAAAGAGACCAATAATAGCTGCTTTTGTTATGGTTCCTGAGGGCTGGTTGAATATCTGTTGGACATCCTGCAGAAAAGATGAGGCTCACTTAGATCAGAAGACAGTTCACTTAAACCAGAAGACAGTTTTGCAGATACATTTAGCGTATGGCATACCATCCATGGACTAGCAATATTATATATTAACACTTGAGTTAGATTAGTAAAACACAATAAAATATAAATGTCGAAAAGATCTATGTTGAAATAGCAATATCTAGGCCCGTGATGGAGAACCTATGGCACACATGCCAGAGGTGGCACACAGAGCCCTGTCTTTGGGCACCCCAGCTCAGCTCTGCCATGCATGCACGCACGCCTCCCACCGGCCAGCTGGTCTCTGGGTCTCTGCGTGCATGCACAGGGGGGGTGGGGTACATGCAGGGGCACACGCATGGGGAGGCACACATGCAGCGAATGTGCACACATGTATGGGGCAAATGCACAAGGGGGCGGGCACATGTACAGGGGCATGCACACATTGCATTTTGGGGGATTTACATGCACATGGGCACTTGTTGCCAAAAAAGTTAGCCATCATTGGTCTAGGCCATCTAACCATTGAAATACAGCATTATTTATACTAAAAATAAAATAAAATAGATACCAGACCAGTACATGCCCTCAGCCTATCTCTGGTCAGGATGTGATCTACAGTTTGATGTGAGACTCTGCAATTGTTTTGCAGAAAGAAGTGGGAACAAATAGGGTTTCTCAAAGTTTATTGAGGTGTGTATTTCTTACATTGTTTAAACTTTCCTAAATCCTTACTTCCCTGAGTGGTATGACAAGTTTTTACCATGTACCATGAGATATATAATAAGACACACATATTTTCTAAAATAATATCATTTATTCTCTTTAGTTAAAAGGAGAGTTGAAGTTTAGTTTTAAAAAAGTAGCTGTGAATAGTAAAGATAAATGCAGTGAAATAATATTCAATAATGTTCAGAGTGGTTTTGAACATTAAAATTGATGACAAATACATTTAATAACAAATAATAATCAATAACCAAACTTTCAAATGGTTTTGGAAGTGCTTGGGAAATGATAAATATTCACCTAGTTTTCAGAAGACCATGATGAAGACATCAGGTGAGCTTCTGCTGAAGATATTCTAGAAATGAGGTGCCACCACTAAAATGTTCATTTTTCCCAAGCTTGCCTCAGCCTCAGGAGGTCTTTTTCCTTCTATCACTACTTAGTACCATTACTATTTAGTTTTATTTAGTAGTAGAGGGATAAGGATCTCAGGTGGACATCGTAATTCAAGGCACTAAATATAATGGTTGCTCTTGCTTGTAGCATGGCTGCAGGACATCTGTTTTATTTTTGTGTGTGTTGGAGAAAGAAGAGAGCAAGCCACCAAATGTGGAAAGTTGTCAGCCCTGCCTCAGTGTGAGCTTCTAAAAAAACTGATCCTTAGCACCACTGAGGATGAGAAAGGAATAGTTTATTAGAAGTCAAGGGATATACAGTAATGCAAAGCCAGAACTGAAAGTCTGTGTGCCAAAATCCCAGGGTAACTTTTCTCTTTCCAAAGGCCCTCCCATAACTGGTCCCTCCAAGTCCAAAAAATTCAAAATAAATGTTTTTTAAGAGAGGTTTTCTGGGGAATGCAGCTGCTCTCTGTTTCCAAGCTGTTGACTTTGAGAAGGTGCTCAGAGTGGAATAATAAACTTTCATCTGTTCTGACCTAGGCTTCCCAAGATCATGAAGGAGACTCCTCATCCCAATAAAACCCTTTTTATTTAGGTTAAAGTGAATTCCTCTATAGCAAAGTCCCAGCAAACAGTCTTTCATGAGATTTCACAACTACAGACCTTTATCAGGCTTGGAGAGTTGCCAGGCCGATATCTTCCAAACACCATGCTATAGCAGCAATTACTTGGCAAGAAGTCAGGAACAGATCTTCACCCAATGAATTGAGTTAATTGTCTCCTTCAAACACCACTCTCCTTTCACTCCTCTTTATTCCCTATGGGAGGGGTCATTCACTGTCCACCTAAGACTTCATTCCCGAGTCGACCCTTATCCCTTAACTGTTCCCTTCTCCTGGCAGCTCTGTGCATGTGCATACTGGAAACAGGCTCCAGCTGTTCTTCTGTCCCACTGATCTCCGACTCTGAAAGTAGCTGATAACTGTCAGACGGCCCTGGCCCCATCTCTGCCTCCGATGCAGAGCACTTGTCGGAACCTTCCCCAGCCTCCAGGACTGGCCCATGTTCCTCCCCAACCTCCTCACTGTCTGAGTCTGCCACCAGCTCTGCTGGCCACTGGCAGGCCACAACATCATCCCTTGGCCTACCAGCTCCTGAGTTTATGGCAGATTGGCACCGAAATAGCTTCTTGAGGCCAAGTAGCATAGCGTAGCATCAATCATCAAGGTGACATCTGACAAAAACATTCCAGAAATCTGTCTTACTCTTTTTATTATAATCATAATCATTAAAGGTCATTGTTGTTGTTACTATAGGGGATGCTACGTGTTCAAAATCTCTATCCGACACTCCAGGTTTCGAAACAGGTATGTTCACTGTGGGTAAAAGCTCATGTCAAAATAACAGTATTGGAAGGTGTGAGGGAATTGCAGCTGTACACACAAAGTCAGAGACTGTTATCAGATCTGGTACTTTTCTATAAATGAATATATTTGACATTAAAATTTACAGCGGTCAAGATAGGAGGACTAGGAACATCGTGAGGTAAATCACGAACAGCATAGAGAGCACACAGAAGAAAAAAAGGCAGGAAAAAGGGAAACTCCCCCTTTATTCCACAGCAACCAATCATTGTCTCATGCACGACTCAGCACTGTTCCACCAATCAACAACATCTGTGGGTTCTGGCCCATTGTACACTTCACTGTTCCAGCTGCTAAGTTTAATATGCTAACAGAAGGGGCTCAAGCAGGAGACCCTATACCAATATAGCTATATAAACGAGATATACCAGTGAGAAGTTGAAATAAAAGCAAAATGTCATGTAAAGTCCTGCAAAGGTGTCTTCATTGGGGTTTAGGGGAATCTCAAAAAAAGTCAAGATGGCAACTATGAATGCCAGTTCTAAGACTCACCTCATATTTACTATGTGTGGCAGGCCCAACACACACACAAAAGAGCAGAGTTTGAATTGTTTACAGGTATTTCCAGATTAACAGAGTGGAAGGGACTTTGTAGGTCATCTAGTCCAATACCTAACCCAATTGTGACTGACATTGTGATTTCATTTTAACCCACACTCCTTGATTGAAGAATCATTTTTTTGAACATGCAAGTACATGTGTTTTTTCATGTATGACAGTTCATTTAGTGACTGCTCAAAGTTGCAGCGCCACTGAAAAACGTGATGTATGACTATTTTTCACACTTAACACTTGTACTTGGGACTTGAGTTACCATTTCTTTGTGGGTCTGTTTCACTTATGTCATTAAGCCACAAAATATGGTTTACAATGGCTGGATTCATACCTGTAATCTTAACTATTTAGATCAGAGGTGTCCAACTCATGGCCCATGGGCTGCATGCAGTCCTGAACAGCTAGTAATGTGACTCCAACAAGATATTTTTTTAAAAAAATCTGAAAAAATAAAAGTTGGTATTTACATTCATTACCTGGATTACATAGTTTATATGCAGCCCAAAACAATTCCTCTTCACCTTATGCGGTCCAGGGAAGCCAAAAGGTTGGGCACCCATGATTTAAATACAGATAAATACAGATATACAAAGAACAATATAGTTTATTAAATCAAGCCACTTTTTCTTGAAGAAAATCAGCAACAGGCTTTATATAATGTGTTAGACCATATCATACAAATTACAGGTAGTTTTCAACTTATAAAAGGTCATTTAGTGACCTGTTCAAAATTACAGCACTAAAAACAATAACTTATGACCATTTTTCACACTTGTGACCGTTGTAGCATCCCTATGGTCACATGATCAAAATCCAGATGCTTGGCAACTGACTCATATTTATGACAGTTGCAGTGCCCCAGGGTCACTTAACAACAGTTTGACTAATTTAACTACAGTGATTCACTTAATAACTGTGGCAGGGAAGGTCATAAAGTGGACAAACTCATGTTTCACTTAGCAGCAGAAATGTTGGGCTCAATTGTGATCGTAATTTGAGGGCTACCTGTAACTTTTGATTCAGCATGAAGCATCAAGTCAGCCCTGAACTCTTAAAAGGCACAATCAAATATTGGTTGGTCCAGCCAAAAATGGGGAAATATGACCCTTTAAAGATTGTGAAATTCAACTCCCAGAATTCCTGAGGCAGCCATGCTGACTCAGGAATTCTGGGAGTTGAAGTTCACAGATTGTAAAAGGGCTGTATGTCCGCACCCATGGTCTAGGCAAGCATCATAAGCAACCAATCTCAACAGACAAATGGAACATCTTGATATTTATCTTCTTTTCTCTTCTTTTTTTTCTTCAGATGAAAGGTTGAATCTTCTCTCCCTCACTGTATTGGGACTGAGATTGATATTTTTCAAGAGCATTGCTCTCAACTTGATGCTCACCTATTGGGCATGGTCAAGATGAGGTAAGCAGATCTTTTAGGACAGGGCACAGATCCACTTAATGCCCGTGGTTTACCTTTGGGCAACTGAAGCCTGGAAGCTTGGATTGAATCATTTATAGACTATAGGCACGTGAATGTGCATATGTTGTGTATTTCCAGTCTTTAGAGCCATGAGTTTAAAAATAATTCAACCAATTTGGGCTCCGATTGATTCTGATTGCTATACAGCCACAGGTAGCTTGGCCTTCCCTCAATAGGGACTTTGTGACTGGTTAGACTTAGAATAATTTTATTGTCACTTTGAATGTACACTATTCGGTATACATTAAAATGAAATTTCATTGCATACAGCTCTCAAAGGGTCACCACCTCCAATATACACTACATAATCATGACTAAATAAATAAATATAAAATTGTGTAAATACCCACATATATTATATGACACAGAGGAACAACACAGTCTAGTTTGGATATATAATGTTTTTAATGAAAGTTGAAATTCATCACATTTGAATGATTGAATGACCCTCACAAGTTTTATAGAGGAATCCTTAAATTAAATGTAATTTCATGTTAATATAAACAAAGTCTAAATTTAATGGGATGTACTCCATGTGCCTTTGGTGTATAGCCGTGCTGGACACATAACCATAGAAATCGTCTTTGGACAATGTTGGCTCCCTCACCCAAGAAATGGAGACGAGCACTATGCTCTAGAGTCGGACACAACTGGCAGGGAAATGTTTTACCTTTGAAAATGTTTGAAAATGATCTGTTGTTGGGACAAGGGGTATCATCCTAATTCTCTCAGATAAGCAAAAATATCTCTTCCTCTTTTTGAATAGGAATGTCAGAAAAATGGAGAACTGGAATGTTGTCATTTAGGACTTCAATATTTGACTGGACAGAAAACATGCTACCCGCTTTCCTGATTGCCTTCTTGGATTTTTAAACAAAACAGCTTCACTTTTTAAATCTTCTGTGGAATAGCTTTTAAAAACACCTGGGCAGCTTATCAATGCAAATTCTTGCATTGTTCTAATGTACTATACTGTCTTCTGAATATTATGTGTTAAAACATTATAATAAAAAAATATGCATATTTGAATATGTGTGTGTGTGTGTGTGTGGCTCATGCTTTATTATTCAGGATCATTGTTGCTTCTTCCTCCTTCATCAAGAATAAACTCATTATGGTTTACAAAGATAACAGAATAACAGAGTTAGAAGGTATCTTGGAGATCTTCTACTCCAACTCCCTAATCAAGCAGGAGGCCCTATACCATTTCAGATAAATGGCTGTCCAAATTCTTATTAAAAACTTCCAGTATTTGAACACCCACAACTGCTGGAGGGAAGTCACTGATTAACTAGTAACAATATATTATAGGTCTATAATATTCCATAATGTGGTTTATCTTATTTAAATGAGAAAGCCAAGCCGTTATGTCCCTGTGTGCCAACCCACTTATATTTTCTTTTGTTTGTCTTAATGTTCTTCCTTTTGTGGGAGTGAATGAAAGAAGAATGAAATATTTTGAGGAATATTAAACAAGGCAGAATATTACGTTTTCCTAAATGAGAAATGGAAAAACATGGGGTTTTTTAGAGGCAGGAAGCAGCCCCATTCTCCCTTCCCCCAAGCAGAAACTGAGGAGGAGCAGAAACTGCATTTTAGAAATGCAGATTTGGTAATCCATTCAAGACAGGATATTTTGAAACTCCATGCAGCAAAATCTGAGCAAAGGCAGAATTACCTAACAAAGGTAGGATTAGCCCCTCATTCAAGGTCCAAACCAGGACAAAGCCATTAAGCCACAGTAGGAATTGCCCAACATCCTTTCAGAACACAAGCCCGTTCAATGCATCACCCCAGAGCAGTCCAAACTTCAACCAAATTAGCTTAGACAAGCACATAGGACACACATTTCCTCATCTGCCTATAGAGCCAACTATGACCCCTACACAACCCCTACATGACCCCATAAGAATTGGACAACAGCAAATAGAATACATGCCCTTGCACAGGAACAGGAAGTTTAAATACAAAGCCCAGAGAAGGTATAAAAACCTCCCACTCTTAACTCCATTTTGTCAGCTGCCCAGGATCACAAACTCATGTGGTTCTGCTTCATCAATAAACCATATTTCCAATCAGCCTCCATGTTTCCAGTGTCTTTCTCCTGACTTGGAACTGATCCAGATGAATATATCTTCCCACACCTAAAAGTAAACCACAAGGTTGGAACTTGCACTTTTAAAAGCATAAACCTCTTAGGGCAAGCTTCTTAGAAAGCCACAGAATTTTGCCTGCCACGGAATTTTATTTCAGCTTTTCATCCCTGCATCTAAGCATTGGCTTTTCTTTTACAAGAATCACATGCTAGATAAGAAATGTTCTGATCTTATTGAAGTAACCATCTTTTAAAAAAAATATGTGTTTTTGAATATCTGAAAAGAGATTAAAGTTACAAAAGCAATTTTTGTAATACTGTACTAACACTTAAAAGTATTGCAGTCTGGGGTTAAAAGAACAGAGAAGGCCCAGAACAAGATCATAGAGTCTGCGAAAAATCTGGAAAAAAAATCAGATGTGAAGACTATGCCAATCTTGTTCTATTAGCTGGACCAAGGAACAAACTCAGTTGTTCACAGTGCTGATGTCATAATATGATATATTTGAACCAAAAATGTGGAAATATCTCAGCCAGAAGTTCCTTAAAAAATTAATAGTAATCCCCAACTGCCAATGCTAAATCAATTGTATTTAATCATCAATGAAACTACGCTACTCCAAATCAGCAAAGTGTTGGAAATGTCATCAGATACCTGGATAATATTACTATACGTGGTGGACATGTGCGGAAGCTAAAAGATATTGGACTAAATTACACACATGGCTGGAAAAAATGACGAAACAACATATAGATTTAAAATCTGAGATATTTTTGTTGGGAATATTACCCGAAGGTTATAACAAAGAACTGACTTATTTGATTATTAATGTTTTAACTGCAGCTAGAATTGTATTTGCTCAAAATTGGAAAAATGAGAAAATTCCGAGGGAGGAGGATGTGATTAAGAATTAAGAGCCTTGGTGGTGCAGGCTGTTAAACACCTAGCACTTAGCTCCAGCTGCCTGCAATTAGTGCAGGCTCGAATCCCACAGGCTCAAGGTTGACTCAGCCTTCCATCCTCTCGGGGTAGGTAAATTGAGGACCCAAGATTGTTGGGGGCAATAAGCTGACTTTGTAAGAATGCCGCTGGGGGGGCAAAATCCCTAGTAATAAGCAGGCATATACAAGAGAATGAAGGCTATTGCTGAGCACATTGGGTTGTGCTCCAAAGATTGTAAGCCCTGAGTCTCGGAGAAGGGCGGCATATAAATGTGAATTAAAAAAAAATGGAATGTGCAGAAATGAGTAGATTAACATTAGCAATTATAGAGCAAGAAGAAAAAGAGTACTTTAAGATATGGGATTTATTTTACCAATGGTTAGATGGAAAAGTAGGAAACTGAAGTATAATACAATAGTAATGATATGTTATAATGGATTATTTTGGAATGAATTATAATATGAACTAAAATTAGTAAGAACAGAGATTGGCTCTAAAGGACAATGTGGATTTGAAATCAAAGTCTAATGATAATATAATAATATAATATGACATGGAAAGTTGATTAATGTAACATGAATGCAAATTTAAACCTAAGAAGAAAAAACTATAGATACTCTGCACAAGAAATATGTATCAATCGACTTACTGTACAATTGAAAGAAGATTTTATTTGTTGCTTTATGTTTATGTTTGTCTATGTTTGTTGTTAAAAATAAAATAAAAAACTTTTTTATATATAAAAAAGAAACTACACTACTCCATCTGACTCCAAAAGTTTAAAAGTTGCATCTCTTGATACTAAAACATCTATCACAGCAGTTGTGATCAACCTGGTTTTTTTACATTCACTTCTAGAAACCTTTCGTGACTTGACTTCTTGCGTTAAATTTTGCAATTTTGGTATTAAATCAGATTAAATAGTGGGAGAGATTCTAGAAAGTCTACTCAGATCTGAATCATATAAAATTCCATTGACGCGTACACAGAAATGTTTCAGTAAAAGCAAAAAACAAATGTAATTGTAGTTTTGTTTTCCCCGAACAAACCACTGTATTCAAACTGATCAAACCAGTAAGTGAGGAAGAACTTGTTTGCTGTCTAGTCTTTTACATTTAAGGAACCTTCTTCAACTCAGTCTTTAAATCTGTTGGATTTTAACAAATCTGTTGCTACTAGCAGTAGCATTTAGACTTATACAATGCTTCACAGTGCTTTACAGCCCTCTTTAAGGGCTTTACAGGGTCAGCATATTGCCCCCAACAATCTGGGTCCTCATTTTACCGATCTTGGAAGGATGGAAAGCTGAGTCAACCTTGAACCAGTGAGGATCGAACCTCTGGCAGTCAGCAGAATTAGCCTGCAATCCTACATTCTCACCATTGTGCCACCACAGTTCCTAATATTGATTAGGAATTAGGAAGGAACTTTTATTTCCATTTCATTTCATTTTTATCCCACCTTTGTTATTTTTACAAATAACTCCAGGTTTCAAAAATATTCAACACACTTCTTCCTCCCATCTTCCCCACAACAACCACCCTGTGAGGTGGGCTGGACTGAGAGGGAGAATCCCTGGCCCAAAGTCACCCAGCTGGCTTTTAAACCTTTTCCCACCTTAAGGTATAAAAGTCTCTTGGTGATCAGCCCAAAGTCAGCCAGCTGGTTTTCATGGCTAAGGCAGGACTAGAACTCACAGTCTCCTAGTGATTGGCCCAAGGTCACCCAGCTAGCTTTCATGGCTAAGGCAAGACTGGAATGCTGTTTCCTAGTGATTGATCCAAAGGAGGGGTGGGCTTCAAAAATTATCTGCCCGGTTGCTGGGTGGGCATGGCCATGGTGGGCATGGACTAGTTGGCCTCCTGCACCATGGGGGGGGCATTTTTGCTCTTCCCAAGCTCTGGAGGCTTTCCGCAAGCCTCCGGGACAGCGAAAATGGCCTCCCCGGGCTATGGAGGCTCTCTGGAAGCCGGAAACAGGCTCATTTTCAGCCTTCGCGAACTTCTAGGGGGGCTGATTTTCACCCTTCCCAAGCCTCTGTGCATGCCCTGCACTTACCTACATCTAAAACGGGCCCTGTGGGGACTCCTGGGAGGGGAGGGGTGAGATGGGCAGGGCCAGCCAGGCATGGGATTTGGGGGCTCTCTGAACTTCACAGAATCTTAGCTAGGGGCTCTCCTGAACTCCTGGGAATTCCCAGCAGCCCATCCCTGATCTAAAGTCACCCAGCTGAGTTTCATGTCTAAGCTGGACTAGAAGTCACAGTTCCCTGGTGATTGGCCTAAGGCCACCCAACTGGTTTTCATGGCTACGGCAGGACTTGAACTCAAGGTCTCCTGCTTTCTAGCCTGGCACCCTCACCACTACTATACCAAACTTTGTTCTCCAAATTAGCTAAGGAATTATGCTGGTTGAACTCTCCCCTATTGAGAAGACAGTGAATTAAGAAAGGCTGATTCAACAAAGCTATCTTCTTCCTTTATTTTTATTTTTTGTAAGACCCACAGAGTTAAATGTGTCTTATTTCTAAACTAAGGAGGATACTCTTGTAGTGCACCATATGCAGGTAGTCCTCAACTTACAATGGTTCATTTAGTGACCATTCAAAGATACAACGGCACTGAAAAATGTGACTTTATGACCATTTTTCAGAGTTACGAGCTTTGCAGCATCCCCATGATCACGTGTTCACAATCCAGATGCTTGGCCACTGGTTCATCTTTATGTCCGTTGTGTGTATCCCAAGGTCATGTGATCCCATTCTGACAAGCCAAGTCAATGGGCAAGCCAGGTTTACTTAACAACCAGTTACTAACTTATCGACTGCAATGATTCACTTAACAAACGGCGGCAAGAAAGTCGTAAAATGGGGCAAAACTCACTCAATGAATGTTTCACTTAACAACAGAAATTTAGCACTCAATTGTGGTCGTATGTTGAGGATGACCCATATAACCTCATAATTATTCTTTCCTTAAGGAATATTAAGTCAGCCACTGTAGGAAAAGGGTATAGATTAATGTTTCTTATTTTATGAGACATAAGAATCTTCTGGACCTACTATCCAAAATCATTTGAAACAATAACTCCATTTTATTCTGAATTAGTTATAGATGCTCTGACATACTGGAAGGGACCCCAGTTGCCTCCTTTTATGAAGCTATAGACACTGGAAATGGCCAATATTATGAAAAATGTGAAATGAAGGAGGTACATATAGATTGAAGAGTATCAAAATAAAAATAATATATTACAAGATAAATCTGGATGGAATTATTTAAGAATGGAAGAAATGGATCAGCAAGAATGGTGGGATTCACTTAACTGGATGTCTTTGATCAAATATTGGACAGCCATTTATTAATCTATTATTCTGGGCCAAGGTCTGGCTTTTAAGAGCTGTGCAGGGCCAATAAAGCTATAATAATATATGTTGTTAGTTACTCTTATAACAGTGCAATAAAAAGGTGTATCATTCATTCATTCATTCATTCATTCATTCATTCATGCATTCATTCATTCATTCTACATTCTGCCTCTATTTGGATACTTGTACAGTTCCAGGAGCCTTTAATAATTGGCCCATTTAAATTTGTCAATAGTACCATCCCAGATGACTTTGGGGGCATAGTCCCAAAGGTGCTTTTTCAAAAGGCAACTGGACTTTTTTTGTTTTTTCTTGAAGGCGTTTCACTTCTCATCCAAGAAGCTTCGTCAGTTCTGGCTGAATGGTGGAGAAAGGAAGGATTTATATTCCTGGCAGTCATCTGGTCATTAGCACTCTCTCTGAGAGTCATTGAGGCCACTTGGAGGTTTAGCTGTGCCCTCAGGGTTCCCTGAATGGCGCAGATGGGTGTTGAACCTTCTTGGAACTGTTGAAAGGACTGTGTTGTAAACAGGAGATAGGTGATGTTGTATTCTTCCCCCTTTGTTGAGAGAGGGCTGTTTAATTTTAACCTAGATGGCCTCTTTGACCCCTCTTTCGAAACAGCAGTCTTCTCTGTCCAGAGTGGGTTGGCATAGGTTTTCCTTTGCTTTGGATCACAGCACATGCAAGCAATTTCTCAGAAATACATATTCAAGTTGATGGACTTAAAAAATGAACAGATAAAAATTTGTGGAGTTTTTATTAGGGTGTGTGTTTTTTTTTTTAAAAGGAGCTGCACCCTGCAACATTTCAAGGATGAAAAGATTCTCGGTTTGTCTTATTTCTGGGTGCTAAAAAAACAGAAACCATCTTACAGCAGTTGTTTCAAAAATGACATTACTTCCTCTACAGAATAATTCTGCGTTTTCCCAGGTAGCACAATGGATGCATTTAAATAATTGGGTGGCTCTCAAATTTTTTAAAACATAAAATCATTTTAAAAACTATAAAATCCAACCAGTTAAAACATAAAAGATTACAGCAACAAAAAACTGGTGCCAATTCGTGCTAACGTGCCATTATCTAATCTTTTAATTACCTAATTAAAGCATGGCTTAAAAGCAATCTTTTCCAATTACTTAATTGAAGCATGTATAAGGATGTGTTAAAACTTGTCTCTGATGACAACTGGCTTTTCGTAACAGGAATTAGAGAAGAATGCACTACATGACTGTTGTTACATCCTCTAACCCCCATTCCTTTAACCTTAAACTATCCACTATTGACCTCACCCCATTCCTAAGAGTTCTGTAAGGGGCATGCATAAGTGCACTATTGTGCCTACCATCCCTGTCCTATTGCCCCCATTCATTCGTACCTATTTCCTGTATTCTTACTCATGTTTATACTTATACCTATTATCTTGTAAGCGATTGACAAATCAAATAAAAATAAATAAGAACTTTTATTAAATAAACTGGGGGTAATTAGGTTACATTTTACTGTTCAGCCCTGCCTGATGGGAAACAAAGCATTATGATGATATTTTAAAGTAGAGGGGACTATTTTTAACATCCTCCAGGTGTTACATCAACCTTCATCTCTGCAGCAATCTACATTTTAAGTTTTAAAAATATCTTCTCAGCAGAGTTCACCCCTGGCCCAGCTAGCTAAAGCAAGAGGAAATAAACAAAAGCAGGAAACGGAAAAAGGGGCAGGTTTTAAAATGGATCAAAACCAACCCACCTGAGTCTTCCATGACGTCAGGAGCGGCAAAGTCGATCTGGGCCAGCCTTTGAAGCTCTTCCCGCAGAGACCGCTTCCTCTCGAAAAATTGTTTTGCAAAACTGAACAAAGAGCTGACACGTGCCAGAGCTCTGGCGGAAAACCGGAGTGGGGGAGAACGTTAAACCTCAAGTTGAGTCAAGGTGAAAACCCACAACACTGCCAGATGCACAGGTGCAGAAGGGGGAGAGGTGCAGCTAAGTATACCACCAGTAAAGGCCTGCAAAGACTAAAAATAACTATGTGGTTGTTTCATTTGTGGGCAACTTAGAACAATAACAACAACAAGAAGAAAAAACTGGGACAGAGAGCCCTTTTGTAACCCTTTGAGGAAGAACTAATCTTTAAAAGCCAGCCAAATAATTTTCTTTCTGGAATGGAATATGTTAATCTTTTCCTGTTCGAATAGCAAGGATCCAATGATCTCTTGGAGGGGGTAGATCCCAAAACATGCCAGTGGAGAGATAAGCATTCGATGGCGTTAAGTACTCAAGAAGAAAGATCTGGATGGTTTCATGGAAGGTGGGACCTTGTAGAGATCAATGCAACATGACCAGACTCCTGCACAGCCATTTTGTACACATGGCGCAAAACTCACACTAGTGCTTAACACACTATGTGAATCCTAAAACTACTTGGGAGCAGGGTGTATCACATAGCATAGACTGAAAAAAAAATCCATGAACTGTTCAAATGAGGTCAAATAAGCCATACCAATCTTTTCTTAATGTTTTAATGTATTTGACTTGTTTTATCTAATTGTTTTTTATTGTAAATTTGCTCTGCTTTTGGTGTAACTTGCAATTTGTCAACCCATTCCTTATATTCTTGTTGTAATTTTTCTCTCTGCTGTTTTTTCTCCTTGCTCTTTTTGGCCATATATTTAATAGACACCCCCCTCATTACAGCTTTTGCTGTGTCCCAGTTATTCTGTAGCGAAGTGTCTTGAGGATTATTTTCTCGAAAGAAAAGTTCTAACTCGCTTGTCAATAACTTATTAAATGATTCCTCTTTTAAAATGGACCTCTGGAGCATCCAATTTCTTGGTTGTTGCTTCCCTTCCCACCTTAGCCTGATCATACTGTGATCTGCTAATGCATTTGGTTCAATTATTATGTCTGCAATTTCTGAGTTTAATCTTTTTGTCATCCACATCATATCCAATCTTGACCAGGACATGTGGCGATTAGAGTAGTAAGTAAATTGTTTTTTATCTAAATTCCTTTCTCTCCAGACATCATTAATGTTGAACTCTTTAATAAGGTCTAAAAATGTTTTGGGTAGCTTTTTCTTCTTTTCCAAATTGATATTATTTCCCTTATAATCTAATAATTTATCCATGACCGCATTAAAGTCTCCTATGATAGATAACTCCTGGTACTGCAATTCTTTAAGCTTATTATGTAATTTTTGAAAGAAGGATTCCTGGGGCCATTTGGTGCATAAATTACCACTAATAAGCTTTTATCTCTCTTATTTCAATCTCTACCATTAAAATCCTACCTTCTTTGTCCAGTATATTAATGAAGCTGGGATCTTTTCATTTATATAAAGTGCCACTCCTCTCTTTTTCTTTTGGTCTAGAGATGAGAACAAATTTCCCAATTTTTTATTTTCTAATAGGTGTTTCTGTTTTTGTGAAATGTGAGTCTCTTGTAAAGCAATAATGTCAACTTTTTGTAATTGTAGGTATTTAAAAAGCTTTTTTTGTTTTATTGGGGAGTTTAAACCATTGATATTCCAGGATAAGCAATCACATACGTTTACGTTTTTATTGAATTCTGTACTTGGTACTTCTAGTGACTCTAACATCTTTGGGTTCTTCTGTGCGTTCCTCTTTCCCATTGTCGTCATCTTTAGTTTCTATTATATTTACCTTTTTATTTATATCTGGGGTTTCCCTTTCCTCTCTCCTCCTTAATTCTCGATCCTCCACTTCTCGTTCTCTGTTCATTTGTTGATCAAAAAACATCTCTGCTTTCTGTATCGTGTCTAATTTATATTTCTTGTCTGCCCAAGTCAACATTACACCTTCTGGGACTAGCCATCTAAAATTAATGCCTCATTTTATAAGTTTAGTCGTTAAAAATTGATAGGGTCTTCTTAAGTCCCTTATTCTTTTAGGGGTCTGTTTGAGTATTATGATCTGCTTACCGGCGTACTCTACAGTGTTATCTCTGGCTCTATACAGAATTTCATCTCTAAGTGATTTTCTTACAAGTTTTACGTGGACCTCTCTCGGTTAAGTCGTCTAGCATAATTGGTTTGCACCCTATACAGTTCGTCAATGTCCTTTATCAACTCTTCCTTTTCCATTTCCAATAAATCAGCAAGTATGTTAGAGATCACCACCCATAAGTTTTCACCTTTGTCTTCTTTTTACGTTTTGCAATCTCACATAATGGGCGCTTTTTCTGCCTCGAGATGTATTATCGCCAATTGTAATTCCTTATTTTCCCTAATTTGTCAGCTATTTCATCCACCCTCTTTTCCTCCATGTTTACCTTCGTTTCAATTTCTATTATTTTTCCTGATTCTTTTCATCTCATGTTGAAATAACTCAAATTTCTCATCTATTTTTGGATTTTTTCCTTCAAATCCGTTCTCACCGACCCTATCTCTTTTTTCATGTCCTCATGATTTTTAATCATCATGTCTTGCATTTCTAACATCAGTGCTTGTAAGTCTTTCGGGGGATTGGGGTGTTCTTTGGGTAGCATCTCATCCAGTACCCTTTGCGCAGATGGGCTCAACACAGTTGTAGTGGTCACTGATTGGGTGGGTGGTTTGCTCTGTTTTTAATGTTCGCCGCCCTGAGTCCTTAGGGAGTAGGGCGGCATACAAGTCGAAATAATAATAATAATAATAATAATAATAATAATAATAATAATAATAATACCACATTGCCATGTCTGTCCAGGTAGCATATAAATTTAATAAATAACTCTGTCTCTTCTGTAAGTTCTGGAAAGCCTCCGAGGATCCGGTTAAGGTCTGACCTGGAATAATGTAACCTCGGTTTACAAATAGGATACTGAAATTTCCATCCATTTGTCCTCCATTGGTGGAATATAAATTAAACCATGGTTTCTTCCAATTGTTGCTGACTGCCAAGCACGAGCAATCCAACGAAGTTGTCATTCAGCAATGCTAGGAAACTCCTAGCTTGTCATTCTAGAAAAGTTAAAATCCTCTCCTAATTTGCCTTTTTCTCTTAAGGCACCTAAAATGGCAAATTGGCACATCTAGGAATATTTCAAGTCAAATCTAGCTGAAACACTTGTTATATATACACCAATGTTTCTCAACCTTAGCAGCTTGAAGATTTGTGGGTTTCAATTCCCAGAATTCCCCAGCCAATATGCTAGGCAGGGACGTTAACTTTTTTTTTTGTTTTCAAACTAAAAGTTGCAATAGTTGAGACCACTTGCAGCAAAAGTCCAATTCCTATCATTGCTAACCACTAACTATACTGGACAGTAAATGTGACCAGTATGAAATGTGTCTTTCTTTATTCTGTATAATTTGATCTCCCCTTCATTTCTAAAGGCCTCTGGTTTCATACAGAAACAATATCCAAGTAGATATTGTTCTACTATTGTTCACAGCCAAATCACATATTTTGCAGCCCAATGATTGGTGTGAATATCTGAGGTGGTGCAAATACATGAATATCTTATGATATTATGGGTCTGAAAATCTAGCATGTCACAAATAAAATAAAGGGGTTTCTCAAAATCTGATAAAGCTCAAATCGAAAGCTTACTATATGTGGGATAAGAGTTATTTTAACATGACTAGGGAGCACACACACAATTTTATGTTCTTGAGAGGACTATTTTACCTGCTAAGAATTAGAACTATCATGTTTCCCCGAAAATAAGCCCTAGTCTTTTTTCAGGATGCTTGTAATATAAGCCCTACTCCCAAAATAAGCCTCAGTTAAGATTGTCAACCAGACGGACACATTTAGTACCGTATTTTTTTCCAAAAAAAGCCCTAATGGGTCTTTTGGAGCAAACATTAATATAAGACCCAGTCTTATTTTCGGGGCAACACAGTAGCTTGCAGTTCTCTAGATATGAGATTTGGATGAATTTTTAAAATACTTTTTTTGCCACTTTATCTAGCTTTGCACAATGTCAAGGCTAGTGCCTTTTAGCATAGGAAGATGAAAAGCTATGAATAGAAGTAGAACTGTGTTGTCTTCTTGCAAACTTACAGAGAAACTGTTCTGCTCTAGATACAACTGAGTAACTTTGTAATCCTTTATCCCCATGTGAGGTAGTCATAAAGAAATATGTTTGACAATGCAGTTATTCTAAACAAACATCAGATGGCAGCAAAATAAAGGGGAAAGTGATGAAATGCTAGAATTGACAACATTTAGGCAACAAGAACAAAGAATGCAATAGATGGGAAGAAATAAATGCACATTCAGCTGGCTGCACAATCAAGGTGCGCAGGCAACTATCTGAAGTATCCTTAATAAATCTGAGGATACAGAAGAGTCATCCACTCAAACCCTGTCAACATTGTTGTGGTTTTCTAACTGTTGTCAAGATCCAAACACATGACAGAAAAAGTAAGAAAAGTGAATTTATTGAGACATAAAAGGCAGCAGCCAATTCCTTCAATTATTTTGATCCTCAGACTATTTCTTGTTAGGAAGCAAACTGGAGTCCGGGATGTTGTCCAACAGAGACTAGTCTTCAGCAAAAAAGAGAAGTCCAGGACAGTCTACAAAAGAAAATAAAGATACAATTGATTTTCAGGAGTATCTTTTTTGCTGTAACATCACTACTTGTATGCATTTGTTGCAAAGTCAACCATATATTAATCTTCCTAGGTACATGATCATGCAATGTATCCATTCCTCTTTTCTCTAGACTGTCTATGGAAAATTTTGGAGCTTCCCACTCATAACTATTAACCTCAAATTCCATGCTGTATATGAAAACAGTAACTGACATCATTAATTCAATGTGCTGAATTTTAGTTTGGAAATGTCACACAAGGCATATATCCGACATAAGGCCAGATACACAGCTCGGTTTGGAGGAGCATGTGGGAGCTGTGGCCAGGGGGCTTTTGCCCAGGTTTGGTTCGCCAGCTTCAGCCTTATTTGGACCGAGATGCCCTTCAACGTTACTCATGCTTGTCACCTCTAGGATTGACTACTGCAACGCTCTCTACATGGGGCTTCCCTTGCGGACGGTCCGGAGGCTTCAGCTGGTGCAGAATGCAGCCGCTGGCTGTGATGGGGGTATCCCAATACTCCCATGTTACACCCTCCCGCTGCTTGCATTGGTTGCCGGTTGCCTCCTGGGTCGCCTTCAAGGTATTAGTTACAACTTATAAAGCCCTTAATGGCTTGGGTCCAGGGTACTTGCAGGAACGCCTCCTGCCAGCATCACTCTGACGCCCTGTTCGCCTCATAGGAGGGGCCTCCTTGGGGTGCCGTCAGTCAGACATTGTAGGCTGGCGGTCCCCAGGGCTACTGTGGGAGCACCTGCCCTTTGGAATCAGCTCCCCGTGGATCTCCGCTTTGCCCCCTGACCTCCAATCCTTCCGGGACCTGAAGACTTGGTTGTTCCAACGGGCGGCCTCGAATGACCCGGGGTGGTGGGTTTTATTTTAACTTTATTTGGCTTGTTTACTTGTTTAATTCTGTTTTATTGTAAATTTTCTCTGTTTTAATGTTCGCCGCCCTGAGTCCTTAGGGAATAGGGCGCATACAAGTCGAATAAATAAATAAATAAATAAATTTGATTGAAGATAAATAACAGAGTAAAAACAAATTAAGAAGAACAAACTTAATATCTCTGTGTGCTAATTACATGTACTAATATTATACTCAGCATCAATCTTTCAATCAGTTTTATTACATATCTACCTACCTACCTACCTACCTACCTACCTACCATCACTTTACTGAGAGAGGCAGCATATAACTTGATAAATAAATAAAAGTGTCTGTCCATCTTTCTATGTATCTCAGAAAAACAGTAACTGAAGACCAAACACATGACAGAAATATAGCAGGATCTAAAAATGATTAAGAATGAAGATACTAAAATAAATAAAAATAAAATACCATTTTAAGAAATTTCACACCTACATAATGATGCAGTGCATCATATGGATCATAGCATAAAACTGTGCAACATGGAAGGATATGTTCAAGTGGATTTAAGAGTCCTTTTATCCTTAACACAGTCATCATGGGCTTCCGGGTTGAGCCTTCTCGAGAACGGGCGGCGGTTTGCGATCGTCCACGACCGCAGCCTGGCTCTTGCGTTGGAGAGCCCCGATCCTGCAAGGTTCGGGGCTGAAGCTGCCTCGTAGGGGCGGCGGAGAAAGGGAAATATGCCAGCCAGAGTGAGGGGAGCCGCATCTCCCCCTTTTGGGCTGGTTTTCCCTCCAAAGATGTCAAGAAGTGGTGGTCAAAATGGCCACCTCAAGAGAAGGTCTCAAAGGGATTAAGATTGGTGCAGGAGGAAAGAGAGAAGTCGACAGCAGAGGAACCGAGTATCGGATGGTAAGATCAAGGCACCCCGGATTAAGATAAAGATGAGTTTTTAAAAAAAAAAAAGAGAGGACGAGTCTCAAGTGAAGGAAAAATAAGTAAAATATTTTTGACAGCTATAAGGGGCTCAACCGAAAGGAAGAAGCCAGCATAAGAATTTAAGATTGGGGCTCGGAAAACTTTGAATATCAAAATAAAAGGAAAGGGTTAAGACTCTGTGCAGAAAGTGCCACTTTGTGGAGAAAAATTGGAAGCTAAAGAAGAAAGAAACTATCTTGTTCCTTTGTGGATTGGAGTTGTTACATTTTAAAGAGACGCTGAAACAAAAAAGCAAGACTCATAGAAAGTGAAAGCTTGAATAACAAAGACGGACTACCGGATTAGTTGGTGACATTGATATAGATTCTGGACTTGGGTTAGGATCTTAGAAAATTTAAAGAAGAAGAAATAAGGAAACAAAAATTTGGTGGCCATCCAAAGAATTAAAATGGAGTTTAAAAGTATGAAAGAACTGCTACAGGAAGTGACTGAACTAACTGCTCTGCTCAGCAGAAAACATGGGCATTGAAATGAAAGAACAAGAAGAAGGAACCTTGGAAAGGGAGGAGCCAGCACAAGAGAAAGCCATCTTAAAAAGACAATTAATACAAAGATCAATACAAATAAAAGGGAAAGGAAGGGTGGCTAAAAAAGGAACCTAAGAAAGTATCTAAAAGGGGAACATTTAGAAAAAAGGGGAACATGTTGGAAAGGTTCAGAAGGAAAGGGAACAGAAAGGTAAAGAGAGAGAGAGGGATTCAAACTGGACAGAGAAGGGGAGAGCAGGATAAAAGGGAGGAGAAGGGAGCCAGCACAAGCGAAAGCCATTTTAAGAAGACAACTAACACAAAGATTAATACAAATAAAAGGGAAAGGGAGGATGGTCAAAAAAAACGAAACTTAAGAAGGTAATTAAAAGGGGAACATCATGAGATTAGGCATGTTAGAAAGGTCCAGTAGGGAGCAGAAAGGTAAAGAGAGAGAGAGGGATTCAAACTGGATAGAGAAGGGGGATAGCGGGATAAAAGGGAGGAGAAGGAACAAGAAACAAGAACAGAAGATAGAGAAACATGGGAATTACATAATGAAGAAAGAAACTTGTTTGCATAGAGATAATGGCTAATCATTAAGAAGGGGGTTCTGCATGAAGAAGTGGTAATAAGAATATATTGCAATTATAAAAGTGTAAAACAATAGGGGTTACTGCAATTTTACTGGTAAAAGGTCACATTTTATTTCTTATTTACAAAAGGAAGGTAAATGTTGATTAGATAAATCAAATTAATTGAAATGATTTTAGAAAATGTTTAAAATGAGATTTGTCAATAACCAAGATTAGTTATTTTATTATTATTTTGGAACCATAAATAAACCTTAGGGGGATATGTACTGCAGAACCCGCTTGATTAGAGATATATTGTAAGGTAGCTTTTCTTTTTTTTTCTTTTTTTTCTTTCCTCTCTATCTTTCGCTTAAAGGAATGATTATGATTATGCTACTATATTAACCACTGAGGTGTCACTTTCAAAGTAGTAAAGGGGGCAAGTCTAGGTTTTTTTTCTTCTTCTCATTCTCTTTTAGTGTTAAAATCTGTACGGATTTAGAATCATGGAGAGAATATGTGATGAAAGGGCAAATCTGACGGATAAAAGAATTCTGTAAATGATAAAGAGTATTAACAATGTGAAGATAATTAAAGGATAGAGATGGATGAACTTTATCTTTAATATGATGGGTAAACATATTGTTATTTGTAAGATTTATAAATGATGTTTTTAAAATATATATATATATATATTTGCAATTAACTCAAAAAATGGGATAAAATAGGAAGTTAAATGTTTAAAATGAATATAGATCTACTGTCATATTTGCATGTAAAAGTGACTACCGGGAACATGCTGTCTACTGAAAAGAGCTGTTTTAAAAATTAAAAATTGAATAAAATTTGTTATTAAAAAAAAAAAACACAGTCATCATTAGAATTCCACTGCACATGCGCTAGAAAATGGCCACCTGTAGTTAGAGTCCGAGAAGGGGAAATGGTGATTTATGTCCAAAGGGAAATGAGAGAGTCCGTTTTTCTCCCCAGAGACCTTGGAGCCTGGAGACTAAGATTCGGGAGATTCCGGCTAATTCCATCAAGGCCAGCCCCAGTTGGAGGAAATGCTGGAATTCCAGTGTTATATTTGGTGGTATTGGCACTGACAATGACAGCTTCTACTCCTACGAGGATCGCAGTGAGGGCCTAGGCCTCATCAACAACTTCAAACTCACCAACTGCCGGATCGCTAATGCATATGCCTTCCCTCTCCTCCCTGGCCTTGGAGCCTGGAGGTGGAGTTTTAAGGGCACAGCTGATGTCAACAAGGCCAGCCCCCATTGGAAGGAGCGCTGGAGTCGCAACACTGTATCCGGCAATGTTGGCAACGGCAACGGCAACAGCAGCAACAATTTTGCTTGTGGCAAGGGCCTGGGCCTTACTGACATTTCAGAGCTTGTCCGAGGCCAGGTCACGATGACAGCGGTGATGATGGCAATTGCAGGGCAGTTCCTGGAAAGGACTTGGCAGCAGGCTCAGAGATATAGAGTGGGAATGAGGCTGCTGCTGGTCCTTTTGAAGTGCTTGCTGCTGCTGCAACTGACGGTGCTTGCTACTATGGACGCTTGAGCTATGAATTCCAGGGTTGTTTGCCCAGCCCGACCTGTTCCATCTGCCCTCCCACTCCTGCCATTTGTCTCTATCTTCATATTAGGCTCCGGGGTCAATGCTTTTAACACTCTGGAGGGATATGTCGGCGACCTTAGAGATTTTGGACCGAGGTGCCTGGTGTGGAAATGGAATCCAGGTGGACTCCTTGCCCACCTAGGGACCAGGTTTTTAGACGGAAGAGTTATGCTTCTTTTTCCTCCTCGTCCTGAATTGGCCTGCTAAAGTGGCTTCCTGCTGTAGTGAGAGGGCACGGGAAGCCTTGTGGGGTATGCCCCCTGTTGGGGTGGGAGACCAACAGGAGTTGGATGCCCCTGGCCGGCTGAAACTTCTGGGCAACAACATCTGGCCCATTACCTGTACTATCTGGCCTACAAACCACCTTGCCTATAGACCACCTAGGCCTACCAACTGCTGGAGTCACCACTAGCGGTAAGAGCACGGTGGCTAATCCACGGAGGCCTGCCATCGTCTCCCTTTCCCTGGCTGTCATGAGAGGGCGCTGGGGCTTGGTCTTCTCCAACTGATTGGACTTATTATTTCAGGACTGAGTACTTACCATCTGGACATCTTTTAATCACCTTATTCCATCTAATATACCATCTTCCCGTATTGATATAACATTATGCGGACTTATCTAACTACAGAATTGCAGGCACTAAGGGATTCCCCCCTATCCGGGACCTGGCCTGCTGGACTTTCGCTGGCTTAACTTGATGACGGATTTTGAATCAGAGGTGGCACTGCGCCGGTAGTGGGTCGGGACAGGGGAGGGACCACAAGAGAGGCCCTAAGGTCTCTTTGATCAAATTCTTGGATAAATTTTAAGAGAGGGCTTGGGTTGAGTATGGGCAGTCAACCCAGTTGGTCCGGGGGCTCCCTGGGATATCCTCAGTCGGATTAAAGTTGATCGGCAGGAGGAGGATGGGGTTGGGGTGAAAGGGAGCCCTGGAGGTGGGGATGGGGAATTATCCCCAGGTGATTGGGAAAGGCAGCAGGAGTAAGGATGGCTACAGGCCATATCGGTCTCTGGGAGTGCCTGCAGAGTTCAAGTTTACAGGGGTGGCAGCAGCTTAGTTCAATTCCAGTTCATTCCCAGGGCTTGGAGGATCCCTGGGCACAAGGTGGTGTATGTGAATGCCAGGTCCATAGTGAACAAAGCTCCTTGTCAAAGATTTGATCAAGGAGGAAAACACGGACCTGGCTTGCATCACAGAGACCTGCTGGGCCCGGAGGGAGGAGTCCCCTAGTGGATCTGTGTCCACCAGGTTTCCGTGTGTGGTGTAATCGCCCCAGACCCTGTAGGAAGGAGGCGGAAGGGGCTGTGATCAAGGAGGCACTTTGTCTGGTTGTGATCAAGGAGGCACTTTGTCCCGCAGATAGGCGGATGTGAGTCTCTCCTTGTGAAACTGGGCCCTGGGGATCAGTTGGGTTTGTTGCTCATGTATCTATCTCCCAGCTGTGTGACTACAGCCCTGCCTGCCCTCCTCGATGTCCTCTCGGGGCGCGGGTTGAGTTCCCAGGCTTATAGTCCTGGGGACTTTAACTTGCCTTAGAGAGACATCGGGTTGGTCCAGGAGTTCATGGCCACATGGGCTATGGACCTGACCCAGATAATACAAGGTCCAACTCACGAGGGGGGACACACACTTGACCTGGTTTTTCTCTCGGGACAGTGGAAAAATGATCGGGGTTTTCCCAACTCATCCAACCCCTATCATGGACAGGTCATTATCTCCTCTGACTGGCCTTCCAATATACCACCGCTCATTGCTGGGAGGCGGAACCGGTGAGATGGTTCCGCCCCAGGTGCCTAATGGACCCGGAAAGGTTCCTGATGGCACTTGGGCCAGTCCAACCTCCTTGCCCACAGCTTGGTTTGAGACCCTGGTGATGCCTGGCAGGCGGCTGCCACCGAGGCTAGACCAAGTTGTTCCTTTAGGCCTCTGACCTGCTGCAGATCTCGAGTAGCTCCTTGGTTTTCCACAGAGCTCCAAGAAATGAAGTGACAGAAAAGAGGTCTAGAGAGCTGTTGGTGATCCAGCAGGTCTGAATCTGACCGATCACAGTTAAGAACCAATATTAGGCCATATCTTGCTGCGATGAGAGCCGAGGTGTCTTCTACTCTCTCATCGTGTCCGCAGATAATCATCCGGTCGGCCTGTTCCAGGGTCTCGTTCCCTCCTAACCAGAGGGAGGAGGACCCTCTTCAGGGCGATGCTGAGGAGTTTAGCCAACATCTGATGGACAAGATGCGGGATCGGACAGGCTTGGACTCCGACTGGAGGGGAGTCGATGGGAATATGGCGACTGGTCTTAGAAATTTTATCTGGGAGGAGTTTGATTCTGTGACTCCAAATGAAGTGGACAGAGAGTGAGGAGGCTGGAGTTCTGCCCCGTGTTTGTTGGATCCGTGTCCCTCCTGGCTGGTGTTTGCCGCCCAAGAGGTTACATGAGGCTGACTCCAAGCAATTATAGACAGATGCTTCTTTGAGTGAGGTTTCTTCCCAGCTTCCTTGAAAGAAGTGGTGAGACCCTCCTCAAAACCTACCTTGGACCCAGCTGATTTAAACAACTTCCGTCCGATCTCCAACCTTTGCTTTGTGGCGAAGGTTGTTGAGAGCGTGGTTGCCCGACAGCTTCCGATGTTTCTGGATGAAACTGACTATCTAGACCCATACCAATCGGGTTTCAGGCCTGGGCACAGCATGGAGACAGTGTTGGTCGCACTGGTGGATGATCTCTGGAGAGCTCGGGACAGGGGTTATTCCTCTGTCCTGGTCCTGTTAGATCTCTCAGTGGCTTTCAATACCATTGATCATGGTATCTTGCTGAGACGCCTTGAGGGGCTGGGAGTGGGGGCTGCTGGGCGCTGGCTCTCCTCTCCTCTGCACGAGTAGTGTTAGCAGGAGGGCAGAGATCGGCCCCAAAGCCCCTCCTTTGTGAGGTATATCAGGGGTTGGTTCTCTCGCCCCTCTTGTTCAACATCTACATGAAGCCGCTGGAAAGATCATATGGTTTTGGGTGAGGTATCATCAGTGATGATACCCAGCTCTATATTTCCACCCCAACCAACCCAGTGACGTCCTCGAAGTGATGTCCCAATGGCTGGAAGCGAGCCGGACTGGATGGGGAGGAACAGACTCTGCTCAACCCAGCTAAGATCAAGTGGCTGTATGCTGGCATCTCAAATGCCAGGATATTCCATCTCTAGTTATGGGGGGAGGTGTTACCCTAGATAAGGCTCGTAACTTGGGTATCCTCCTGGATGCACGGCTCAGTTTAGAGGAGCAGGTGGGAGCTGGCCAGGGGAGCATTTGCCCAGGTTCGCCTAGCCAGTTGCGACCCTTCCTAGATCGAGATGCCCTGCGTACGGTCACCCATGCCCTCGTCATTTCCCGTTTGGACTACTGCAATGCTCTACATGGGACTGGCCCTGAGGACCACCCGGAGGCTTCAACTTGTCCAGAATGCAGCAGTGCGGGTTGTAATGGGAGGTTCCCGATACTCCCATGTTACACCCCCTCTGTGAGCTGCACTGGTTACCAGTTGCCCTCCAGGTGAGATTCAAGGTGCTGGTGTTAACCTATAAAGCCCTTCATGGCATTGGACTGGGATATTTGCAGGAAACCCTGCTGCCGGTAACAACTTCCTGACGACCCATGCGCTCCCACCGGCTGGGCCCGGTGCCGTTGGCCAGTCAATGCCGGCTGGTGGGCCCAGGGGTAGGGCCTTTTCTGTGGGGGCACCCACCCTTTGGAACAAGCTTCCCCTGGAGCTCCGGATGGCCCCTGACCTCCGATCCTTCTGCGCCGACCTAAAACTTGGCTGTTCCAACTAGCCTATCGGACTGATGGAAGGGGAGGGTCTTTAGTGGTTGTCTATATACTTTAATTCGATCTATGAAATTGGCAACTTAATCAACTTTAATATTTATATTTATATTGTTTATTTTTTAGTATTTTAAGCCACCCTGAGTCCTTTGGGAGATATGGCAGCATATAAATCTCATAAATAAATAAACAAACAAACAAAGATAGATTTGGAATTAATGTTCATAAACATCATTTGATGAAAATCTTGGAGGCGGGGCAGAGCGGGACTTGCAGATTAGCAACTCCTGACTGATACAATGACATTAGTTGTTCATATGAATCAGGTGAGCAAATATGAGTATGCATTGGAAGCAAGGGTTCTGAGATCAAAAGCCCAGGCATAACTTTAAAATGATCTACACTCAACCCTTAGTTGTAATGTCAATGAGGCAATGAATTATTTGTAATGATTTAAGATCTTAGAATCAAAAAGACAAAGCAATACCAAGGTGAATTCCAATATTAAAGTAAGCTATATGATGTACAAAGTTCTGATAAATAATATCAACTACTGGCTCCGTTAGGTAAATACTTCTTTTATGTCACCCCTGACAATGACATTAAGTATAACTAGATCTAAGCTGTCTACAAGTTCAGCCAATCAAAATCTTGCGATATTACAGTGTTGGTTTTTAGACTGTCCATTAGCCCATAGGAATTTTTTTAAACAAGTTTTATTCAGTTTTTTACAATTCAAATAAGGCTCTTTTCAGTAGACAGCATATTTCCGGGACATCACTTTTACATGCAAATATGACAATAGTTATATATTCATTTTTAACATTTAACTTCCTGTCTTATCCAATTTTTACTTTCCATTCCACCTTTTACAGAACAAAGGGACAAACAAATTAATCCTAGTCTCTAATATTAATCTCAGTCTAAACATCCTCTCATTTCATTTCAAATTATTAAAAATAGTTCTTAAACATTAATATTTCTTCTACTAATAAGAATAACAATATTGCCCAATGTAAAAAAGTTTATCAATATTTTTCCTTAAACTGTCTTCACGTTGTTAATACTCTTATATCATTTACATATTTCTTTTATCCATCAGATTTGCCCTTCCATCACATATTTTTTCCATGGTTCTAAATTAATACAGGCTTTTACACAAGGAAGAAAAACCATATGCTTACCCCCATTTACTAATTTAAGAGTGTCACCTCAGTGGTTAACATGATATTAATCATTCCCTATAGAAAAGATAATATAAAAAAGGAAAAAAAAGGAAAAACTACATAACATTATATATCTTTTCAGTCGGATTCTGCTACATATTTCCCCCCAATTATAAAATTTATTTATAATTTCAAGATAATAGAAAATAACTAACCTTGGTCACTGATATTAAATCTCATTTTTAAACATCTTCACAAATCACTTCAATTAACTCAATTTATTTAATAGACATTAACCTTTCTTTTATAGGTAAAGAATATATACATTCATCTAAAAATATCAGTGTCCATCCCTCCTAATATTCTATATTCATCTATTTTCTAAATATTATAATCCCAAATTTATTCTTATTACCCTCATCCCCTGCAGAATCCCTTCTTAATACATTATCCATTATCTCTATGAAAACGAGTTCCTTTCATCATTTTATAATTCCCATATTTCTCTATTTTCTGCTCCTGTTTCTTATTTCCTCTCCTCCCCTTCGTCTTTCCATATTTCGTCTCCATCCAGTTTGTATCCTCTCTCTTTATACCTTTCTCCTTCCTTTTCTCCTGGACCTTTCTACCTTTCCTAGTTTCACGGATACTCCCCTTTTTAATTACCCTCTTAGATCTCATTTTTTAACCTGCCTTCCTTTCCCTTTTCTTTGTGGTGTCCCTTGTATTAATTGTCTCTTTAAATGGCTTCTCCTTGAACTAGCTCCTCCCTTTCCAGGATTCCTTCTTCTTGTTCTTCATTCACATTTCCATGTCTTCTAGGATAAACCAAATTGATTCAGCCATTTCCTGTAACAGTTCTCTCATACTTTTAAATTCCATTTTAGTTCCAGGAAAAGTGTCATCCTTACACCCTCTTATGTCTTATAATCCTTAAAGTCCACAAAACTTTTATTTTCCTTCTTTCTTCTTCAGGTTTTCCAATTACAGTCCAGACCCAGGGTCTATATCAATGTCACCAATTAGTCCAACAGTCAGTCTTTCCTTACTTCTTCTTTTATTCTGGTTCAAATTTTCACTTTCTGATTGTATCAACTCAAGTCCACAAAGAAACCGGATATTCTCCCTCCTCTTTAAATTTAAATTTTTGTCCACAAAGTGGCACTCTCTGTTGTACAAATTCTTCACCTTTTCCCTCTATTTTATTATTCAGGGCTTTTCGAGCCTCAAAATTCAAATACAGTCAAATCTCCAATTTATATATTTGTCACACTCCCTTTTCTATTTTAGCAATCCTAAGTCCAGCTTTAATTTATATCTATTTGTTGCCAAAGTTTTTTTAATTCTTACTCCGGCTTCTTTCTTTCCTGGTTCGAAGCCCCTTATAGCTGTCAAAATTATTTTTCTTAGTTTTTTCTTCACTTTGTAATTCTGCTGCTTTCTTTTTTCTTTTCTTTTTAAAAATTCATTATTATCTTAATCCCGGGGTACCTTTTGTTGGTTGTTTCATCCAGTAGTCCCGGTTCTTATGCCATCTGCTTCTTTCTTTCCTCCTGTACCAATCTTAATCCAGCTGAGTCCTCCTCTTCGGGGTGGTCATATTGACCACCGCCGTGTCTTGGGAGGGAAAAGATCAAGCCCAGAGGGGAAGATGCGGCTCCCCTCAGTCTGGCTGGCAGCTTCCCCTTGCTCCACTGCCCCTTCGAGGCAACTTCAGCCCCTAACCACAAGGATCGGGGTTCTCCGACGAGAGAGCATGGGCTGTAATCGTGGATGGTCGCAAACTACAACTCATCAGTGAGGAGGGCTCAACCCGGAAGCCAGCCCATAGGAATTTTTTAATTGGCTATTTAAAAGAGCCTTAGTGGTGCAGGCTATTAAACACCTAGCACTTAGTTCCAGCTGCCTGCAATTACTGCAGGCTCGAATCCCACCAGGCTCAAGGTTGACTCAGCCTTCCATCCTCTCGGGGTAGGTAAAGTGAGGACCCAAGATTGTTGGGGGCAATAAGCTGACTTTGTAAAAAATGCCGCTTAGTAATAAGCAGGCATATATAATGAAATGAAGGCTATTGCTGAGCACATTGGGTTGTGCTCCAAACATTGTAAGCCGCCCTGAGTCTCCGGAGAAGGGCGGCATATAAATATGAATTAAAAAAAAAGTTTGCTCAAAGGTTTCAGTTTTGCCACTTGGTGTGTTAAAATTGCTGGCTATAATTAGAGACTCTGAGTTTCGACATAATAGCAAACTTAGGTAAGTATCAAATTGATCCCCCAAATGGTTTATTTCCTTATGTCAGCAAACTAGGGGAAAATATAGATTAATAAGCAAAAAAAATTAAATAAATGCTAGAGCCACATCTGAGCAAAACTCCAGAATAAATACTGATTCATTAAATTTAACAGGAACCATAAAACTCAGGCCTATCCCTTTTCGTAATGACTCCTGCATTCAAAGTAAAAGGTATAGCTAGATCCTCCATAGCCCATGTTTCTTGAAACAAAGAATATTACAGGAGGACATATAGCCTAAGGATGAAACATCTGATGAAACTTCTTTGCTTTAGAGCCTGTAACATTCCAGGAAATGATACAAATGTCTCCTTCTCTAAGATAGTACCTTTAAACTCTGACTCTTTCAGTGAATTTGCTGAACATAGAGAATCTTTCATTGGTGTGTGTGTGTGTATCTATACTGAATTTACTGGCCACCCATCTTATAAGACAACTTTGGGCAGCTTACAATTACATCTTAGTTAAAGCATAAAATATTAAAATCAAACCTTACAACCAAAGACGGGTGGGGTGGGGGGGCAGAATGGGAAGGGGAGGTGGGATCTGTTATTATCTGTTATTATTATATCAATTAACCACTTCCATTGTGCTGATCCCCCATGGAGGCCCAAACTGACTGGCACATAAGTACAAGGTTATTTGAGATATGCTAACGTTGTTTCTCAACCCTGACAACTTTAAGCTGTATGAACTTCAAATCCCAGAATTCCACAGCCAATCATGGGGAAATGTTGAAATCCACACAACTTAAATTTGCTAAGGTTGAGAAGCACTTCAATGAAGTCTAGGTCAAAATTTCATGTAGCGTTGCCTGTTGTAACAGTCCCTAATTTGGAGAATAGCTTTAGTATGGATGATATTAGAATTTCTAGTATCAGCATGCAAATCTAAACTTGGGGGAAAGACTAATAGGCTCCCAGGGAATGTGATAAAAAGACTACTATATGGAAAGTGTTCAAAGAATATTATTCTGCATAAGGTCTATGGTACAGAAAATACTTCAATTAAAATACATCATTTAAAAATAAAATAAAAATAGAAAAACTTGTGTTGTTGGGTGGCCTTGACTACAACACCAACACCCATCATTTGACATTCATTTTAAAAACTACTGATAATTAAGAGAGTGTATGAGAGGCTATAAGTGTCTCCTCCAAATTTTCAGTTGGAACTGATCAAAGCATGACATTTTTGCAAAATTTGCCTCCTTCAGCAGAAAACTGCCATTTCAAACATGAGGTGAGGGTTATTTATTTTAGGGGTGGGTGGGAAGTGGAGCATTGATGGCAACTGGTCTACATTTGAAATATTTCGCAAGTTACCCTGTGAAGCAGATTTCCCACTTTTAAGAGAGCAATGATTCACTACCCAAAAAGAGACATTTCACAAAATTGATTCCTGAAATATTTTTGTAACTTCATATTTTCTACAAGCAAATTTTTTCTTCTGAAAAATATACCCATGCCTAAAAGGTGTACATACCTCTTTCATCAGCCTACGAAATTGATGACAACAAGATGTAAGATTGTACTAGCAAAAAGGAAGTCTGCAAAGGCCCGTTCTGGTGAGATTCCTTGAAATTCTCCCTTGTTCTGTGGGTTGATTTGAATCCTCAAGCAAACTAAAGAAAAACAAGGGAAGGAAAAACACATTGTTTTAATGCATGGGTATCAAACTCGCCATGTCACCTTGCTGTCATGTGACATTTCACAATGTTTTCCCATTTGCAGAGCTGAAGTGGGCGTGGCCTGCATGTGACACATACTGTCCATGGGCCGCCTATTTTAAAGGAACATTGGAAGAAAAGTATGAGAAGAGGGCTGAATGAGAAATTGTCTAGTTAAATACAATAAAATTGGCTCTAGCATTGCAAGATACAGTAATAAACTAATCTTATGTCATATCATGATACAAATTAAATTGCACTGTACAGGTCATCCTGTACTTACAAGCATTTGTTTAGAGACCTCGAAGTTACAATGGCACTAAAAAAGTGAATCATCAGTTTTCACACTTGGTCACATGATCCAAATTGGGAGGTTTGGCAACTGGCATATTGGGCTGTTGGGTTTGAGCTGCACATGTTTTGTCATCATTCGTGGAGACATCGTTAGTACGTTTTGAATTGTGCTTGTCTGTCAGAACACTGGTCTTTAAATAATATTTAACTCCATACTTAAATATGTTAAATAAGTATTTAAAGACCAGTGTTCTGACAGACGAGAACAATTCAAAGCACACTAACGATGGTGATAACATGTTTGCAACCAAAATGCCAAGCTCGGAGCTCAAACCAACAGCCCAACTACCAACCTGAGCTACTAATATTCAAACACATCTCAACTGGCATGTATTTATGAGAGTTGTACAGTTCCAGGGCCAAGTTATAACCTTTTGTAACCTTTCCAGCAGTTCCCAGACAAGCCAAGTCAATGGGGAAAGCCAGATTCACTTAATGATCAAATGATTCACTTAACAACTATAGTGATTCAATAACTATGGCAAGAAAGATTGTATAAAATGGGGCAAAACTCAACTGTGTTGCTTTGCAACAGAAATGTAGGGCTCAATAAATCAAGGACTACCTTTAAATAGTGTTTTCCCCCCATATTCTCATAGTTCAAATTAAAATCTCTCTAGTGATATTCTCAAATGTAGCTCAGACTACAGGTAGTCCTTGACTTATGACCCCGATCGAGCCCAGACTTTATGTTGATAAGTTGGTTAAGTGAGTTTTGCCCTGCTGGAAGTTTAACGCACCCCTCTCCTAGTGAAATATTTTACAATATACAAAAACGGCAGATTGTTTCCGCTAAAAGAGAAGTAGAAACTCAGAGAGGCAGGAAATCGCCCCCACCCCCACCTTTGTCAATGGGCCATTAAGGCCTGGGCCAGTCTATTCTACATAACAAAGATCTACCTCCTTCAGGCAGAACCATTTAATTGCCTTTCATTGCATCACCCAGCAAGATTTAACCAAACTTAGCACCAGTGGTGGGATTCAAACAAATTTTTACTACTGGTTCTGGGGGCGTGGCTTGGTGGGCGTGGCATGGCATGGCATGGCTTGGTGGGTGTGGCTTGGTGGGCACGGCAGGGGAAGGTTACTGCAAAATCCCCATTCCCTCTCCACCCCACTAGCTGCCTTTCCAGCTCCATTCTCCTGTGCCGGGCAATCAAAGAAGACGCAGCTGATTAGCTGGGACTCAGGAGGCAGAGAATAAATGGGTGTGGAGCCAATCAGTATTTGCTACTTCCCTGAACTACTCAAAATTTCCACTACCGGTTCTCCAGAACCTGTCAGAACCTGCTGAATACCACCTCTGCTTAGCACACAGAAAACCTACAGAACTACTATGACCTCTGACAGCAGCCAATCAGGATACTCTTTATTGTGCCCCAGGAAGTTTAAAGCCAGAGCGGGTATAAAACCCAGGGACTCTGAGCATCTCTGACCCTTTTCTTCACCCAAGAACTCCAAGGCATGTGGTCCTGTCTACCATTAAACCATCTTTCCAAGGAGCTTCTTTGTTTCCAGGGTCTTTCTCCCCACTTGGAACTGAACCCAAAAGGACATTCCTTCCAAAAGCCCCATATTATGACGTATCTTGTCAGAGTGGTTGAGTGAATCACCACAATCGTTAACCCAGTCACCCGGTTGTTAAGCAAATCTGGCTTCCCCATTGGCTTTGCTTGACAGAAAGGTCACAAAAAGGGGATCACGTGACGATCCGACCCACTTGACAAGCCTCCAAATGTTGATCCTGCAACCATGGGGACGCTGCAGGTGCGAAAAGTGTGGTTAAGCGTGAAAAACAGTCATAAGTCTTTATTTTCCCCCAGCTCCGTAATGCTTTGGTGCTGAAAAAAAATACTTTGCTTTGAATTGCCACAAGTCGAGGACTACCTGTATTGCCATGGCAACCACAAAGCTCCGCCCCTCCTTAAGCAACAGCCTTCTGGAGGTTGACACGGCGACATAGAAACACCCCCGACCCCCCCACACGTCATCGTCGAAGCCTCGCAAATGAACGGGGCGGAGAAGAGGGGGGGGTTGGCGGTTACCATGGCAACACCAGCCGCACGAAGGCAAATGGGTTGCCACGGGGACAGTCGCGCCTGCGCAAACCGACCGGGCCCCTACCCGACCCAGTCAGAAAGCGCCTCACCGCCCAGGATGAAGCTGCCCACAGCCGAGATGAAGCCCGAGAGGAAAGAGTTGAAAGGGAAGGTGCCGACGCCTAGGCAGTAGCCGAACTGCAAGGCCCCCGTCAGCATGACGTAGAGCAGATAGGCGTCCAGCACTTTCAGGCGGCTCGGCGTCCCGCTGTTATACTCGGACAGGAAGCGCCGCACCACGGAGGTCACCGAGCTCGCCCCGGAGCCAGACGATCCAGACGCAGAACCCGACATAGCGACGGTGGACACACTACCCAGGCTTCGTTTGCTTGAGTGGCCGGAAGCGAGCAAAAGCTTCCGGAGGTCGCTTTGGAACACGCGCATGCGTAGCGCAGAAGACGCGGTTCCCCTAACGTCAAATCGGTGTGGGCAGACTGGTACGCATGTGTAGTGTGTCAACCTTTGACCTGTGACGCACGCGTAGTCTGATGAGCCGAGAAACGGTCTTGCTGTGAATCACCTACGCATGCGTGGTACAGTCATCATTGCGCGTGCGCTTTTGGTTCTATCCCGGGATTAAAAATGAATGAATTTAGTCTCAGTGGGTGTGTGCTTAACGAAACTTTAAAAATCAAATATTGCATTCTTTCGGGGTTTATGCCTGTAAGTAAACGGGTGGAGAAGATAAATTCCCCCAGGAGTTACAATGCAGGAATATAAGTATAAAAATAAAAATATTCACAATATACTTTATAAAAGCATTAAATAGCATTAACTATATGCTCATGTAGATTCTCAATCATTCAGTTTTTCTCTGATCCATCCATCTTTCTCTGATACTCCGTTTTCTCTTAATTCATCCATCCATCCATAACTAAAGAAGCTTCTTGGATGAGAAGCGAAATGTCTTCAAGGAAAAACAAAGCCCAGTTGCCTCTTGGGAAAAAAAGCATCTTTGGGAATAGCATTAACTACCTTCAGCCTGTAGGTAATACATGTGCACAGTCCATAGGGCACTAGGATTTTGCTCTTCAAAGCTCAGCAGCCTGCGAGGTTTCGCAAGTTTGCTGCCATCTAGTCGTAGACCTTGCAGCCCAGATAATGCATGTACTGCATCTATTCGTTTGCATGAATGCAATGCATCGTATTAGTTTGGTCCTCAGCCTTTGCAACTCCACTGAGTTGAAGTACTCCTCGTACTTTACGAGAGTTCAAAAAACACTGCCGTAAGTGGGGGGGGATGAAAAAGAGACCACCACCCGCCTCTTGCATAGGGGTCTTCAAACTTGGCAAGTTTAAGACTTGTGGACTTGAACTCCCAGAATTCCTGAGCTAACATGACTGGAGGAGGAATTCTGGGAGTTGAAGTCCACAAGTCATAAAGCTGTCAAGTTTGAAGGCCCCCTGTTCCTTTGCCAGGCAGACAAGACAGGAATTCTTCTTTTGACTGCAATATCGCCTGTCCTTGGCCCAGCCCCCCACCCGTCAATCAACCCCCCGAGGCTCCTCCCCTCTTTGTGACGCCTCCCTCCTTTCCTCCTCCCTGGCGGTTTTCCTCTAACTGATCGCCCACTCACCTACCCACCCACCACCAGGCAGGAGGGAGCACCAGGGAGGGCTGCTGCTGCGCTCTCTTTTGGAGCTTCCCTCCCGCCCCCGCCCTTCCCTCCATTCAAAAGCCCAGCAGGAACGTTCCTCAACCGCCCCTTTTTTTCACCTCTCTTCCAATCCATTCATAAAATGCAAGCCCCGCCCCGCCCCTGCCAGAAGCTGGGCACGCCCCCGTTCTGAACGACCCCGCCTTCCCGCCCAGCTGTTGCGATGCGTACCTTCTTGAGGAGCCATGGAGGAAGACCTTGAGCCGTCGTAAGTCCGGGCCGGGTGGAAAGGGAAGGGAAGCGAAGGAAGACCTCACGTGGGAGGCTTCCCCGCCTTTCTGGGGTTTTCCGGGGAAGGGTCTTCCCCAAAGGGGGAGGAGGAGGAAGAGGAGAAAGTACCAGATTCCCTTGCAACTCCGGAAAGGTTCTTGTCCATCATCTCCTGATGACAGGAGAAAGTAGGATAAATGATTGTTGCTTAAATCCCGGGTTGTGTAATCCAGGGCCGTTTTAACAGTGGGGCCCGGGGCAAAGCAATTTACTGGGGTGGGGGGGCTACGACAACTAGGAATAAAAAATGTCAATGGACTGTAAAATTAAACATAGATTAATTTTATTGCCTTCCAACAAAAGTGGCGTTGAAACATTAAAAACATGCTGTGCAGCAACAAATTATCAACATTTGAACAATACACGGAGGCTTGAAAAACACAATACTACTCAGTAAGCCATACAGTTGCTGTATTTGTATGATACAAGGTGCATTGAAGGGTTAATGTGGTTAGTGTGGGGCCCCTAATGCTCGTGGGGCCCACGGGCAAGTGCTCATCAGGCCCATGCGTTAAAGACAGCCCTGGTGTAATTGTGTGTTCGTGGTGGGGGCTGGGAGCATGGATTTATTCTACTTAAGCCTGTGTTTTTGATTCTTCGGTTCTTGCCATTTGTCACCAATATGGCTCAGCAAAGCTCTTTTTGGCATTTAACATTTGCTTATCTGTCTAATGCCATTGCTTCCTTCCTAGTTGCACAGTTTGTTCTGGCCTCTTGATTGTTGTGGTTGTGCTTCGGTGCTTGCTGGCATTAACTCCTGAGTCATGGTTACAAAACTATCCCGAACAGCTGACAAAACTGCCCAGCGTGCAGGAAGTGAAACAAACGGAGAGCTACAGCAACATGAGAGCGAATTCTAATAATAATAATGGTGGGAGGGAAAAAAGCAGAAAACAAACCATAGCAAGCTTTTTAAAATGGTCTTTGGGGGTGGAGGGGCTATTAAAACATGTCAATAATGGTGGGGATAAAGTGATAGAAAATGAAGAAGGGAAAGTTGTTTGGCGCTCTAAAATTCAAACGGACAAACGCACCTGTTGCATAACACACCTGGATTAAAAATTGTTAATCAGACAAAAAAGTCTGGATAGTGGATTTAGCAAAATAGAAGAGAAAGAAATGGAGAAAAATAAAACAATATAAAAACCTGCTAATAGAAGTAGCAAGATTTGTGGCAAAAGAAAGAAAGCTAGAAGAATGAAGATAGGATAATTTTATTGTAATTTTTGTTACTGCTAGTACAACGGCCCGCATTAAAAATGAAATTCTGTTGCCTGATCTCAGGAGAAAGTATATATCTACCCAAACATGTACATAACACACATAATACATGCTACACACACACACACACACACACACATAAGAGCTGGTTTGATTGAGTGGTTAAAGCATCAGAAAAGAAAACCAGGAGACCATGGGTTCTAGCCCTGCCTTAGGCATGAAAGCCAGCTGAATGACTTTGGGCCACTCCTTCTCAGCCAGACCCACCTCACAGGGCTGTTGTTATGGGGACAATAGGAGGAGGAAGAATTATGGGCCATGTCCACTGCCTTGATCAATTTATAAAAAATTATAAAAAATACTGTTTTAAAAATACCAATAGTAATAAACTAGATACAATCCTAAAACATTTGGAACTTCAGTTCAATACTAAGGTCATTGAAACAATCATCAGCCAATTGCAAAAGGCAACTTTACTTGGAAAAGGCTTACAGTCTCTGACAATGCAGAATAACAGAGTTGGAAGGGACCTTGGAGGTCTTCTAGTCTAACCCGCTGCTTAAGCAGGAGACCCTATACCATTTCAGACAAATGGTTGTCCAATCTCTTCTTAAAAACCTCCAGTTGAAGAACCCTCAGCTTTTGGAGGCAAGTCGTTCCACTGGTTAATTGTTCCAACTATTAATACCTTTAATATTATCAAACAATCTTAGCTTAAGCCAGGACCTTTGGAAGGACTCGATAGGCAGGCAAAAATGCCAAATCCAGTCTAAGCATCTGGCTAGCTGTGTGTGAGATCAGCTACAATTATAATAATAGTCATAATTAGTATTTATTATTATGGGTGTCAAACTCCCAGGCTCTTGTGAAAATTGGGGAAGATTTCCCGGGAGGTTTTGAGACTTTATAAAGAGGGTCCAATATGGTTTCTTCAAAGAATTTTCCTAATCTCCCATATTTGATTTCTCATCTGGGTAATGCTGGGGGTTTAGATTTGAGGATTAAGCTTGCCTTTGTCAGTAAAAGCAGGCTGGTAAGAAGGCAGATTGAAATGCAGCCGGCTTTATCCTCTGCCAGCTTCTAGAAAATGCCAAGAAGAGGCCGGCGCTGGGGACTGGCATGGACAAAATAAAACTTCACAAAAGGGAGCCCCAAAGAGTTTAAAGGCAGAGAAAGGAGGGCAGCTAGCTTGGATCTGGGTCCCTAAGTTTCAATAAAGGAGTTTAAGCACTGACTTACAAATTATTTTCTGTTGCTAGGATGCCTGTGATTCTCCTTCCCACAGAGACAGTGACTTCTCCCTTGCTAAATGAAAATAAAATTCAGGAAGAATCCTTTAGAGTCTGCTGGTTCCTTTGCCCAAGCCTTAGGTGAAACCAGCTGGCATTTCTGAAGCCCAGGCCAGATTCATTTCTAAGGGAGAAAGTCAGGAAGTCAAACCCTAATTGGGAAGTGATGATGTAGCTGTTTCAAGGCCAGTTTTACGGCTGGGGCGTTGCTGTACTCTCTGAAAGGGAGAAAATACTCCATGTATGCTCAGAGGCCTTTGCAGTGTTGCACATTGTTTTAAAACCTCACAGAATTATTGTTGTGGGGAAAATTAGAGGAGGAAAATAGGTTCGTCCTTTTGTTTTGTTTTGCTTTTAGTTTGTTTTGCTAGCCCTCTGCCAATGAAAATGGAGCTTGGGAAGCCCTGTTTTCAGCTGCGACCTCCTGTAGCCCTCTGCTAGCAAAAACAGAGTTTGGGTGGGCCTGCTCTGTTTTCACTGGCAGAGGGCTGCAGGAGGCTGTTGTGGCCGAAAATGGAACTCAGGAGGGCTGTGTGTGGCCCTCCCAAGCTCCGTTTTTGCTAGTAGAGGCACCGCGGGTTGCCCTTCGCTGTTTCCAGGGCAGCTCCACGGGCCGGATATAGCCCACGGGCCTTGAGTTTGACACCCCTGGTATAGGGTTTCCTGCCTGAGCTGGGAGTTCAACTAGAAGACCCCCAAGGTCCCTTACAATTCTGTTATTCTGTTTTTCAACAACAACAACAACAACGATGATGATACTTGGTTGATACCTAGGATGCTGGCAGCAACCTGTCTCAACCATCAGAGCCAGTTAGTGATACTTGTGATACAATTTTAAATGTTCAGTTGACTAAGTTTAATTTTTAATGAATAAAAGTATAATAATAACAATAACAACAACAATAATAATATCAACCCATATCAATCATTAGCATCAGTCAATGATATTTGTGATACATTTTTAAATATTCAGTTGACTGAGTTTCATGTTTAATGAATAAAAGAAATAATAAAAAGAATAACAAAAACAACAGTAACAACAACAAAACAACAGTAACAATAACATAATACTCTAGTTAGGTCCAAAATGTTTTAGAACTGCTTTGGATCAGAGATCAAGATACGTGAGGTAATCTCATACTGGATAAAAAGGAAACTTTTATATTCAGGCGTGTTAATAAATAGTCATGATCTAGATAGGGAATTAGAAGGGAGGGATTCAGGGTTGACTTTCTGCACTTGTATCCTTGTAAAATGATCTCTGTGTTCACATTGACTCTTCAACTCCAAGGACAAGGGGCTCAGAAATGAAATTAGAGAATCCGTCCTTCAACTTTTCAGTTTGGTGGTTGCACGAATTTGTAACAGCATAGACTTGTTTTTCTTGCTGGCTGGCTGGTTCTTTCTTTGGTGCCTGCTTGGATTGATTTTGGAAGGAGAAAAAAATTTGTTTTAATGTAATCTTTTATCTAGTCCAGGGGTCTTCAAACTTGACAGCTTTAAGACTTGTGGACTTCAACTCCCAGAATTCCTCCTCCAGTCCTGTTAGCTCAGGAATTCTGGGAGTTGAAGTCCACAAGTTTTAAACTTGCCAAGTTTGAAGACCCTTGATCTAGTCCATGATAGGCAAAGGAGATAGATACATGTCATTTGCCATAGATATAATCCTCTACTTACAACCAGGAGTGGGCTGCTATGGGTTTGCCTCAGTTTGGGTGAACTTGTAGCTAGTTTCATGGCCGGTTCGGTGAACTGGCAAATCCCATCCCTGGCTGGCCACATCCACCCCACCCCACCTTTCCCAGGAGTCCCCACACGGCCCATTTTGATGTGAGGTAAGTGCAGGGCCCGCATGGAGACTTAGGGAGAGTGAAAAATGAGCCGCACAGAGACTCCGGAAGGCTAGAAACGCAACCGTTTCCGGCCTCCAGAGGACCTTCAGAGCCCGAGGAAGGCCGTTTTCGCCCTTCCGGAGGCTCACGAAAAGCCTCCAGAGCCTGGGGAGGGCGAAAAACGTGCCTCCCGGAAGTCCAGAAACAGACCATCCATCCAGCTCTCTAAAACATCCTCTTTTCATTCTCTCTCCTTCCTTCCTTCCTTCCTTCCTTCCTTCCTTCCTTCCTTCCTTCCTTCCTCCCTTCCTCCCTCCCTCCCTCCCTCCCTCCCTCCCTCCCTCCCAGTGTTGAGTTCAGCATTAAAAGTTTCAGTAGGATGCATGTACAAGCTGAGAATTTAATTCATTCGTATGCCTGCCATGCCGAAAGCCTCAGGGACAGCTTGTGCTTTATTGTGTGAAACTGCAAGACGTGTAGCATAAGTCATTCATTGTTTCCCTCTTTCCCACTGCAAATCGGAGAGAGAAAACAGGCGAGAGATAAAGAAGGAAGACTCTGTTGCACACATCTTGCCACACTTGTGTCTGTGCGTGGAAGACCCTCTTTTCTGGCTGATCGGCTGACCTTTGCAGAGGTTTGCATCTGTGTGCAGATGTGCATGCATTGCCCACCCACTAGTGCAGTTGCTGGACAGTTGGGGAAGGAAGGAGGCTGCATTCACCAGCTCTGCTCTGAGCAATGGTGCCACTTTGGGACTCATATAATGGATCATAGCTGTTTTTTTTTACTTACAACCATATAACATCTTGCTTTGGGATGGGACCCGAGCATCTACTGGCCAGATACCCTTCCTGATGCCTACATGGAGTTTGCAGCAGATATTTTCACTTTGCATCCTGATAAAGAAATATATTGCTGCCTAGGATTGAAGTCTCAACCTTTCATGTGGGAGGCAAGCATCATTACCTCTAGGCTACCTGTGGCCGCTTATATAATGGATTGTGGTGTCCTCTTCAAAATAAAGCATCAAGCTGAGAGACTTCAATTCAAATCTCTGCCTTGAAGCTCACTACAAGTCCTCCTCGACTTATGACTGATACTGAGCCAGGAATTTCAGTCATAAGTCATGGTGGTCATTAAGCAGGTCACTACATGGTATTGCAACCTTCCCCCCCCCCCATGGTCATTAAAAACACTGCAATCCTTAAGTGAACTCTGCAGTCATTACACAAACACCACGGTTCTTAAGCAAGACCATTTTCTTCAGTTGAAGAAATGAAGTTAATCCTGGAAACTGGTTAAAAACATATGCCAACAATTGTGGTCACATGACCTCAGGACATGAAAATAAATGTAAGTCAGTTGCTAAGCACCAAAAATGTGATTACATGACGAGTGTGTGTGTGTGTGTGTCTGTGTGTGTGTTTATCACCGTCAGAACTCTGGAACCAGATCTTAATTACCCAGAGCGGGATGGAGCCCATTAAAAAGCCCATAAGCACAAATGAATGTGTGTTGTTGTCAGGGTGGGGAGGTTATTATTTTATTTTTATTTTTATTTATCTTTATTTTTATTTCTTTTATAACATGCTCTTATGTCTTATTGTAAGCCATCTTGAGTCTCCATATGTGAGTAAGTGGTGATATAAATTTAAATTTATATAAATATTCTAAATAAATAACTTGTGGAGGTATTTAAATTTATAAATTTAAATATCAATTTATACTTATATAAATATTCTAAATAATTAACAGGAGATTTAAACAAATTTATATAAATTATGTCTTATTGTAAGCCGCCTTGAGTCACCATTTATAGAAATATTCTAAATTATTTATTTATGAGATTTATATGCCGCCCTATCTCCCTGAGGACTCAGGGCGGCTTATAATACTAAAAACAGAACTATACAAATATTAAAAGACTATTAAACCAAAAATCTCATAAACCATTTAAATTTAAAACGACAACTAAAAAACCCTTCCCCCCCCATCAGTCCGGGTAGGCTAGTTGGAACAGCCTTGTTTTTAGGCCACGGTGGAAAGATCGGAGGTCAGGGGCCACCCTGAGCCCAGGGGCAGCTGGTTCCACAGAGGTGGTGCTCCCACAGAGAAGGCCCTACTTCTGGGAGCTGCCAGCCAGCATTGCCTGGCTGACAGCACCCTGAGGAGCCCCTGCCGGTGGGAGCGCACAGGGTGTTGGGAAATCATTATTGGCAGCAGGGTCTCCTGCAAATACCCCGGTCCAATGCCATGAAGGGCTTTATAGGTCAACACCAGAACCTTGAATCTCACCTGAGGCAACCCGTAACCAGTGCAGCTCACGCAGGAGGGGTGTAACATGGGAGTATCAGGATCCTCCCCTCACAACCTGCACTGCTGCATTCTGGACAAGTTGAAGCCTTCGGGTGGTCCTCAAGGGCAGCCCCATGTACAGAGCATTACAGTAGTCCAGACGGGAGACAACAAGCACATGAGTGACCGTACGTAGGGCATCTCGGTCCAGGTAGGGATGCAACTGGCGCACCAGGCGAACCTGGGCAAAGGCCCCCCTGGCCACGGCCCCCACCTGCTCCTCTCAACTGAGTCACGCATCCAGGAGGACACCCAAGTTGCTAACCCTATCTATGGGGGTCAACACCTCTCCCCCCATAGCTAAAGTTGGAATATCCTGGCAAACTCGAGATGCCAGTACATACAGCCACTCGGTCTTAGCCGGGTTGAGCTGGAGTCTGTTCCTCCCCATACAAACCTGTACCGCCTCCAGGCACCCGGACATCACTTCGAGGGCATCACTGGGTTGGTTAGGGGTGGAGATGAAAAGCTGGGTATCATCAGCATATTGATGATACCTCACCCCAAAACCATGGATGATCTCACCCAGCAGCTTCATGTAGATGTTGAACAAGAGGGGCAAGAGAACCGACCCTTGAGGCACCCCACAAAGGAGGGGTCTCAGGGCCGATCTCTGCCCCCCTGCCAACACTACCTGCATACAACCCAAGAGGTAGGAGGAGAACCACTGTAAAACGGTGTCCCCACCCCAACCCTCGAGGCGTCGCAGTAAGATACTATGGTCAATGGTATCAAAAGCCACCGAGAGATCTAACAGACCAGGAATAATAACCTCTGTCCCATGCCCTCCAGAGATCATCCACCAGTGTGACCAACGCCGTCTCCATGCTGTATCCAGGCCTGAAGCGCGATTGGTACGGGTCCAGATAGTCGGTTTCCTCCAGGAACACTGGGAGCTGTTGGGCCACCATGCTCACACCAACCTTCGCAACAAAGCGAAGGTTGGAGACAGGATGAAAGCTGTTTAAATTAGCTGGGTCCAAGGCAGGCTTCTGGAGGAGGGGCCTCACCACCGCCTCCTTCAAGGAGGAAGGGAAGGAACCCTCACTCAGAGAAGCATTTATGACTGCCTGGAGCCAGCCTCGTGTAACCTCCCGGGCGGCATAGACCAGCCAGAAGGGACATGGGTCCAATAAACACATGGCAGCACTCAGCCTCCCCATGATCCTGTCCACCTCATTTGGAGTCACAGAGTCGAACTCCTCCCAGATGATATCTCTAAGACCAGTCGCCATACTCCCATCGGACTCTGCCAAGTCAGAGTCCAAGCCTGTCTGGATCTGAGTGATCTTGTCCATCAGATGCTGACTAAACTGTTCGGCACATCCCTGCAGAGGGTCCTCCCCCCCGCTCTGGTTAAGGAGGGAATGGGAGACCCTGAACAGGGCGGCCGGGCGGTTATCTGCAGACACAATGAGAGCAGAGAAGTATGCATGCTTCACCACTCCAATCGCAGCAAGATAACACCTAATATAGGTTCTTAGCTGCGATCGGTCAGATTCAGAGCTGCTGGACCTCCAGTAGCTCTCTAGGCCTCTCTTCCTCTGCTTCATTTCCTGGAGCTCTGCGGAGAACCAGGGAGCTACTCGGGACCTGTGGCAGGTCAGAGGCCGCAAAGGAACAACTCGGTCTAGCACCCCGGCAGCAGCTGTGTGCCAGGCATCCACCAGGGTCTCCACCAAGCTGTGGGCAAAGGAGGCCGGAATTGACCCAAGCTCCATCTGAAACCTTCC